>OZ034977.1:12037027-12199527 GCA_964030785.1 Siderastrea siderea | reverse complement strand
AAGGTCAAACGAAAATCGCTCTAATGACACATTTTGCCTGCCCCTTGGGACTTCGTTATACTGGGTTTCACTTTTTGGGGCTTCACTCTTGCGGGTTAAGTCAGGAGCTCCACTGTTGCATGTAAACAACTGGAAATATTACTACCTCCCTGGATTGCTAAAGAAACTAGGGTTGTAGTGTGTAAACACTTGCCAGACCTGTGACAAGAGGGTGATTGTACCTTACCTTGTATTCACTTCAGTTGTGATTACGATTTCTAGGGTCATCTCGGTTGGTGGTGATGGTATGTTTCACGAAGTGCTGAATGGTCTTGTCATAAGAGCTCAGAGGGAAGCCATGTTGGATTCAACGTCACATGACTTTGAGCCAGTGCCTCTTAATATCCCCATTGGAATCATTCCAGCAGGGTCAACTGATGCTGTGGCATTCTGTACGACAGGAAACAATGATCCAGTTACTTCTGCTCTCCACATTATATTAGGTCAGTGAAAGTTCAATCAACCATCAGTCGGTTAAAATGTCCATTCAAGTTAACCTATTACAGACTGCAAGTTTCTCTCTAGATATTAAGTAATCTTGATGTTATTTTGCTCATATTGTGTCAGGAGCATCCAGTGAGAAGATCTAAGAAAAATACTTACAATGTCTTTTTCTGTCAATCTCCGCATTTTTTCAGGGTCTTTGTTAACCCGTTTAAGCATCATTATACAAATTCTCCTTACTGTTCTCCATACATTTTGCTGAGTACTAGTTGGGAGATCATTTTCAAACATCTAGACAATTCATCTTTGGTGATCATTTCCTTGATTCTCATCGCTTTTAAGTGCTATAATGCGCTGATAATTTATGATGAGGTGAAATTTGATGCTGATCCCTATCCAGGCGTCAAGGGTTAAAGGGACATTTATGTATTTTAACTCTGGTTGACCTATCCGGATACTTTTGCTAAAAAGTTTAGTCTCAGAAAATTGTAGTGAATGATATGTTTTTCCCCTAATTTCCATCCCTTACTCTACTTACTCATAAATTGAATTTCTTATCAATTTCTATTTGAAGGTGACATGCAGCCACTTGATGTCTGCTGTGTTAAAAGAAAGAATGAAGTGTTACGCTATAATGTTGTCATGGCAGCCTATGGATTTTTTGGCGATGTCATGCAAGACAGTGAGAAGCTGCGGTGGATGGGACCCAAAAGATACGACGTGGCGGGTTTCAAAAAATTCATGGCAAACCGGTACATTTTAACTATAGTAAATACCGTTGTATGTCTTAGTTGGAGGTATTATGGTCTATCGTTTATACAGTACATTCATTACATGATTGAATTTATTCATTCATTATTCACCAGAACTTCAACGCAGATCACTAGTTGGAACGGCATCATCATCATCATCATCATCATCATCAACACCATTTTACATTTATTTGTTTGCCCACCCGGGTGCCAGAGGCTATTCTCACGCGCTGAACACGAGCAAACTTAAATGTCTCACATTTTCGCTCATTTATTGGCCTCTGGCCTTTCGCCGATGACTGCTTGGCGAAAGAACGCGACAGAAACCTCTGATCCCCAAAGTATTGTTCGCCAGACATACATTAAATACAAATGGAAATAATGCATAAAGATTGTGACGATGAGACTTAATGGAAAGGAAACCATGGGGCTTACAGAAAAGAGAACAAAAGAGAAAAAAACAAAAGAAAGGAAAATAAAATAAAAAAACAAAACAAAACAAAAAACTTTGAGAAGCAAACAGTCTTTGTCAAAGTCCTTTGCTTTTCTCTTCCAGTCTTGGAGGACTTGCGGTTCGTTTGCGCTGGGAGTCCTCCAAGACCGTGAAGGAGTCGTGAAGGAATGGACTGAATTAAGTGCACTGGCCTGGGAGTGGAAATAGGATAATTACGAAGACTAAAGAACAATATAAACGAAACAAGAAACTTACATCCGAGTTTTGACTCTGAGTTTTGAGAAACAGAGTTTAGTATCCAAAAAATGGTATACTTCATAGGAAAAAGAATTAAACCGAAAACTGATACTAAATGGCTTCGAAATGTTGTGACCTAAAGGCGTGACATAAAAGTCGAACGCCCACTCAGGGGTCACAAGTAAAGCTATTTTCGGAGCATTGCGTACAAACATCCGCTGTCAAAGGCAAAATACTGCAGTAGTGTATTACAATTATATCCTGCAAACGGGAAAGATTACTTAAGTATCGAAAAGAGAACGTCGATAATCTCAAAAGTGATGAGCTACACAAGCTCTTGAAAATGGTGTGTTGGGCATTGTGAAACAAAATTGGTGGCTTTAACAGTTGACCATAGTTCGCACTCTTTCATTCACAAGTTGGCTGACAGCCTCTTTGATTGAGGACTACACTCAACTTGCCGATCACATACAACCTACTTATGACAATACATCACTATTGTATTAGAGCGTGACTGAAATTTTTTTGTTAATTTGTGTTGTTTTCATAACAGGGGATATGAAGGAGTGGTGACATTTCTATCAGCTCAAAGTGGAGAGACAAGTCCACAAGACAACAGTAGATGCCGCTCTGGGTAAGTACGAAGAAGCTCTGTCCTGACAGTGATGAAAATGACATTTCTCTTTACATCATCATTACTCGTTCAAACATTCAAGTGATGAGAATAAAGGAAGTGATGACCAAGGATAAGATGTCTTGATATTTTGACAAACTCTCCTTACTAGTTTCATAAGAAATGTATGGAGGACAGTAAGGAGAATATGCATTTTTATATATCAGGGCTTTTTGTATGACTACCATTGTTAATGGTCCATATAGAAATGTAGATTGAAACGCCATCCGTATTTTTGCTTGAGTTGTCCGAGATCTCGCACAGGAACTGGAGCGCGTGTGAATTCAGGGAGTGTATTCATGCTTTGCCTGGGCCTCCTTACGGGTATCCACGTTTGTGGTTTTTCTGATTTTAGCGAAAAAAGCGACTGTTTGCAGAGCAATAGAAGTGTGTTGCTAACAACGGAGTTGTCGATAGTGTAAAATTGTGAAGCCTCTTTTTGGGTCCAACATCATCATTTTGTCTCTAAATCTCAGTTTACCTTGTTTAACGACCGCTTGGTGGCCTCGGTGAGAGAAACAAAAACAAAAACTCGACATTGAAAAGTCAAAACTAGCACTCACTTAGACTACATTTGATAACCTGTTTATGCTTAATGTTTACGTTACTGTAATAACACGATGTCATATACGAAAATGAATAAAACAAAACAAGTACATGACAGAAGGAGTAATATGCAAAGCAATAGCATTTTGCCTTCATGTTATGCTTCCTTCTTCTGTTATTTTACTAGAATTCACCTTTTTTACAGGCCGTCAAAATTTGCCACTACTCCGTTCATGCGACCACGCCGTTGATAGCGCCACAATTTTAGTAGGTCCGGCATTGGTCGGAAGTTGTAAGATAAGACGAGTTTTCTCGGCTTTACCTCGGTGTTAAAACCTGTGAAACTCACGGAAGACGTGAAACAAAGATTCTCAGACGGTTCGAGGTCGCTCGCCCAAACTCCTCGAACCGTCTGAGAATCAGGCTATAAGTTACAGCAAAAGAGTAGCTTTCAATACAGAAAATCTTGCAGTCAGGTTCTTGCACCGAGGTAAACCCGTTTTCTCTTGATTCGCAGAAAAGTGGTCGAGGAAACAAGGTGTGGTCGTTAGGGAGGAGTCCCCCTTTCCCCCTTCAGAGCGAATCAAATTGCACTCATGAGAGTGAGTTTATGCGAGTTTATGCTGGGAATGTCAGCTTTTGAATCTCGTTACGGTATGGGGTGGCCAATTTACCTTATCAACTCAGTTGATATCAAATTCAAGTATGTAACAGGTATTCAAATATGTTAATGATTCATACTTCAGTAGTAAGATTTTTTTTTTCTGTTATTGTTTAGGTGCGATGTATGCAACGACGTCCGTGACTCAGGTATACAGCGAACCCCGCAGGAGAATCCTTCAAGTAAGTCACTGATATTATTGTTGTCCACTAAACAAAAAAACTAAAACCTAAATTGAATTCCGTTTTCTGCTGTATTTCCCAGTCTTTAAGCTCAACTCGCGTCTAGACGATCCGCGACACACAGCAGACTCTCGTTCTTGCCTGGGATACTCGCGCGAGGAGAACATGTAGCCGCGCGCGAAGGTGGGGTGCCGCGTGGAAACAAAACGCGCGTGTGGTCACCACAAGTTTTGACGCGGCAGCTTACTTACGCGTTCGGAGTTCTTTCTCGCACGACTATCCCCGGGCAGGAGGGGAAACGGCTTGTAGTCTAATGACACTTTGAGATCAAACCAATCGCTAAGTCATCGTAGATTTTTCATCTACTTAATGGGTCGTACATGTAGGTGACAAATACACATCGTTGGTAGTATGTGAGCTTCAACACATGGCGTGAAGACATGACCAATCTCTGATAATCTGAAGGTGCAGTACCTGAGTGATTGCCCTTGAACTTGGTTGGTGATTAATTTTTAATGGAAACTTGGCTTAGGTAAATATTAATCACAGCGTTCAAACAAATGCAACCCAATGGATAACACGTCTGTAAAACACTGTTTTCTGGTGGACAGTTTACCTAACGCATCTTCAATCTTTGTAAGTTGCGTAAGTTGACGACTGACCGACGACCCCACGTTAGATACATGTGCCCACAGTAACTCACTCCGCAGGTTACGTTTATACTCTTCTTGTCCACTCTTCGATGCACCTGGCGTATTTACAGGTGAACAGTATCATGGTGATTATTTATAACCATTTCCAGTCTTATTATTTCAGGCACCAGATGGCAGTCTATTAAAGGTCGATTTATCAGTGTCATTGGTGCGAACATCTCATGCGCGTGTGCTAAGAGTCCTGAAGGCTTGTCACCCAGCGCTCATCTGGCTGATGGCTGTTTGGACCTCGTACTCGTTAAACACACCTCGCGTTTGCAGTACCTTAGACACATGATTAGAATCACTTCTAAAGCCGATCAGGTCAGACTTCACTACTAGTTTACTTAAGTTTGTGGCGAGCAGCGAAAAAGCGGCGCTCAAAAGAAAAATCGGACGTAAGAAAAAAAGGAGGGCTTGGGAAGGCTGGGGAGGGAGTTTTCTCTCGCGCCGACCCTAGCGCCTCACGCCGCTCTTCGCTGCTCTCCACAATCTCATCTAAACGCCTGGAACAGCCCAAGTTTATTTACATATATAGAGAGGTTTTGAAACGAGTGTCTGAAAACCAACACCAAAGTAATTACTCCAGACTTAATATAGATTCGAACATCTGAGCTTTATCCTATGTGTACGTTAACTTCGAAAGGTTTTTGAAAATATTTTTCAAAGAGTTGCGAACATCAGCCTCCTTCCTACTCCAGGAAGAAGGAGATGGTCTTCGATTTCCGACCGGTCATTCAAAGTTTTGCGAAGTTTCACGATGATAACTGAACATTACCTCAACCTCTCCGACACCAAGCTCCTGGATCTGATTCTTGTGAAATATACGTTACTCTGTACACGATACTCGGGGGGAGGGGACTTCCGTCTGAAAGGGGCGGGGATGCTCGTCGTCTGGATTAGGGGTGTAAATTGCAGATTTTGGTCTCACTAAGGGTGTTCAGGACGGAAATCCAATATTTTTACCCATACAGGTATCGCGTAGGGTTGTGCGTAAAGAAATATCTATATAAAAAAACCTGAAAGGCCGTCATACTGTGTTGGTGTATAGTCTCCTATAGGGGTCAAATAAAGCCTGATCCGCGCTCAGATTGGTCTCCTTTAGGGGTCAAATAAAGCCTGATCCACGCTCAGATTGGTCTCCTTTAGGGGTCCAATAAAGCCTGATCCGCGCTCAGATTGGTCTCCTTTAGGGGTCAAATAAAGCCTGATCCGCGCTCAGATTGGTCTCCTTTAGTGGTCCAATAAAGCCTGATCCGCGCTCAGATTGGTCTCCTTTAGGGGTCAAATAAAGCCTGATCCACGCCCAGATTGGTCTCCTTTAGTGGTCAAATAAAGCCTGATCCGCGCTCAGATTGGTCTCCTTTAGGGGTCAAATAAAGCCTGATCCACGCTCAGATTGGTCTCCTTTAGGGGTCAAATAAAGCCTGATCCACGCTCAGATTGGTCTCCTTTAGGGGTCAAATAAAGCCTGATCCACGCTCAGATTGGTCTCCTTTAGGGGTCAAATAAAGCCTGATCCACGCTCAGATTGGTCTCCTTTAGGGTCAAATAAAGCCTGATCCACGCCCAGATTGGTCTCCTTTAGGGGTGTAATTCTAATTTTCCGATGAGCATCCCCTTCCCCTTCATATGGGAGTCCCTCCGGGACACGATACTGTTACTGTTTTTTGTTTTAGATCTTTAGAGCTTGCACCCCTCCTTGTAGAATAACTTGTAATTGTAAACAAACTGTCCTTCTGCTTTTTTTTTTAATTAAACAGTTCAACTTTGATTTTGTGGAAGTTCATCGCGTGCGTGAGTTTTACTTTCGGCCGCTGACTGAAGAGAATGAGACTGGTGACGAGGCTGATGGCATCGAGGAGTCTGGGACGAGAGAAGATGACGAGGAGCGGCTGGCCGCCAAAACGTCAGCATCTACGTCACGACCGCGTGCCAGGAGCATCTGGAATGTAGACGGGGAACTTGTCCCTCATCCTGCGATACACGTCAAGTATGCGCATTTAAGTAAAATAAGTTGCTTCTATTTAAAGCAAAGAAAACCCACGTCTTTTACAACCCTTTGACTCCCGCAGCCAAACCTAGTGTGGCTCTAACTTCTTATTTTGATGATGAAATCCTGCAGTATTACTGTTCAAACCAAAGCTCTCAAGCAGTACCATTCTGTGTTGCTGTTTGATTCTCTGGGCCCGCTTGTTCATGGCAGGATAAAGCTAACCCAGGATTCGCGTCAGTTTTCAAAAAAGTGTAATAGCGAAGAGACAAAGATTCCTGTAGATCCCTTTTTGCCCCACGTTTTGACATTGGTTGCTCTCAAACGATCACTTAAAATTAGCAGTAAGAACGCTTTTCGACTAGAGAAATAGGAACCAGCGTTAAACATTAATCCTGGGTTAGCGTTAATGGGCTTTCGAACAACCCGACCCTCCATTTTGCAAACTTAATTGTGCTATTTTCTTCACATCGGATTTTGAGCGCACTTTGAAGTTAAGACCTCAAAGTTCACGTAGATCAAGCACTCACCCCTTCTTTAGTCACCTCAGACCGTGGTTTGTCCAACAGTTAGCCGTCTGTCTTCTGCCAGTTTATCAACGGTTGTTCAACAGTTTTCGTTTACTATTTTTTCGGGAGCTGTTCTTCATTTGTTGCTGTTGTTTTTTGGTCCTTTTGGTTTTGTTCCGTGATTTGCCTCGCACCCGTCTTTCCGCGCGTGTTACTGTTGCATGTTTTCGCGGGCTCGGCACCAGTTACATCTTTTTGTGGGCTTGGCACTGTTACATGTTTAGTCCAGTCCGTTAGCGTCGAAATTTACGAAAATCGTGACAAGTCGCGTAAAAGCACCAAATTTGGCATACATGTCCTTGAGGGCATATAAAACAAATTTAGAAGGGGTGCCACGTGATCCGAGTATCCGGGGGGCCACAGCACTCAAATTAATTTTTATTCATGGTCACAGGACTCCCACGCTCATGAAAAGACCACACACTGGCAAACTGAAGAGGATTTGATGGGCTTTTTTAACTGGCCTTGTCAGCGAACGACAGAAAATGACAACAAACAGCCGTTAAAGTTTACCGAGCCACATATCCTTGTATTTTCCGCTCCCTTTTCGCCTGCCTGTGTTCCCTGTGGTCAAATAGACTTAAAACTGAATCGTTTCACTTCAGATAACTGTGAAGGGAACGAATAATTATTAGTTCGAATTAGTCGACAAACAGTCCCAAATCAGCAGCTCAAATCGCAAAGGAAACCATTGCCTGCTACAGCTATTCAAACATTACTTATTTCGGGTTATTTTCGTCAATCGTTCAGGAACATGTACGCCGACCCATTTAGGAGAAGGATAACTGAAAGAACTGACTTCCGTTCTTAATTGTTTTGAGTTACGTTTCTTTACAGCCTCTCCCGCATTAAGTTCCTTTAGACAATAAAAGCTAGTCGGGTTGACGAGAAATCTAAAAAATGTCAGATGTTTTAAGTGTACTGTTGAGAAAAACATCGCGAGAGACATTTTAAGGTCACTGACATCTCTGCCTTTACTTTAAAAGTCAGTTTAATTCACAGTACAATGACTGAAGAAACAAAATTAGTAACGAACATTTATATATGAAATAATCATATATTTGAACTAATGATAGAATTATATGAAGATCATCGCAGTGAAGGTGTTTCAACTTAAACAGTTGAAAAGAAGAAACCTGAAAGAATTCAGGCTTGAGCGGGGAATCGAACCTTGCATGACCTCTGCGATACCGGTGCAGCGCTCTAAAGCGCTATGATTATTTCTTATATTAATGTTCATTTCTCCATCTACGGGGTAAATACGAACTCTCGATTGACCAGCTCCCACTTGGCTTGATAGTTCAGTTGGTTAGAGCGCTGCACCGGTATCGCAGAGGTCATGGGTCAGTTCGATTCCCGTTCAAGCCTGAATTTTTTCAGGTTTCTTCTTTTCAACAGCTTAAGTTGAAACACCTTCACTGCGATGATCTTCATATAATTCTAAAATTGGCAACGTTCAGTTCAATCTGCCATGAGTCGTGTGTCACCAGCAAGTACCATAAGAAGCACGCACGCTTGCTAAACTCTCTTTCACGGTAGTCAACCAGCTCCAACGATTAGTCACCACTTTTTCCAGCATCGTACGTTTTTCTTTCTTTTTTGTCTTGCAGTTCTTAATTCAGTACACCGCATCGGGTACTTAACTTATGCCGATAACATTAATCAAATCCCTCCCTCTTAGAAAACAGGGGCACCCAACGGTTCGTTTTCGGAGGAATATCTGTTCGGCAGACCGAAGTCGCCTGAGATATTCGGATTTAATTGCAGTGAAAAATAAAGATTTCTGTGGCGAAACATCACCTCACGGATTTTCTTAAAAAAATGACTGATTAATTCCTTTTATTTTTGGAGGGACAAATATGTCATTTAGAGTGTAAAATAAGGTCAGCTAGCATTTTCGGAATGACATTAGCAGCTCGGAAATTCGACGGATAGGATTCCGTTTCCTAAAATTGTATGCGCCTTAACTGATTTTCAGCTAAAAACGCCGAACAGTTCAACCCGTATTAGCTCACACAAATATGCCCTTAAAAAGCTCGGAAACGATCTTAGAAACCAGAAAATGGTATTTCAAGTATTTTGCTAAAAGTTTCTCTTTGGGTGCCCTTAAGAAAAGACGCCGAGTTCTGCAGAACAGGATTTTATTGTATATTTCAGGCGAGCGTTCGCCTGAAAAACGCGTAAAACATTAATCAGGCTAAATTACTTGCGACTGTTAGATTCCGAATACAACGCATAAAAGGAGAGCGAAAAGGCCTAGATATGGTGACGAGCTCAATCTTTCGCCCTAGAATAGCGAGGGACGTAAATAATTACCGTCTTAGAGTTTCAGTGTAGGTCTTTTAAATAACGCGTAGATCAGAGGGGATGGTTATTAGCTGTTATTGTAATAGGCCAGAATCTTCTCTGACAACATTACGTGTTCTTCACGATTAACGTAAAAAACGCTATTGCTTCCTTATTTTATTTTTACCATCACTTGTTTTTGTTTTTCCTCTGAATGTAGCTAGCAGCCTTAGCAGCTCACACCTACAATCGCCTGCAGAACAGGCGTTTCTAATTAATGCCTGTCTTGCGCGCAGGCTCCTATTTACACCCGAGAGAATGGCTGATTAACCCATAAAAATCCTCCTTCTCCAGTTTGGTGAAAAAATTCTGAAGTTCGCCAGGTCATTCTAGCTAACTGATGCCTTTTGATGTTTTTGTTGTAGAGCTTTGTCGGCCTTTATCTCTTATAACGATCGATCTCGAGATCTACAGTATGCGTGGCTGAGTGATCACAAATTGAATTATTGAATGTGTTGGTTTATTTGTAACACTTTTTAATTAGAAAAGAAATTTCTCTCCCAGATATGTCTTTGTCAAAAGAAAGCTTGAACTAAGACTTAGATAAGCTGCTTAACCCTTTTGGGATAAGCTTTATTTTCCATTAGTCCGGCTTATGGTTGTTGTCCACCAGTCACGGCCAGTAATCTATTTGACCACAGGATCCCCAGGCTCATGAGCAGATCTCTTGGTAGACAAATGTACATACAGTATGTGGATTTGATGTGGCAAGTAACTCTAATGACTGTTTATTATCATTTGTTCCGTTCGCTGATGAAATCAGTTAAAAAATTCCCTACAATAATTCTATTTTGGTATTAGTGATTTGTTAGTGAGCCTGGTTGTCCTGTGACCAAGTTATTGACAATAGATTTGCGTTCCACGGCCCCCCGGATGCTCGGATCTCGTGGCACCCCTTCTCAATTAGTTTTATACGGTCTCAAGAATATGTGTGCCAAATTTGATGCTTTTACGCGATTTGTCACGATTTTTCCCTTAACGGACCGGACTAGTTTTCCCGCGTCTGGATTGGTTGCACGTTTTCCCGCGTCTGGATTGGTTACTTGTTTCCCGCGTCTGGATTGGTTACTTGTTTTCCCGCGTCTGGATTGGTTCTTGAATTCCCGCGTCTGGATTGGCTACATGTTTTCCCGCGTCTGGACCGGTAACATATTCCCCGCACTGTTACATGTTTTCCCGCGTTTGGACCGGTAACATGTTCCCCGCACTGTTACATGTTTTCCCGCGTCTGGACCGGTAACATATTCCCTGCACTGTTACATGTTTTCCCGCGTCTGGACCGGTGACATGTTCCCCGCGCTGTTACATGTTTTCCCGCGTCTGGACCGGTAACATGTTCCCCGCGCTGTTAGATGTTTTCCCGCGTCTGGACTGGTAACATGTTCCCCGCGCTGCACCGGTTACTGACTGTTTTCCCGCGTTTCACTGGTTATGTTTCCCTACGCTTGTTCCGTAACCAATTTTTTCTGCACTTTGCATCAGTTGCTTCTTTTGTTTTAGTTTGGTGTTCAGTATATATTGTTGTCTTTTTTAGTTGTGATTGATTTATTCCGTTATTTGCGGGCTTTTGTCGTGATTGGCGAGCTCCGATAACTTTGCTATTTTGCAGTAGTCATTAGATCACTGCTTTCTCCATTAATATCGCTATTTATAATTAATTTTTCAGGGTACACCGTCAACTTATCCGCCTCTTTGCCCGAGGAATTGAAGAATGCGAAGACACTCCTTCTTGTACAGTCTGCAGGAGACGCTAACGTTAAGTTTTGACTTTAAAATTTAGGATCAAATCTGCACAAGTCATATACCATAGTCTATGAATTTAATAATTTCTAATTTATTTGCTGGCGCTTTATAAAGATGAAGCTTTATCTTTTATAATATTATACGAATCATGTCGAAGTTGTAAGTGTACCTTCAAATGAATCCTGAGAACTCACGTCGTCTGGAGAGACTCTTGACTCCGCTTAAACGACTGCGTAAGAGGCTAAAGAAACACAGAACTGTTCGAGTTACCGGGGCTTAAATGGCTGAAATTGAGTGAACCGGGGTTAACTGTTTTGCGTTCGCGATAGCAAGATGGTCTAGTTTTAATCACCTAAGTAACGGTCATCTTGATTCTACTATAATACTTGTGCACGGCAAAATTGACGTTTCTTCCCTAAGTCCGTGCCAAACAAAAACCAGAGTCACCGAAATTTGAGGGATCAAAGTTGGACGACAGGTCCGTGGGTTTGTCTTAGCCCGGCCAGTAGAGCGCAAGAGCTATCGAGAGTGGCAGCTTAGGCTAAGGCCAAACGTCGAACTTAACAATATTTGCATTAGGTTCGACGCATGTAAAGTTCGACGTTTGGCCGTGGCATTAGTTTCGTTACCCGAGAGGAAATTCTTTTCGATTCTGGCTTTTGGCAAATCCGAATTCAATAGACCACATTTTTTCCTGCAAACTTTTGCAAAACCTGTAAATTTAGTTTAGCCGTGAATCTTGTCTTGAAGCAAAGACATAAATTCGACAGCGAAAGACACCGAAATTCGAGAAAATCCAACCACCTTGCGCGATATAGGCCATCTGTATAAAGAATTACATTATGATGATGATGATGATCATGACGATGATGATGATGACGATGACGATGACGATGATGATGGTGATGATGATGATGATGATGATGATGATGATGATGATGATGATGATAATGATGATGATGATTTTGCCTGGGCCAAAATGCGTAATCAGTAAATGACCTACGAGGTGGTATAAGAGCGCAGAGAGTCGCTGAAAGTGCATAACATTTCCAAGCCAAATAAGAGCGAAATGCCTAACTCTGGTCAGCTCTCGGCGACTCTCGTTCTCAGGTTGGCCTAGGCCCATGTCCGCGTTTATACGCCAAACTCACCCCCTGAAAACAATGAACTATGAGCATTCTCTCATTTTTCTTGAAAATTGGATGGGAGAGCGAGCTCATGCGCGATAATGGCGGGATCTATAGATCCGGGAAACGAAGGCGTGACCCGAGAAGGAAAAATGTGTGCCCTCGTGTTAGTTAAAGAGGTTAGGTTCTTCGCATGCCAAGCATGTGTTTCCGCTGGTCGGATCGAGGATTGCTCAATCCAAGGCAGCATATTATACAGGGCAGGAGAGTACAAGAACAATTTAGTTACATAATTTCAATCAACAACAGCCCTGAGGGAAAATAAAATGAAATACTACTGAAAGTTACCCATACTCGGACCAGTAACAAAACACATCGATCGTTTTATTTTATTTTATTTTATTGTGGGCGCTAAATTATAGGGTTTTGGGACGAATTGTTGCCTGTGGAATGATTTTTTTTCGAAGTCATTTCGAAGTAAGTTAAAATGTGAGCGTAGTGAAAGAATGCTTTTCCTGGTGCTAAACGTAAGAGAGGTTCTTCGTGTAGCTAGGGATGAAAACAATGTTAACTTTTGCGTTAGTTTCAGACAAAGGGGTTTATCCTTCTGGCTTCTTTCAGAGGAATCCCAGGGTATGAAAAAACTAGCTGTAAGGTGTCTTACCTAAAACGAAAACTTGGTCTGGTTTTGAATAATATAGCTTTCATTTTCAGGTAAAAACGAATTAAAACGGCCACTCAAGTAGCTTGTGTAACAGCCCTGTAGTAGCAATTCTGGGTTTACCTCGGTGTAAGAACCTGACAAGACTATTGTTTTGCTGTACGTTATTGTTTGAAATGTTTTGTTTCCTTTGTTTTACGTCATCCGTGAGTCTCACAAGTTCTTACACCGAGGTAAAGCCGAAAGTATCTTCAAACTACTGTGAGAATTTTTAATAACCATTCTATAATTTCCTGTTTTTGAAAGTATATTTGCTTCTTGAAATAGAATTGTCGTCAACGTTTTATTACTATTGAATATTAAATGAAATGAAATAAATTGATTTGGTAATAGTTTCCGTTCAAAGATTCTCTTTTCAAAGAAGTTGAATCCATCGATAAACGATAAAATAAAAATATGTATTTTATTATTGGCTATGACTTCATTGTTTTCCGTTCGCTTTTTTGGTTTCATTTTTTTTCTCTTTTATTGTTTCAATTTTACTTGCCATTTCCTACTCTGTGAGCAATAAAATGGCTTTGCAGGAGCGCTCAAGTGGGTACATTTTTTAGCTCTCCTCTGCAAAACAACGGCTTGAAAAGACCAACGTATCATTCTTGGAGACGCACGAATAGATAAACAGGGGTAATCAGAGGCACCCAGCGAGAAAATTCAAGCGAAATAGTTAAAAAGTTGTTTTCTGTTTTGTCGGATTGTTTTAGGGCCTTTTAAAGTTATATTATTTTGTGGAATGAACGAACGAATGAACGTGTCTAAAAAGTGTCTGGCAGAGGGAACTGATCACTCCTGCTAATAGGGGACACCTAACTAACAATAACAAGGTAACTATAAGATAACCATGTAATAACAATGAAAAATAATTTAAGTGTGACACCTATATACATAAAATAACAACAAAGCTACATACATAAGAACTAATTTAAAATCTATTACAGAGACTAAGAATTGCATAGATGGCGGCCCATGCATTCATCTTGTAGAAAGCTCGACTGACCTGTTGACCTTCTTTTGCTGAACATTTAATTCACAGAAAGTTTTAGATAAAGAAGGATAATCCAGGAAGCTTATGCTGTCTTTCTGAGAAAGCTAGCTGACCTTATTTCGCACTCTAAACGAAATATTTGTCTCTCCGAAAACAAAAGGAATTAATCTACCTACCGGATATGGAAGTTTGAGATGGCATCTCGAGTCTTTCATCACAATTAAGTAGAATTTCTGAGGCTATAAGTACCTTTCGTACAGATATTCCATCCATGCAGGCGATCTGTTGGGTGCCCCTTGATAATGGTGAGAGGATGAAAATTATTGCTTTCAGAGGATACTGCCCTCTAGCCTGCGGGCAGTCACCTGTCCCATTGCCTTTCTGTGTCCTCCCTTTTCCTCTTCCGTCTTGTTTTGCGTTTCCTTCCTGCCTCGGAAAAGTGACGACTCAGGAAGCAAGTGGTACTAAAACGTTTTCATGCAGGCTAATTGCCCCTAACGTACTTGTTTAACGTCATCTTACATTATTGTAGCATGCGCACTGTACCGCGCTGAATGCAAGTATGTGATCGTAGTACACTAAATTTGATGTGATAGGAGAAGGGGGATGTGTCATAATGTCATAATACTTCGGGGCCCGTTTGTTCGCAAGCCGATTAACGCTAACCCGGGATTAACATTGATTAAAAAATCACAACCAAGGTTCCTGTTTTCCTTGTTTAAAAAAAGAGTTTCACAGCTAATCTTAACTGGCCGTTTGAAAGCGACCAAAGTCAGAAAATAAGGCAAAAGGATTGACAGGAATCCCATTGGTTATAAAACTGAATTAAAAACTGACACTTATCTTGAGTTAGCTTAATTCTACTTTGTCTTGAACAAACGGACCCTAAAACAGTTTATTCAGCGGAACCTTTTAAAAAGGGTTTTGATTTGTAAAAGTTTAAAGATTCCAAGCTGCCGTTTTTAAAACTGAAATAATTGTTGTCCGTACATTTCCTGTTCAGTCCGGGCTCTTAAACGTGCGAAAAATATATTGATACAAGTGATTGTTTGTTTGATAGTTTCCAAACTTTGTGACTGAAGCTGCTTCAAGTATGAATCGAATAATTATTTTATCATCGCTGAGAAAGGCGCAAATTTCCAGGTAGAAAAATTTACATTAAAAAAAGAATCATAGAAATGACTAGCCAGTACATTTCCTTCCTGTCTACAATAAAACATCCGGCGAGTGTCTTTCGCGTCAATTCAACGATTCTTCGCCTTTGTTGACCTAAATTCCTCGGAAAACTCGGCATTCACGAAAAATGTTTTCTTATTCCTAATATGTAACAAGGACTACGGTACACATGTAACCTTTTTTGAATATTAAACCAAAGATTATGTAGTTTTGCGCAATTTTTTTTCTGTTCTAATTAATGTTTGTTTTTAAATTCTATTTTCGTGTGCTTGATAATTGACACGAAAGGTTTTTGCCGGATGTTGATTGTAGAACACTCATATCCTGAAACAAACCTCTTAATTTGCCCCTTTGTTTGAAGCGAGAAGAATTCCTCTTTTGTTGATTGAGAGAAGTATTGTTTTACAGTTCTCCCCGCCAGGGGAGGTAAAACGCAAATTGTACATGGAGGGTTTCTAAATGACGTATTAAAAACCACAATTATTCACATTCACAAGTTCTAACCTGCACTTACAAAGAAAGTTGATAAATAAGATAGTTACAGAAACTAAAGGATGGCAAGAATCAATCTTTATATAAATAAAAAACTTTGCATTTAACAACTGAGTTGATGAGGTAAATTGGCGGCCGTAAAGAGATTGAAAGCTGACTTTCCAAAGGCTAACGCTCTAGACGTCAGCTTTCAATCTCTTTACGGTGGCCAATTTACCTTATCAACTCAGTTGATAAATCCAAAATTTTGTGTTTCACTTCCCCACCGACGCAGCACCACAGTTTCTTAAGAAATTAACCCCCTCGTATATCTAAATATATCTCTCCTGTGACGTAACTTTCGTTGTTGCTATGGTAACTTCAAGTACTCGATAAGTAGCTCTACTTCATGAATCGTTTTGACAGTTTTTCATCGAAAATTTTCCGCCATACATTTTTATTTATGCCCTTATTAGATCGCTGGTATCAACTTCAACGAATAATTAAAAGGAAAAAACTTTCTCCCTACTCCTACACATATTTTCTTTTCAATTTTAAATTAAAACAACCTTTGTTTGCGGCTGTCCATTGTTTTCGCTTTCCTGTGGCATATCGCGATAAATCTGCAATTCTAATTTCCACCAGAGCGGAAAAAGCACATAAAATATCGTCTGTGATGATTTATTTGGTCGCGCGGCGGTTCGCGTTTATTCCAAGATCATGACGCGAATAAGTCCATAGAAACCTTAAAAATCGCGTTCAAATTATATACAACTTTGAACTATTTCGCGGAGTTCATTCGTAACGCGAACCATGTGGGATCGAATCATGGAAATATTTTGTAAATTCAGCCCCGAAAGAGCCAAGAAGCCGCCTTCTACGGACAAAACAACGAGTTGGTTGAATGTACTTTGTTTTTACATCTTTGGCACACTAGCATTCTTCAATCAAGAAATGTTGTACACGGCCTCAGAAGATATTCTAAGCGGCAGGCAGCTTCCGACGGCTACAGTTCTTGTCTGTTTTGTGACCCCGTTAATGCTTACAAAAATAACTGCACCCTGGTTTATTCAGAGAATTTCCTACGTCGCGAAGACAGGTTTTATTGCCCTGTGTATGATTCTGGGGCTAACGCTGGTCGTGTTTGTTGAAGATGTCAGAATGAAGTTGGTGGGAATCGCGCTTAACGCAATTGCTACTGGCACGGCAGAAGTTGTGTTCCTTGGACTAACATCGTTCTATCCGCAAGTCTGTATCAGTTCTTTCGTTGCGGGAACGGGAATGGCTTCGCTTGTCTCTCCTTTATACTACACAGGTAAGAGAAACAGTTTGTCAATTCAGCTGATTTTAATCCTAAGAGGTTGAAAATTTCGTAGACCATCTTCTTGGAGAAAATCGGAAAGGGATCCGCACCACAGGAAAGCACTGCTTAAAAGCTTTCGTGATCATTTGAATGGTCACACTTTGTGATTTCATCCTCAGGCTCAAAAAGTTACAGCAACAATACACTGATGACTCGAACGTTTATTCTGAACTCTACTTTAGAGAAGGAGAGAAAAATGCAACGCCAAGAGGGATAGCCCTATATCACCATTTTTTCGTCCGTGATAGGGTTTGTAGATTTCGCATTAGTTTTATATATGTTGAATGTTCTTTCAGCTGAAACCAACGACATTGTTTAGCGTCTACTCAGTTTACAATCGATGGCCAGTTTGTTTTCTATATGAATTTGAAATTTCAATTTCAATTTTAAGAGTTTTGTACTCACAGCTGTAATTTTCGTTTTTCAAGTTCTTACATCTGGGGCTAAAAGAAAAAGATTTTATGTCGCAAATGTAAAAATTCAGTTAACGAAAGCACCTGTCCATTTCAACCCACGTTCGTGGGGAAATATTCCCGCGTATTGCCGACCTAGATTTTGCCTTTCTTTTCACCTCTACGAACTATGTTTTCACGAAACCAATAGAATAATAACTCATTTTTGTTAAGCGAAGCGAAACCATCAAGAATTACTTAAGATCGGGCGGGAAGAAAGACTCTATTAGCGCGCGCACTGTTAAGTCCTACACGTAAAAATGTCACAGTTTTCAGTTCATCAGAGTGATTGGGTTCGAAATTGGTCATAAAATTTTAAAAAGGTACGTGACAGTTTTTTATGAACCGAAATATGCAACTCTATCGTGAATTATTTGTAATTTTGTTTAATCTATTATGTGGGCTTAAATTTATTTGAATTAGAATTCAAACCAGTTAGTTGATTGCCATGCTGTGAAACTGAATCTACCTGCTTGTTCATCTCATAATACCTGCTTTATAAATAAAGAAGGCAAAGCCACTTATTATATTGTCATAAGATTTCACGACAGGCATTTGAGAGCAGGAGAGTCGAACGTAACCACGAGCCAAAAGGAAGTTTTCAGGCTGTCTGAAATGCTCAAAGCTTCATTTATGACAACATAACACATGGTTTAGCCTTCTTTGTATGTTCATGATACAGAATTCCAGCTATAGCGAAAACTGATACGGTGTAGCGAGTTCGGTAAAGCCTTATTTCTTTACTTTGTGTTTTCTTTCTCGTTTGTTTTTTCATTTCTCTGTATTCTTAGATATTCTACCTAAAAATCACTACGTGGATTTATACGACAAAAACGCTTTCTTTCGCTGATTAACTTTGGAAATAAAACACGCTTTTAAATGTTTCGTATTATATTTTAATAAAACGTTTTTTTAGCCGACCAAACTCAAAGCACGTAGCTTCCAGCCTTAATGCAGTGTCTATGTTATAGATTGGTTTACTTTTTTTGTTTGTTTGTTTGTTTGTTTGTCTGTTTTTCTATAATTATTCTGTTATAGAGAGTAGAGCTTTGTCACCGATTCCCGGTTGTCTAGATGTTGATTTTATCACTCTACAGTGATACATTGTATGTAGCTTGAAACTGACACTGGCGAATCCATGCTCTTATAGGCGTGGGCCGACCAGAGGTAAAAAGGGAGGAGGGGATGAAAAAGAGATTTTTTTTTCAGAAAAGAGGGCCTTCCGTAAATCCTTCACTGTAAGACACTTAGATACTGAGTAAGATCTACACATACCTTCTCCTAAGATACTTTTTTTTTCTTTTCTAGTTGTTATTTCGCTTCTAATTCCGTTTCAATTATGTAGTTTGGTTTTGGTTTCACAAGAGACTTCATTGAGGAATGATCATTTATGAGTTAAGTCATACATACATGAAGCGCGGTGAAAGAAATACTATAAAGAGATCGCCGTGGTCAAGAAACAACTACTGGCACTTTTGAAATCAAATTGACCTAGAAAAATTTTGAGGCTCTTATGATTTTCTAACCCTTGGCCAGTGCAAAAACGGTGCAAATGCTCTACTAAAGGGATATCAAGCCAAACTAGGGAGTATGCCTGTTACGTATATGTAATCGCATGAGGCCGAGTAGAATTAAGGATAAATTTTCACGCGTATTTTCAAAGTTTTCACAGAGGGCAATTTGTGAAAACTTTGAAAATACAAGTGAAAATTTATCCTTAATTCTACGAGGGCTCAATGCGATTACTTGTTTATAACATAGAGGGCAAAATGTTCTGAAAACTTTTCATTGCACGTCGAAACACAATCCGCCGCCGGCACTCAGAATAAACAATTCTCCACAGAAGCAGTTTATTAAACTGCTACTCAGCGTCCAGAACAAAAAAAGAAACTGTCTTTTATGCATATGTTCATCTTTTGAGATAATTACAATTCTAGTTCATTGACAAACTCACACTCAAAACTCAAACTAAGTAAATTTATTTAAGCTTACCTGAGTTGCGAAGCGACCTCTCGCTCGCTGAATTAACCAAGGTTTTCGGTAGTTTTAGAACAAATAACCATTTCTTGTTTCCCGTAAAACGTTCAGGTTCACCTTCTGGAATTTCTCTTCGAACTATCCGCCGATTACCATACCATTTTTGCCAACCAACTCGGCTAAATTTAAACTCTGAAACTATATTCTTGTGTTGAACAACTCAAATCCAATTCAAAATCTGCTTTTCGTTTCAAGACGCTTACAAAATGCAAATGGCGCGCTCTCGCGCTTAGCCAATCAAATGCGAGTATTTTTGGCGCTTGCCCAATCAGGAGTCAGTAATTTTGCCCTCGTTGGAAAGAAAATTAAGAAAAAATGCCCCCTGTCTCAACCAATCAGCAATCAGTAATTTTGCCCTCTATGTTATAAGAGTTCTTATAGACCTGTGAAATAAAGTGATTAATCGTATCTATAACAAAATGCTCGATTATGATTGGTTCTCCGCGCGCCTATTTGATACGTAATTGGAGGGTGATCACGTGGGTATCCAATTACAACTGTCCATTTGAACTTTTTGTAGTTGGATTGCTGTAATCGGACACCTACGCTGCGCGCGCGTCAATCAGGTGCACTGAAATGGGTTCTCTTGGTAGCTGTTTCGCCTCTGCTTGCAAAACTGATAATTAAAACTATATCCCCGAAGGGCACGTAGATTTTCTAATCTCGCATTTTGTTATAGATACTATTCCGTTGAACCAAAGACCACGCCAACACGGAAGGAGAATCGTATTTAATGATCGCAATCAGCAATCACAAACAAACAAACAATTCGATCTAAAATACAAAGAAACTACGTTGGCACTCGGCCTTATGCGCCGATCAATTCGAAACTTCAACATCCCCCCCCCCCCGGGCATACCCCGGGCATTTGACTTTGCATCGTGCCCGAGGAGGGGGGAATTTGAACCTTGCGTTGGAAGGGTGGGGAATTTGAACCGGATTTATCTCTTGTTCTGACGTAATACGTTTGCGAGTTTTTCGGTTTTTGCAGGGTTTGACGGATTTACAAGATAGAATTTCGCCTTTGTTAGAGAATAACTCTTTCAAGGGGTCTTTAAAAGAAGTTTGTATGTGTCATTACAGCATATCTTTCTGTGAAAGGCGTGTAAAGTGTTTGATTGAAGTCGAAATTTGTCTTTGAGGAGAGGTAGTTCAATACTAATTGGTGGGGCATTTGAACGGCTTTTTTGCCCCGAGGGGAGGGAATTTGAACAATCCAATCTTCAAAAGTTCAAATGCCCGGGGGGTTGCTCGGGGGGGATGTTGAACTTTCGAATTGATCGGCGCATTACAAATATTCAAAATAAACGAGAAATTAACTGGAATTCAACTAAGAACTTACTTCTATGACTGCCTCCGTAATTGGCGTACATATACACAACTTGTTGAACTTCTTGACAAACTTCTTAGCAAACTTACAATATTAGAGCGGTTTTCAATTGAGTGTCGAAAGTAATTCGTGTTTTGCTTTGGTTTTGCTTTGCTTCGCTCTGTGATTGGTTAAAAAATTTCGCGCCACTTTCTCGACCAATCAGGAGTAAAACTCAAACCAATCAGTCGCGACTTGCTCGCGCTCGCACGTTTTTTCCCGCGCTTGACGCCACTAACATGTATTTGCTTCGAGTTCTGATTGGTTCATTGGGTAATTTGTGTTTGTTGTGATTGGCTGGGGTAATTACTTTGGTTTTGGTTTTACGACACTCATTTGAAAAGCGCTCTAAACGGGTTAGCAAACGTAAACGACCTGGTTAGCTTGACAGTTTTCTTGCAACTGAAAAACTACGCTCGGTGACGCGACGACGTGACTTAAGTTACACGACTTACGCTATGCTATTGCATTGCGATGCTTAAATTTAAAAGGCGCGCGCGCAACATTAAACCGAGACAGCGCGCGCGTCCAAAGTAACTAATAATTAAAAGTTGATCGTTTATCAGAACGGATACGATTAATTGGTAACTGGACTTCGATCGTGTCGTACAATTCAGGGGTAATCGTACTCGTAATTTCAAATCGTCCTCGCGCTATGCGTTTCGCCGATTTAAAATTACTCGCCTGATTACTCCCTGAATTGTACTCCACTCAGTCCAATTACCGTTACAAATAGATGACATTGTACATATGTTAGGCCTAGCTACAAAAATCCCGATAAATGGCCTTAAAATCTTTCCGGAATTTCTCCAAAGACGTTCTAAAAATCTCCGGTCATATGAAAATAGATCATAAACAAACTGAGAATGAAAGAATGAAATATTGATCATCGTGGTGAAGCAGCCAAAGCAGCTGGATTCCGTTCCCGTTTGAGCCTAACAGTCTTTCACAACTGAGTTACATGTAGTTACTGCTTCACCCGATGATCGCCGTTTTCTGTCCAGCCCTCATTAGAACGCCATCATCACCTTTCCTAAGTGGTTGGTCGTCATTCTTCCTACCACTGTATAGTCTGATTGAAAATGTATGGCTAAAGTGAAGAATAAAATGTTGAACAAAACTTTCGTTGTTTTTTCAGGTCTTACTACATGGAGTTGCGTCTCGCCCAAGACGACCATCTTAGCCACAATCCCTTTACCCGCTCTACTGTTGGTATTTTACGCCGTTCTGGACAAGGACTACATAACGAGTGGCTCACACAGTCCTCAAGAGCACAAGGAGGTCGAATACACCATAGTGGGCTCCTCCCCAGATAGCGCCGATCAGACCACCGCAGCACCTGAAAAGCCCCCTTGTAGCGAGAAGGTTCGCATCGGTGTGAAGATTCTACCTTTTATTATTCCACTGTTTCTGAGCTTCTTCGCGGAGTACATGTCAAATTCGTCCGTGGTTACTACCATCGCGTTCCCTGATTCGCAAGTTCCTCCGCGAGACCATTTCTTGTTCTACTCCCTCTCGTATAGAATCGGCAAGTTCGTTGGGAGGAGTTACCTGTTCATATTTGCTTGTCTGCCACCTGATGCGATGGAGTTCCTGAGGTGTGATAGAACGTGGATTTTTGCAGGTAAGTAAGCGAAATCGAGGTAAAGATTTTACCCTCAGCTTCTAGCCCTCATGCATTCGTGCAACGGCGTTTTGACTAGCTGGTTATTTTTAGATGACCCTTTACTCTACTTGAGCTTCGGATTCTCGTCAGTTAGCCTTGGAAAACTTCGGGTGATCTTCCATTACCTTCGGAAGCCTTCGAGGCATCTTCGAAACTCTTCGGAAACGTTCCAGTCAACTTCGGAAACCCAAGTTTCTGGGTCATCTAAAAATAACCCAACTTGATAAATCGCCATTTCACAGGTGCAAAATGGACTGAGAAGACACACACATGTTATTATTCGTTAAGTGTAGCAGAGAGCCGTAAAAAGCGCTTTTGATTTAGTTAGCAAAGTCAACGGTAGCGATGCCTGAATCATGATGGAAAAACCGAAAACTGGGTAATATCACAATAAACTAACGCCCAACACAGATCGCTTCCTTTTCTACCACAGAATTTCGAGATAAATCAACTTTTAATCAATGGATGTTCTTGTTTTTGTCCTGATGCAGTATTGGAAATGGCGCATCTGATTTTCTTCCTGTTTGAGTCTTGGTACCATTTCGTATCGTACATCTGGATAATCATCGCTTTCTGCTCCACTCTTGGCCTGGTCGCAGGGATGATTGTACTGCACTCGCCCCATGCCGTTTCGCGGTACGTTTCGCCCGAGGAGAGAGAATTTGCACTTGGACTTTTGACGGTTGGCAATGCTGTGGGTGCATTTGTGGCTGGTCTTGTTGGCCTGGCTGTGGAGCCATTCCTGTCTGAGAAGTGCACTGAACATTTCTCGGCTACCCAAGAATTCTGCTTCACAAGACATCGGAATACGACAGGCTGGGAAACAAATATTCATTGTTAATTGCATTTAAAGTAGGAGTAATGGGTTCCTGATTTAAAGTCACTAGCAAAAAAAAAAAAACCGGAAAACCGTTAGCGAATAGAGTTATTTTATCGTTGGATTCTTATCGAGTCGGGAGTCGCGATCATTTTAATGCTTGAAGAAACCGCAAGCCAAACAATTTGTCTTGGAGTCTCCGCCGGATGCTTTTGTTTGCAAGGCGCGAATCGAAAGAAATAGGCACAGCGTTGCAATGATGCTTGTGAGTGTCAGTTTGGCAGGGCCTTCATTCTACTTCGGAGTTATTGCATGCACTGACAAGGTTTCTACGGTTGCTACACGGTGGCTTACAAAGGTTGTACACACTGACCAGTAGCCATGATGGGCTATTGACACAGGGATAGTCCGGCAGGCAAAACACGCGAACGCGTGTGAAAGTGTGCTACCACGTGGACACACGCGCGTCAAGTTTCCAGCGGCAGTCGACTTTCACTCAGCAGCCGACTCTCGCTCGCTTGTCGGCCTTTGCGTGGAAACCTGACACGCATGTCACGCGGTAGCCTGCCTTCGCGTGCGTGTGCTTGTTCTTCCAGCCCGACTTTTCCTGGTTACAGCGGAGACTACTCGTAGTCTACACCGTGTGTCCTTGCCTTGTGTCACTGTTCATTTTAATACGATGAATAATTTTTAGCCCGACACGGTTTTCCAGTTTTTTGTCAGTATAAATGTTCTGTATCTAAGCCCCTGACAATAACGTCTCGGAACGATCAAAACGTAGGATTTATATAATTTATTATCAGTTTGGGCATTTACCCTAAGGCTTGCAAAGCGCCTACTGCTGTTGCTGTTGAAGTAGTTTTTTTTTTCAAGCTCAGAAGCAATTAGCCTGCGTTCAGGCGTCCCTTTTTCGATTCACAAATAGGAGACATCTGCACGCAGGCTAAGAAACTGAATGGGTGCTTCGTACAGTCAAATGCAACAACTATATATATAATTATATGCATTGCATGCGTATGCTGCAAGTAAATCTACCGGTGACAATCTTAATTAAACCGTAGAAGTAACTCATAAATTGTTATTTTACTCAAATAACATTACTGAAAGAAAATAATTTATTTATTTAAATGAGAGGAAATTTTTTTCATAGTATCAATGGGTTAGTTTATGTACATACGAACGTTAAAGTTTGGATATTTTTTTTTATAGTCTGAATTATTTAACAATAGCGTAGCATACACTTCCGAACGTAAACCTGTTCACCCATTATAGACCGGACAGATTACGAGACATCCCTCTTTCTGCGTCGGTAGTGAGCCTCTATTCCGCTGGCCACGTTACGCGCGGCAAGCAATTTTCTAGCGTGCTTTATGTTTTTTCTTTCCTTTCTTTTTCTTTGTTTTTTAGGGGGGAGGGGTGGGGAAGGGGGGGGGGGGGCTCGAATATCCTAGAGCAGAAAGAGGGGCTGCTCGTAATCTGGTATCCCACCTGCTAAGAGAAATAAAAGGAAATTAAACCGCATGGAAAGATTGATACGAGAATTCCGGCTCACCTGACCGGAGCAAGGGGACAATTTCTACTTCCGAACTTATCCGAAGATTACCGAAGAAGTACGAATACTGTCTGATGAAATTGTCCGATTGTTTTCCAAAGGTCACTGAAGATGATACCTGTATTTAGTATGTGAGTGCTAGTTGACTGGCGGGAAAAATCAGTTACCTGACGGCTTGGCTAGCTGTGGATGAATCTCTATGAATCAGCTGACTGCCTGGTTGGCAGCAAAAAAGAGTAGCTTTTTTCGCCAACTCATTGTATGCCAACTACAATTAGTAAAAATTCTACTGAGAATCAGTTGAAGAGGAAGGTTACCTTTTAAAATAATACTTTAAAATATTGAGGGCCCTCATAGAGTACAACAAATTAAACAGTTAGGGATTGCCAGAACAGCTTTGGTTTAACTGTGTTTTAATGAACGCCCAGGGGGGTCAAACTTTCATAGTTATCTTTTATTGCATGATAATAATTATTTCTTACGGAACCTCAAAGAAATCAATATAGGAACATTTTTTTAAAGTTGTTTTACACGGGGGGGGGGGGGGGGGGGCTATGGACAGGAACTTACCAAATTATTGATGTTTAAATTGTTCAAACCAATCGGAAAGAAGAAACGAACTGTTTCGTTGGCCAGTGATGAATGAATCGAAAGCCATTGGTAACTTGTGTGCATTTTAGTGCTCTTTTTGTGTTTTACTGGAAGTTCTGATTGGTTCCTAGTTTTTTTTTTTAATGTTGCACTCCTTATGCGACTGGTGGCTTCGTTGCAAGAACATAATCGCACGACTGTATCTGCCAATTTACCCAAGCATCCTAACAAGTTGATTTTGCAATAAAAGTTAACGCGAGTCGGTAATGAACGACGTTTCGACCGTTCAACGGTCATTTTCAAGTTCGGTGTTAGAATAAAATTACATGTTTAAATATAGTAAAAGCGCTAAAATATGTACCTACAAACAATAGACAATAAGAATAAAAGGCTAAAAGTGGCTAAAAAATAACTTTGTGCAAATAGCAGGCATAGCTGTAAAAGATATAATTAAAAGCGTATAAGGCGACGGGAATAAGAACATTAAAATACCTAAAAATACCTAAAAATAACTAAACAAATAATTTTGTGCGGAGCGAGTCGCTCTGTTTGTTGAGCTTTGGCTTCAGAAGTCTAATAAAAAGCATCTCAAGCTTGCTCTGGCACTTCCTTAAAGTCTTAAAATTCGACTATCGATAAGGGTCACGAGTTGTCGCTTCTGAGTTGTCGCTTCCCAGTTGTCGCTTATACGTTGTCGCTTTCAAGTTGTCGCTTCCATGTTGTCGCTACCATTCCTGGAGGGACTTAATTCCAAGTTGTCGCAAAAGAAGACTGGGAAAGAGTTATATTGTCAGCCATGTTTGCGAAGTTGGTGTTATCTTTTCTTTTTACATATATATTCGTTTGGAAATTGTACGCTTCCTTCCCTTCCAGGTAGTGCTATTACAGGTACGTTAAAAAAGGTTTTCATGTAATTTTGTTCGTTTTGAAGTTTAATTCAGTCGTATTTTTTTAAAACGACTTTGAGCAACCACGCCAACCTAGTGTGTACAGGGTCGGCCAGGGTTTTTAAAATTGGGCCTTTTATGGCGTTCAGATAGTGGAGTGCGGGAGAGAAAATAGAGGGTAATTGGAAGATTGGGGGCTCCTCATTAATATATATATATATATATTTTTTACTGTCTGAAAGGGGGCTCCTCATTAATTTTTTTTTACTGTCTGAAAGCCTGAAACAGGCTGAACCCTAATGCAAGTACACATAGGGTCGGCCAGGGGGTAAGTGGTAAACCATATTTACTCGATTAAGCGCCCAACCTCGAATAAGGGCAGAAAATCAGAAAATCTCATCTACAGGGGGGGGGGGAGTGTGGATATAAAAAGGAATGGCCCTAAATACTGTATCGACATACCTCAAAAACAACAACATAATACACACAACATACATACCTCAAAATGTTCCCTCAAAATCATGCAAAGTACCAAAATTTGGAATAAACACAGTTTAATTTATACCCATAAAAGGCCCAATTTTAAAAACCCTGGCCGACCCTGTACACACTAGGTTGGCGTGGTTGCTCAAAGTCGTTTTAAAAAAATACGACTGAATTAAACTTCAAAACGAACAAAATTACATGAAAACCTTTTTTTAACGTACCTGTAATAGCACTATCTGGAAGGGAAGGAAGCGTACAATTTCCAAACGAATATGTAAAAAGAAAAGATAACACCAACTTCGCAAACATGTCTAACAATATAACTCTTTCCCAGTCTTCTTTTGCGACGACTTGGAAGCGACAACTCGAAAGCGACAACTGAGAAGCGACAACTTGGAAGCTACAACTCGGAAGCGAGAACTCGGAAGCGACAACTTGGAAGCGACAACTCGGAAGCGACAACTTGGAGGCGACAACTCGGAAGCGACAACTTGGAAGCGACAACTCGGAAGCGACAACTTGGAAAAATATATTACGGGGGGGGGGGGAATAAAAAACCAGCAAACTAAAAATTAAACAAACTTCTTTTCAGTGCTTATACTTTCACCCGACACCCCCCTACCCACCTCTCACATTGTAATAGATTAAGCCCCTCCAGGAATGGTAGCGACAACTTGGAAGCGACAACGTGGAAGCGACAACTGGGAAGCGACAACTCAGCAGCGACAACTCGTGACCCTTATCGGCTTCCGTACCTTTGTGTTCTTCGATGCGCTGGTGTAAGTGCCGACACGAATAGCGGACATAATCTGCATCGCACAGATCACATTTAAAATAATACACAGCGCTTTGTTGGTTTACGATGGGCGGCTTCTGTTCCTTCACTTTAATTGTGTCTTTGATCTTTCTGCTGGTGTAAACAGGACGGATCTCGGTGTTTATCTTTCGGCTGAGATCACTTAGTTGTCTGCGTACTGAGTTGGCTGCTTTTTGGTCCTTGTACGGCAAAATGACTCTAATAGGAACTTTCTGCTGACTAGGGGCCTGCTGCTGTTGAGGACACGCATTCCCCGTTACAACTTTCGCCTCGACAAATTGTCGGATAGTGGTTTCTACTAGGGATTCTGGACATTGTAAACGAGCAAAGGTCTCTTTAAGGCGTTCGCATTCTTGATGGAAAATCTATTTCCTAACAAGTTAGGAAATAATGTATTCTGGCAATCTTCAGACCAGATGTAATGTATACACATCTACTTGTCCTCAGATTCAATTCAATTCAATATAAAGCATCCTCTTAAGTCATTTCTTTCCAGAAAAACCGTATACAATAAACTCATAACTGGAAAATGAACTTTGCCAA
This sequence comes from Siderastrea siderea, assembly GCA_964030785.1. NCBI lineage: Eukaryota > Metazoa > Cnidaria > Anthozoa > Scleractinia > Rhizangiidae > Siderastrea > Siderastrea siderea. Next base: position 12,171,139 of record OZ034977.1, on the reverse strand, counting down.
TATTTCGGTTTTACTCAAAAACCTTCCTCAGGGCAACTGAGGAAAAACAACAGAGTCACAACAGAGTCGCGTAATTCAAAAAGAGTGTGGTAATGAGATGTCTGCTACACGACTGGAAATAAAGGTAAAAACTACGTATCTTTTTTCCGCATACATCTCAGTTCTTTAGTATAGCTCTGGTCCCGAGAAAGAATAGTTATATTATTATTCCACTTCTGCGTCATTTTACCATATAAGGTCAAGAGAACGCGCAAAATATGCCACGGTATTACACAGTAAAGTCCCGGTATGACCGGTTTTCTCCTAAAGGAGGACAAAGCAAAAACAAAATGGCCGGATGGGATCTGGACGAACCGAATTTCGACGTGTTTTCAACCTTCCAACTTGACGTTTTGGACGACGAACTTCTAACAGCAGGCGAATTTTTAACTGAATACACAGAAAACACTGAACCAACCCAAACTGCATGGTATTCCTACTGAGGAAACTGAACAAACTGAGAAAACTGAAAACAGACAACTGAATGATGACGATATTGAAACATTTATTGAACAAAACAGAAACAAAAATACCAAGAAAAAGACAGCAAGTGACCTGAACGTGTTTTACAGATGGGCAAAAACTATAAAGGAAACCCGACAACTGGACGAGATTCAACCACAAGAACTGGACAAGCTTTTAACTCACTTTGTTTTAAAAGTACGTAAACAAAACGGAGACGAGTTTGAGCCCGACACGCTAACCTCACTGTTTAGAAGCATTGACCGTTTTTTGCGTGAACGAGGAAAACAATACAGTATACTCACAGACAGACAGTTCTCCACGGCCAGAGAAGCTTTATCGTCCAAACGAAAGCAGCTCCGTCGTGCTGGCAAAGGTCAAAAGCCAAACAAAGCCGCTGGATTGACTGAAGATGAAATTCAACAGCTGTGGACAGTAAAACAATTGGGAGACCATTCCCCAAAGTCTTCTGCGTACCATCTGGTTCAATAACACCATGTTCTTTGGCTGGCGGGCTCGTGATGAACACCACCGAGTGAAGTTCGGCGACTTCAAGATTAAAAGAGAAGACGGGCCCCAAGGAAAAGAGTACGTTGAGTGGTCTACCGAACGTGGAAGCAAAACCCGCACTGGTGAGAACCAATTTGTTCCTGACCGTAGTTTTAACCCGAAAATGTACGCTACCGCAGGACCACGCTGCCCGGTGAAATTTTTCCGGGAATATCTGGCAAGACAACCACCTGAGATGAACATTGAAGATTCGTCCTTTTATCTGGCAACCATTACTAATCCCGCTTCCATTATCTGGTACAAGAAACACCCACTTGGTAAGAACTCGCTTGGTTCTTTCATGAAGTCTATGAGCGAGGCTACGGGGTTAACGACACGACACACCAACCACTCCGTACGAAGAACCATGATCTCAACTCTTCGAAAAGAGAACGTTGAACCTTTAAACATCATTGCACTTGCTGGACAAAGAAACCTCAAGTCCTTAGACAGCTATTCATGCACCTCCATCGAGCAGCAAAAGGCCATGTCAGCAAAACTCAGCAACTTCATGGAAGATTCGGAAACACGTAAAAAGCCAGTTGAAGAGAAAATCCCGAAGCCTCTGACTGCTTCAAATGGCCCGCAAGAGGATGGAGCCAAAAATATGTTTGCTGGAGCAGTTTTCAACAATTGTCAATTCACCTTTGCTTTAGATGCACATGGTTTCGAAACTGGCGAGCATTCCAACTTATTTCAGAGGAAAAAATTCAAGAGAATCTTGCCTCTTTCTGACAGTGACGATGATCTCTAGAGAAACTTTGTAGTGTTGTTTAGCCGATTTAGAACTTTTTTTAACTTTCACGGCTGCAAGAACTATATATTGAAGACCTTTCTGAAGTCTTATTTCAGTCTAGTTTTGTGAAAATCATACGCTATTGCTTTCAATGAAAAATTTGACACGACGCAAAGCTATTTTAAGCGCCGTGTGTCAAGAAAATGTCATTTATGTCAACTTTTCATCCAATCAAATAAATTCTTAAAGGCATTTCATTGGCTTTTTTGAGTTTTGCCTTTGCTCTTGCGCGTCATTTGTAGAATGAGCAGGTTACATTACTCTAGCTGAAGAATAGATGCTGGCATAAAAGAAAAATTCAGTGGAATAATAAACCTCTTATTCGATGTTTTGGTAGATAATACGCGCGGACATTTTAGCGGAGCCAGCGCGCTAGCGCGTCAGCGGAGCTTCATTGCTAAGGAAATTTGGTAATCTATCAAGCCAAAAAATTTTGGTAGTGACGTAGTAGTCACGTGACCGTCCGTCCGTACGTCCGTACGTCCGTCCGTCTGCACCACAGGCCTACCAATACACTTCCTACACTGGATAATATATAGATTTAGCCAAGCCTAAAAGCGGAGCCGCGAAGGAGTAAACTGGTGTTCGTTTCTCAAAAATAGTCCTGAAACTTTTCGGTCTGAAATACATTTCGGGGCTTTTTTTGGCTCGTTCGCTTTCGAAAAGTGTTTCTCAAAAAGCCTGAAAGTGTTCCGAATTGTCCTTCAATATTTTGGGGATCTGTTCTGTAAAACCAAGCTCGAAAGGTCGTTCTAGAGGCTGAGCACAGCTTGATTATTTTACTCACGAGCCGTCTAGCTTGGTGTTTGCAATGTTTCGATATCCTGTCATTAACTGTCAAGGCTTGTCAAATCTCCTTGGTTTATTGGCTGTTCGCTTGAATGAACTTGAAACGGCGCTCATTTACAAAAAGAAAATAAAAATTATTCGACTGTTTAAATGGGTTATCTTCATCGCGTTCGGATGTTAACAAATAACATGAACTGCCACTAAATAAAAATATTAGTCTGGTCAAAAATTTATACTGACATTTGACCGGCATTTTACTGGGATTACCCGAAATAAAGGATCTGGGGAGCTTCGAAGCACTTGTAATAAACTTATCGAAGAAATGTCGCGTAGGTTTTAGCAGCCGCGAAAAAATTCAAGCACTTTGAGGAACACACAATACTTACGGGATAAAATAGCTTTAAACTCAAAACTGCTTCGCTTATATTTCGTTCTCTAACTTGAGACCATCAAGATTGAAAACAAACGAACAAACACCGCCCAAACATTCTTAACTCTGTTGCATAAGTTTTGCGGCTGCAAATTGTCTGAAATTCGAGCGCTTTAAAAAATGCACCGAACTGTTTTTGGAAGCTTTTCGGGCATAATAGGTTTAAACTGACAACTGCTTCGCTTATAGTTTTTCAAATAACTGTTATATTTCGTTCTCTAACTAGAGACAATCAAGATTCAAAACAAAGAAACGCCAAACACGCTTTAATTAAATTGTTATTATGCCGGCATAAGTTTTGCGGATGCGAAGTAAGCCCATATAAAGTTAGGCCCTTTGAGGAAGGCACAAAACTGTTTTCGGAAGCTTTTCGGATAAAATAGCTTTAAACCGACAACTGCTTCGCTTAAAAGATTATTACTATTGAAAACTTCTAGGACAAGAAAATCGACAATTGCACAAAGAGATGGACCGGACGGTGAAAATTGAAAGCAAAGCTTGTGCAGTTGTCTTGCGGCTGTGTTTAGACCTACTGTTATGAATAAACAAACACAAAATAATGGACAGAGAAATCATTTTTGAAAAACATTTATTCGAAAACCCCTAAGTTTATACTTAAATGCAATTCGCGTTACACTTCCAAAATCGTAGGTCGGTCCACGCGAGTGAAATCGGCTCAGCATGGCAAAATATTCAAGAATCTGTTACAAATCTGAGCGTGTTTTCTAATAATTTTTTAAAGTCAAAAGTAAATAACACATTCTAATGGCATAAATCAAATTTACATTTCAAAACGTAATTTCTTTCATCGTAATACTCGAAATCATGTACCTTAGACCTTTTAAAAACTTCACTTACTCGGTTGTGTTTCAGAACAGGGCAAACTCTCCGTCGTGAAGAAAACAAAGCGATGAAGGGCTTTGACTGCAGCTTTCGTAACTTGAACTTTTCGCCTTCTACCAGTATTCTTTTGAACTTTTTCTTTCCATTTATATATATTAGATGTTTTTTTGTCAAGTATAAAACTTCAGTACTCGCGAGCAATCGTTAAATGCTAAAGAAGCTTAAGCTTTTAAAGAAACCTCTTTTTCAAAAGCGACGATGGTCATGCGATTTCCCGCCAAGAAAAATGCCGGTTGCCCTAAGGCACCGTGCGATTTCCCGCCAAGAAAAGATGGCATTCTCTGCCTCCGTCGGGTTGTCTTGGGACTCCCCTCCCCCTCCCACAGAGTGTGCGGACGGACGGACGTACGGATGTACGGACGTACGGATGTACGGACGAAGGTCACGTGACTATTACGTCACAACCAAAATTTCTCGGATTGATAGGTTACCATATTTCCTTAGCAATGGAGCTACAACCCTGTGCTGAATCCCGTGTGTTTTCGGCGCGAAATCGCATGTTGACCCGCGTCGTAGCAAAACAAGCAAAGACAACAAAAGTCAAAAACAAATTTGTTAATGGAAAAAAAAAGTTCAAAAGAACACTCAGTTGTCTTTTTGGTGGAAGGGGAAAAGTTCAATCTAGGCGAAAGAAATTCGGCGATAAAGTTCAGGCAAAAAGTTCAAATTTGCCTCGTCGGTTCTGTTCAAACTCGGTCGGCACACCGCTTGAGTTCGCAGCTTTTCGCAGCGGTTTCGACGCCAAATATAGCAGAGCTAGTGCTTTTTGGTTTTTTCTGTCCACAACCATGGTTTTTACGGCGTTTCGAACACATTTTGCCAGGAAAAACACCAGCATTTTCATGCTGCTAGGCAGCTTGTCACGAAGAAAGAAATAAGCATTAAAATTAACTGATTACACAATGTCAAACGCCCATGGCCTAGTGGACTAGTTACCGGCATATCACGCCGACGAGTCGGGTTCGACATTCAGCGGGAGCAAGAATTTTTTTCTTTTTTTTCTTTGTTTTTTTTTTTTTTTTTAATAAAACGACTTGGATGAGAGTATTTTCACAAATTAATAACTGCCAGCAAAAACAAAACTAAAGCAAAAAACAGACAAAACAAAAAGGGGGGCTCCGCTTTTAGGCTTGGCTAAATCTATATATTACTCATTGCTCGCATTTTTCCTCGCCCCTGCGGCGCTCGGAAAAATACTACGCAACTCGTAAAATATCCGCGCGTATTATCTACCAAAACATCGAATAAGGCCTATCTATTTAAAATATTGACCTGTCGCGCCGGCCTTGCAGCTTCTCCTCAAATCATCTCCCCTGCCCCCATCCCCCCACCACCTCACCCAGGGCACAGGCCTACCAGTCTGTTGACAACGTTAACTTCAATCTAGGGGTGGTCCTCGGAGGCTGTCTCTTATATTTGCCAAAGAAAGAAAGGCTACAAGCAACATATTTTTTTTTAACCTCTGAGCCATGTTCATCTCCCACAGTTTGTTCTTCGGGCCCTCGACTCATACGAATTTTTTGTCCCCAATCTATCTCCCGCTGTGGGGGGTAATTTGGGCTTTTCATTACTGAGACCTTGGGGGAGTGGGGGTGGGGAGGGGCAAAGAGTTGACTTAAAACGTTTGCATGACAAAAATTAAAAGGAAATGAAAAAAAGAAAGAAGCACACTGCCCCCTATCTCTCCCCAGTCTCCGCGCGTTTTGTCATCGCTCTTTCATGCTCAATTTTGTCGTTCCTACTATCTTGGAGCCTGGAACATACCATTAAGTTGATGTTCCAGGCAACCTTCCGCTGTGGGGGCAATTTGCGCTTTTTATTAGACCTTGCGGGGAGAGGAGGGAGGGGCACCGAGCTGACTTTAAACATTTGCATGACAAAATTTAAAAGGGAAGGAGAAAAAAAGAAGATGCACACCGCATCCTGTCTCCCCTAGTTTCCGCGCATTTTGTCATCGCTCTCAATTTCTTGCCAAATTTCGTCGTTCCTGTTATCTTTTGGAGCCTGGAACACATTATTCAACTGATGTTCCAGGCATTTATTTTTATCAGAAAACCATAGGACAGCCCGCACAGAGTAGATATGTAAATACAAGGGAACCAACTTTATTTACTTACGTTGGGTTTCTTCAGAATTAAAATGCAAAAACTATATTATCTGATGATATTGACCCTATGTGTAATGAGTGTGTTCATGGCGGCCATGTTGGAGGAGCAAAACAATTGGCCACTGCGAACACACTCTATAAGTGGAATGGTGACTGATTTGGATGGAATAAAATAAATGAAGAAGCCTTCTCAAGGTGATTTACTCAGAAGGTGGAATTCTGAACTCCCCTAACGCGAGTCGAATGTATACAGGCACCACCTGGGAGGCATGGGTTTGCTCCCGTTTGAATGACCCAGAATTTCTTTTTCTGAGTAAATCGACTTGAGAACGCTTCTATTTTACTTGATATATGTTGTTACATAATTAGATCAATAAAAAACTATGCAATAAGCTTAACTTTGCAGCGGTTTTCTCTAACACGCGCCCTCCAGGGAGTTTTTGCCAACGGCCAAATGTGTTTTTGGTGGATGTCAATCATGTTTCTATGACAATTCAATAACGCTCGCTAAATGAAAAACAATTTGGCAGTAAATTTAGCGCCGAGTGAAATAATGACAAAATCTTGCGCGGAAAGTTTTAACCACGCTTTGACAATTTTGTGTATTTCTAACCGACAGCAAAGTATGGCAGACTGAATTATTACTTGAAAAGTACCAAAACAAATCGTTGGCAAAGGTTTTATTCAGTGAATCGAGCATGGCTTCACAAATGCAGTCAAAACCCCTGACTGATACGCAATGTAAACTTGTTTTAACGAAAGTAAACTTCGGAAGCAAATCTGTATAAAACTGACCTTTATTCTATTCGAGGAAGTGCTTAAATCTACTGAATTACTTCTCTGAGTTCGCGGTCGATCAGCAAACGTCTGATTCTCGCCGTTCAAAAATTTTCGCTGTCAGACTATCACAAATAATCTCTTCTTTTTGCTTCGCAGTTGGTTCCTGAGAAGTTCAGTCAATTAATAGTCAAAATTTACAGATTACCGATTGTGTCCTCGAAGAATATTTCCAGAATTGCTGTAGTTCTGTCACAAAATTTCAGGAACCGGAGAACACAACAGATTCGAAGAGTTTATCCATAGTGGGGCGGTTATGTGCAGATTTTGCCAGGAATTGTTTATTTTGTGTTAAAAGCACCAAATTCTCAGAAATGATAGAATTTTTTATACTTGTAAATACTTGATATAGTAACATCGCAAAATTTTCTACATAAGTGAGTTTTTGAACTTTTTCCAAAGCGGTCGCCATCTTGACCGGAAGTGGAATGCGGTATTACCGGAAGTGTCCTCTTTTTTACTTAAATTAATTCTGATGTTGGATAAAACGAGTCCTTGCCTATTTTCAACAATTTCGGACGGTTAACTTGGACAATAATGCATTAATATGACTATTTGGTCGAATGGAAGCATTTTCTTTTAAACCGGAAATGAAATTATCCTTAAACTGGAAGTAATATTGATGCTGCCGTGAAGTAACAAAAAATAAAGATATTGTTTTTGAGCTATGATGTTGTTTTGTTTTTAGTATGTACACAGTAATTTGAAGAAATTTGTATAATACCCAGAATGCTTCTGTGTATTACCCAGAATGCTCTATAATTTGCACATCAGATCCGCCATCTTTGTAATTCAGATCGCCAACAAGAATCAATTTACTCAAAGAGGCGACAAAAAAGCCAACAAAAATCAATTCACTTAAAGAAAAGACAAAAACCACCTAAGGACAGCTCAACAAAAATGTGAAAAGAACGCAGAAAAACCAAACACAAAAAAGAATTAAAAACACGTTTAAAGGCAAACAAAAAACACATCAAAAACCTCTCGGATAAAAAGCTTACAAATGACCAGATTAACTTACTGGCGAAAGGGCTGAAATACATTCCCACACCCGTGAAAAACGAGATGCAAATTAAAAACAACTCCGGCTTGAGTGACTTCGATCATTTCGCGAGAAGAATGCGTCTCCAATACATTTCTCACGGGGAAAACACAGAACCTCATCCTTTCCACGTTAAGTCTACATGGGAACCACAGGTACAACCATCCGTAGCCCTTGAAAGCTATTTAGAAGAGGTCAAAATTCAACTCGCAGAACTAGGACTCAAAAATTCAAAGGATAATCTTAATCCCGCTGAACGCGAGGCGCTTAACGCCCTAAAGCGTGACACCAACATTGACCTTAAAAAGACTGACAAAGGAACTACATCTGTAGTTCTAAACATTGAGGACAAAAACTTAAAAGGTTCAAAGGTTCAAATGAGGCCTAACACTATTGTAAAAAATTAAATCTAAAATCCAAGCTTTCGCCGATCAACGGCATCATCAGGGATAAGAAAAAAATTCCGCGTAGGCCTATATATAAAACCGGAAACAACACCAAATGGCCTCTCACTGTCACTACTCGATTTCAAAGTCACCTTCTCCGAAGACGGCAGAAGCTCCTTCGAGTTTTACAAAAAAAGACAGCCAAGAAACCACTATTCGTACACCACCAATCAGCCATACCCAAGAAATCAAAGATCAACTTCATTCGCAATGAGCGGAAACGTATCGAAGATAGATGCTCAAACACAAACGACATCCATAAAGCACCAAAACATGTTTGACGACATCCTCTGCATTAATGGATATCCGGAAGACAGTATAGATCAAACAAAGCACCCCCAAAGCCATCAAAGAAACTCTCCACCTCCCAACGTGGATTGGCCATACCTCAAGCTTCCATACATCTCCGAACGTCTCAACCACAAGATCACTTACATTTTCCGAAAAGAGGGCATACCGGTACGTCGGTCGCGCACAGATCATACACCCTCAGGCGGGCTCTCTCGCGCAACGGCTCTCAGGCGGAGCGTATATGCACCAGGGACAACTGTCCCACGTCCAAAACCAAATTATGCCTTTTAAGGAACGCCGTGTACCAAATCACCTGTAACAATTGCAACCAACACTACATCGGGAGCACTACACGTTTCATCCACGATCGTGTAAGAGAACACCTCAATAGTGAAAATTCCTCAGTCTGTAAAGAAACACATCTCCACATGCCAAAACAAAGACTACAAAGGTATTGAAATCAAGACCATTGCACTGGAAAACGACCCCGTAAATCTACGCCTATTTGAAGCATTTTACCTAAGGAAATACAAACCTACCCTCAACTCCCGAGAGGAATGCAGCGAATTCGCGGACCTTTTGTTCTAGTGACTGTTTTAACATATGTGGATAGACCCTTTGTGCAATGACACTCCCTCATTAGACCACTTTATTCGTTTCCTTTTCATATTTGTACCTATAGTTTTATAAATTTTACATACTTGCCACATTCTTACGCTTTTTTCACATCTTACTTTACATTTATATATAAGCCTGCGCGGAATATTTTTCTTATCCCTGATGATGCCGTTGATCGGCGAAAGCTTGGCTTTTAAATTTAATTTTTTACAATAGTGTTAGGCCTCATTTGAACCTTTGAACCTTTGAAGGACAACATTCAAAGATTATTGAGGACAAAATTAAAGAAGGTCAAACCAAGCTAGATAACAGGGAACACTACAGACCTCTTGTGAATCCTTTGGTAGAGGAAACAAACCTAAGAGTTCAACAGCTTATTAGCGGACTCTATCTTGGAAACCACATAGATGAAATGACCAAAACAGGGCTTTGTCAAACACCACAACCGCCTCATATTCCAATATTCTACACCCTAACAAAGATACACAAACCCATTTTAAGCCCACTGAGACATTTCAGTACACCCATTTTTCAACCTGCCATCCATCAGGAGTGACATGAGAGGCTTCATCAAAGGAGAGGCTCTAAGACTACTCAGAATTAACTCTTCTAAAACATTATTTGAAGAGAGCGTCAGAAACTTCAAAACACATCTTCTTGAGACTGAGAGGATACCCAGAAAACTTTATTGAAACAACCCTCTCAGAAGTTACTTTTGAAGAGAGGAATCAAGCCCTACGACAAAAACAAAAACAAAAAAAGAAAATCTTGCCCTTTGTAACGCAATATCACTCAGCAGTGCCTAACTTAAAACCAATACTCATGAACAGCTGGCAGTTCATAACACAGCAAGCATTGCTAAACGACCTTTTCAAGGAACCGCCCCTAACATCGCACAGAAGAGGGCGTTCCCTCAAAGATATACTCGTGAGAGCAAAGCTCTAGAAAGGCTAAAACACGCGCGCAGCAGGCGCGCAGGCCTGTTACTCTTTTAGACACTGAAAAGAGGATCACAAATTGGTTACAACTTCTGGCTTAAATTTTTAAGCCATTTTAAAAGGCTAAAACACGCGCGTGGGAGCAGCGCAGGCCCGTCACCCTTTTTAACTTCGCTAAAAAAACTTGACCTTTTGAAAAAGTTTGGTTCAGACATAACCAGCAGTCAATTGTACGTATAAGATGTATCTGTAAGTCAGACATATTATAAAACTCGTTTTTAAAAGCAGGATAGCCAAACACCATGTACTTATGATGAAAGAGGCAATATAATTATCATAAAATGGAAAATAAAGAGGTTTTCAAGACAGATAAAGGTTATTTTACGAATTATACACCACTTCCGGTTTAAAATGGATGCCACTTTGAATATTTTATGTATTTGTATCAGTCTTGTGTTTTGTGGCTCAAAATTACTGCAAAATTGTTTATATACTAAAACTAGATTCCTTTGCCTGCTTCAGGACCGTTTTCAAGGCAAACACCTAAATATTTAGGGCTTTCCTATGAAGTTAAAATTCCCTCTTAACTCAGCTCACGTCAAATTTTCGCAGTGGCACTATATCAGATATCCATCAACACGTTAAAAACTAACTTTCCACCAAATTTCGTGCTTTAAACAGAAAGTGAACAATTCCAGCACATATCCGCCCCACTACCACGGCCCCAGACAGGATTGCGTTACATGCGACAATCAGCAAGAGCCAATCAGCGCGCGAGAATTCGAAAACATTGTCATAGAAACAGATGATTGATACACATTTGGCCGTTGGGAAAAATTCCTTGAAGGGCGCGTGTTAGACGAAAGCACTGTAATGCTGTAAGTTCTATACGAAGTAATTTAGGAGAAAAGCTAAATTCTAAATTTCGTTGACCCTTCTATCTTAGAAGCTGATAAAACAAGCTGTTCGGGGGATGCTCCAGCTTTACCTCGGTGTAAGACTGGCCCTGACGAGATTTTCTTTGTTTTGTACGTGTGAGCTTTTGTTTTGCTGTACGTCATTGTTTGAAATGTTTTGTTTCCTTTGTTTTGTATCATCCGCGAGTTTTACAGGCTTTTACACCGGGGCTAAACCGATGTTCCAGGCCTTTTTTTTTAAAACGAGAGGACACTTAAACTGCACAAAGTAGAGATTTTAAGGCAAGGGAACCAACTTTATTTACAACTTTATTATTTACAAGTTTATGCTGAGTTCCTTCAGAGTTCAAAGGCAAAAAATATGCAATCTAAAAACACTAACCTTACGTGATAAGTGGCAACGCGATTTGGATGAAACGAAATAAATGGGCACACGTTCTCAGGTCTATTTATTCAGTTAAATTAAAGAAATTCTGAGCTCTCCTCTTCACAAGCGATGAACTCATGCAGGCACCTGCACAGAACTATTTTTTCTGTGTAAATTGACTTAAGAATGCCCCTTCTTTTATTTTTTATATACACCCGTATTGCTGGTTTTCACGTGACGTCATAAAATTCTAAAATCATAAATCACGAGGTCTTCAGATTTTATATCCCCACCAGGTTGAAGATGACTTAAATATATCTCTTTTGACAAGTTTTCAGCTCGGTAGCGTCTTTCGTTTTGAAAATACAGGATATTAAATTTCTGGCTTTTCACCCTACGTGACACCAACACAGCCTCCGTGACAAAGCTTTCTCCTGTGCAAAAAAAGGACTCTCCTTGTGATTTTTAGCAGTTTGGACAGCTAAAGCATTAGGAGAGAAATTAATGTGGTTGTATAGTAGTTCACGAGAGAAAAGTAATCGCTGGAAGAGCAGAAGTGAATTCCAGATGTTTTCATTGATTTCCGGCGGCCATGTTTGTGCCCCTCCAAGGGACACCAACATGGCGTTTCCATACTGAGCTCTACAAATTTCAGTCGAACGTTTCGGCAAATAACTCAACAACGAAACACTATACAGATCTGAGACTTGATGAAGTTGTTTAGTTGTGTATCCTTTATAACATTACAAATTCTTGGCTTCTTTCATCAATTGGTTTTGATTTTAATATTTTATGGCGTGACAGTGAAAACCAAGAATTGCAATATCGTTGTCTTTTAAAAAAGAAAAAAAGGAAATAGAAAAGAATGGAATAGAATAGAAACTCAGGGCTCCTGAGAAACTTTTTTTTTTGCACGCTAACAACATTCATGGAATTGCTCTGACGAACGGCCAAAGCTCAAAAGGACTATATGGTGACCAATTTACCTTGTAAAAACTCAATTGATACAAAATTGAAGTATTATATTGTACTGCATAAGTGCTTTCTCTATGACAATGCAATTTGCATGGCTAATTAATTCCTTTATGGCTTTTTTCTTTTTTCAATTTTGTATGACAGCGTTATTGCAATAAGGTGTATCAATGCTGTTACTCAATTAGATCAATAAATAATTATACAATAAACTTTTCGATACTGAACTTTATTGGCTCAGTAAACCACGCGGGATGTTGGAAGAACACGAGAAGAGATTGTAAGTTACGAGCCGAAGGCGAGTGATTTACAAGCTTTTCTAGTGTTTTTCCAACATCCCAAGTAGTTTATTGAGCCAATAAACCATGGAAATGTGTGGTATATTGCTTTTATATGATAACTACATTTTTCATGTGGCTTACTGGTATAATAATCCTGAATAGGTATTAACCAATCACAGCACGCGCATTATCTTCAGTTATTGTATAATTTTCATTGTAGTGTAACGTCTGAATACAGTTAAGAGCAGTGAATGTTATTGTTCCAGCCTGCGGTTTTGTGGAGCCTCGTGAAGCAAAATTCTTTGGTGGATGAAAAGTGTTCAATGCACTTCTTAGTAAGGTACGGCTCCAGACCCAAACCAACCAAACCACCCAGAAATCCACCGACACCATTACCAATCGTCAGCAGGCCCAGGGCAAACTCCCTCTCCTCAGGCGAAACATGCTGCGCGACGGCATGGGGCGAGTGCACCACTATCATCCCTGCAACCAAGCCAAGAGTGGAACATAGAGCGATGATCATCCAGATGTACGGGACGAAATGGTACCAAGACTCAAACAGGAAGAAGATCAGATGCGCCGTTTCCAAAACTGAAATCACGACAAAAGCAATTTTCAGCTTGTAAACTATAGTCAATTTATCTCCAGAATAGGCCTACAAATATCGAAGAATCTGAGGTCCCTACGCGAGTCATTTTTGAGTTTTGTTCTTTTTATATTTTCTTAATTTCGTATAATTGTTGTATATACACGCACATTTTTGTAACAAGCCTTTTTCAGGCTCACTGTCACGTGTCTAAATAAAGTTGTTTCATTGATTGACTGACTGATTGATTGATTGATTGATTGATTGAGTCAAGTCTATGACTTTCCGCACATGGGTTTAATTGTATATAAACGACTGAGCTTCAATGTACCAGTGTTCCACCCACGGAGAGCAGTCATTCTCTTAGTTATTCCGTACTACAGAAACTGGATATGTGCGCCGGCGGTGAGGACGACGTTATTTATTTTTAACGCCGAGTGGAAATAGAAACCACATCATAAGTAAGGAAAGTAAGATGGAATAGATGGACACCTTTTTACAGTGGAAACCCGATATAACGATGTACCAAGGGACTGGTAAAAATACATCGTTATATCGGGGCCACCTGATCGTTATAAGCGAATCCCCGATATAACGATATTGGAGAAAAACAATCACAATTATCGTTATATCGGGGTATGGGTGATAAATATTTTTTCATGCACAATTAATATATATACATACTGCATGACTTTTATCTTTATGCATATATCGTTTTATTTAAGCTGATTGTAATAGTTATAATTGAAAGTGAACATATGTATATAAACATTTTTATTCTTAGAATTTTGAACAAAACCAGCTTAACAAGGCACCAGTATAAAGGAAAATACGCGTAAACTGTTGACAGATACATTAAAGTCAAAAAAGGAAACGTCTTGGGTTGGTTGAAGTGTCTGCCATTCCTTTCCGGTCGCGTGATGATTGATTTTATCGTTATATCGGGGTTAATTTTAGGTTTGGGCTGCTAAAATGTGATCGTTGTATCGGGGATATCGTTATACCGTGGATCGTTAAATCAGGGTTTTGTTCCATACATTTTACTGTAATATTGGCTGGGCTGAAAAATGTTAAACGTATTATCGGGAATATCGTTATATCGAAGATCGTTTTATCGGGAATATCGTTATATCAGGAATATCGTTATATCGGGAATATCGTTATATCGAAGATCGTTATATCGGGAATATCGTTATATCGAAGATCGTTATATCGGGGTTCCACTGTAATCACTTATTATGAAACTAAACAATCAGAGTGGAGCATTTCAGTTCATAATTGATTTCGATCTGACAATTCCCTACCTGAGAAAATCCACGTCTTAGAACACTTCAGGAATTCCATCGCATCATGCGGCAGACAAGCGAATATGAACAGATAACTCCTGCCGACGAACTTGCCGATTCCGTAAGAGAGGGTGTAGAAGAGGAAGTGATCTCGAGCCGGTACGTGCGAGTTAGGAAAAGCGACGCTAGTGACCACGGACGAAATAGACAGGTACTCTGAAAAAAAACTCACAAGTAGTGCAATTATAAATGGTAGAATTTTAACACCAATGAGAAGCTTCTGGCCACATGGGGCTTTTTCAGGCTCTGTAGCTGTCTGTTCATTGCCGTCAGGTGAAGAGCCTACGATCGTGTATTCGATTTCTGTGCGTTTATTAGGTGCTTGCAAACCGTTTGTTATGTTTTCCTTGTCCAATAAGGCGTAGAACACCAGCACTAATAAGGGCAAAGGAATTGTGATCAAGATGGCGGTCTTGGGCGAGACGCAACTCCAAGTAGTAAGACCTGAAATGAAGGAGATTAAACTATAAAAATTTGCGAGAAAAGATTGCTTGAAACTATTTTAAATGAACTAAAATAACAGCACCGACGACCTTTCGAGGTAGGCTGCATGTCATTATCAAGTCAAACTTTAAAAACCGTGTTTTAGATAAAAGCTGTACATTATACAAGATACAAACACTACGTCATTATGAAAAGAAAGGCATACAAAGAATAAAAAGGTTGTGTTAAACGTATCAAAAAGTCGGACTGTGTGTTCAAATAAGGATTCAGTTTTTTTATGAAAAGTATGTCACGTGTGAGTTCACTTGGCACTTCCCCAGTATGGGAAAGTTTTACCTTTGATCGCCTTGTGGTCAAAGTGCCAAGATTAAAAAAAAGTGTGCACCTTAGCAGGGCTGACGGCAGTACAACTAGGCAGCGTAGCAAGCGTTCCCGTTGACTTATCCGTAATTTGAAGCAGTTTTCGCTTAATTTGGTCTTGAGAAAATTGGGGCGAAGGTCTACTGTCCAATTTTCGTGCGCCCCAAAAAGCCAAAAGTGGAAGAATGCTTCAAACGTGCGGAAAAGCCTGCGGAAAAGCTTGTTTTGCTGGCTTGCTGTACACTGGCTAACGCGTACCCAATTAAAGGGGCTGTGTCATGACAGTCCAGTCTCATTTGCATAGTTTTTTTTCCAATTACTCGCCCTTACTTGCTATGGAACTTAACGTTAGCGAAGAAATTACTTGTAAATGACAAAATAACAGCTTCCTGACAAACAGAATGTATATCCCGAGCTTTATATTAAAATTTACAAACAACAGAGATAAACTTTGAAAACTGTTCAGCGTTACAGTTTCAACCAAAAACCCCAATTGTAATCCGTGTTTTAAAATCTTCTTCAATTTGGCCCATCCGTGCCTTCTTTTGTATTTGTTGTGCTATTTAAACCTAACGTCAATGTTTGAAGCCGTTATTTTTATGTTTCGATTAATTTGGTGGCCAGGCCCTAGAAGCTGGATTTCGCTAAATTCCATAACACAGCTCCTTTAAGAGCCAGGGCTTGCTATGGAGAATTTTGAAGTATCCCTATGGAACCCACCAGTATCCTAGCTACGAGAAGATGGACTTAAGAAGTTGACAAGATGTCGTGGTCAGGCTCCTGCGCATCAATGATTTTTTCTTTAACCCTATAACCCCTAAGAGTGACCAACATTTAACTTCAGTCTCCTAATAAGTAACCCTACTTAATCAAACATGATGGTCGTGAGAAAAAAGGGAATGATCAACAAGTGAAAAGGTCTTGATTGAAACAACTTCTCCTCATGAGTACATAGGAAATGCAAACAGTGGGGAGAATACGCGTGCTGACATCAGGGCCTAAAGGGTTGAAGGCTGGCGAAAAATGTCACACTTACAGTAGCATCATTCAAAATTGTTAAGCACTTAGAAATGACGTTGAAGGTAGCTGAATAATGATGAATGGTGTTGAGCAAAGTTCGATTTCCAGAGAACATTTGTACAACAAAGTTGTATTTAACATGTACAATGCTGGCTCATGGGTGATGTTAATGTAGCCGTTTGTTATCAGTGGTCGTCACGCAACTTTGCGTGACGACCACTGATAACGACTGCGTGGGAGACTAGACTATGGTGTTCGATTCCGCGGTTTGACCGAGGCCTCCGTTTTTTTCTATTTATTGACATACAAGATCAGAGCAGTTTTCAATCGAGGGTTGAATTTAATGTTGTGTTTGCGTTGGTTTTGCTTTACTACGCTCTCTGATTGGTTAAAAATGTTCGCGCCACTTTCTCAACCAATCACACGAAAAATGAAAACCAGTCGTGACTTGCCTCCGCGCGTTTTCCCGCGCTGCGGTTTTCCTCATCTTACCCTGGGTACCAGAGGTTTTTCCTCGCTAACGTCGGGAGAAATCGGCCGGAGGCCGAGCCGCGTCACACTGTAGAGAACATAAGCTGCAACCGGAAACCGCGCAAGAAAAGCCTCTGGCACCCAGGGTATCCTCATCTAAGAATTACTTATTAACTGAAACTCCAGAAGAGACCTACACGTATTTGACTGGAGATAGGATTGCCATGCTCTGGAGAAAGGATACTGGACGTTTATTCAGTTTCTTACAAAGTGTCTTGGCTAAGCCTCTAACGCGTTGCGCCACACGTAGAAGAGTGCCAAGGAGATGGCACCGTACGCCGACCACCTCTGACGAAGGGCTAACGCTCAAAACGTAAGCTTTTAAAAGATCTCTTTATCAATTCGCCTCATATCAAATTGGAGCGGTCTCACTCGCCGCCTAAGCAGCAACATAGAAACGTATTCTCTTGGCCTGACCACCAACAGTGGGTTATGCTTATCACAGAGGAAAATACAATATCCCCAGGGAAACCATCCTGGCTACGAGTAGATGGAGTAAAGGAGTTGTCAAGTCGTTGTCAGGCACCCTTATCAATTATCGTCTTCCCAAACTTAGTGTAATTTTGAATTTTAATTATTATTGTCTGAGCATATATTGCCACCTCTGCTAGGTGAATTTTCGTATCCTTAGTGTGAGAAGAATATAGAAATAAACAGTCTAAGACTTGCGATATAGCATTGTCAGCCATTTCTCCCTCTAACGTGACTAGTTTCAGTGAAATCTTAAGCCATTAGTAAAACTGAGGCTTGATAGTTCCGTTCTGTGCCGTTGACATCGTAACGTTTGTCAATTTGCATAGAGGCTATTGCGCAGTTCTTATACTCTTAGTGTTCCTAATTGTTAGGTATTTCAATGGACTCAAAAAGTGTAACCACATTCAAATGAAAGCTGCTGAGCAGTACTGTTCATAATGTTGTATAACTGTGGTTCTAACTTTTGAGTCTGTGCACGAAATCTTAAAGTTTGAGCATTCTTATTGAGCAGTACTTTCCAATGGCGCCGTTTATTGTACTATACAAGGTGAGACCAGCTTTTGAGTCGAGTCGAAAGAGGAAATCATTAACTGTGACTATTCAAATGAAAGCATGGAGCAGAATATTTTATCGCTGATCATGTTATCATGTTTATCCCAGTTCCTCCGTGAAATTCTAACGATTCTAGCTTTTGTGGATTCTAGTCTGTGGATGAAATTACACATTATGACCGCTCAAATGAAAGCTATTGAGCAAAACGTTTCTGTGATACTTTTTGTTACACTGTACAAGATGCCATTTCATGAGTCTCTCGATGAAATCATTGGGTGTGACCATTCAAATGAAAGCATTCCCGTAGTTCCTTTCTGCGATTGAGTCTTCGAAAAGTTGACACCATTTAGATTAACATTTAAGGACAAAAATTAGCGAGAAAAGTTTAACACAACATTTCGACGTCATGGAGTCATTGAAACGATGTGTTAAACTTTTCTCGCTAATTTTTATCCTTAAATGTTTATCCAAATTCAGTCTGATTCGACCATTTAGATTAAAAGAAAAATAGCTAGCTATAAAACTAGAGAGTATTCAGTCTCTAAATCTTTTACCTGTGTAATAAAGAGGGGAAAATAGTGATGCCATGCCCGTCCCTGCCACAAAGGAGCTGATGCATATCTGAGGGAAGAACGACGTCAGTGCGAGAAACACAACCTCAGATGCGCCAGTGGCGATGGCGTTGACCACGATTCCCACCAGCTTCACTTTGATGTCATCAACGAACACGATGAGCGTAAGCCCCAGAACCATACAAAGCACGACAAAGCATGTCTTCACAACGTAGGGAATTCTTTGAATAAACCAGGGTGCCATTATTTTTGTAAGCATCAGCGGGGTCACAAAACAGACAAGAACTGTAGGTGTTGGAAGATGCCTGCCGCTTAGAATGTCTTCTGCTGCTGGGAACAACATTTCTTGATTGAAGAACGTTAGCATACCAAAAATGTAAAAACACAGTACATTTAACCAACTCGCTGTTACATCCGCAGGAGGCAGCTTCTTGACTCTCTCAGGGATGAATTTACAAAATATTTCTCTGATCCGTTCACACACTGACATTTTTTATGAACGTTCCAGTAATATTTTGATTCGCGTGATGTAAGGCTTTTAAAAACGTGCCGCTCCAAAATCGTGAATGACCAAAAGTTATATATTGACTCACGCAATTCTTCTGTAAGATCAGTCAAGGATGAAAACGAAGAAAATTAGAATTGCAGATTTATCTATTGATTAATCATCGACATTAAAATCGTAATGAAATTTTTCCTCTTCGCCCCCGGGGGCGGCTTCTGTATCTACTTCTCTTGAAATTTCAACAATTTCTCGGGGATGGAAGACGAATATTTGGTTTCAAAAAGTCATTGCCCGTGAATTTTTTTTTAACAATCTTAGATCTTGCTCCACTGATACTGATTATTAATTTTTGCTGATGCACCTTACACACCTTATCGCACCCACTGTGTGGTGGTTTTTTGCTTCGAGTACTATAACAAGATTTAAATAAGAAAAGAAAGGCGATGTTTTGAATATGGCTTCATTTTTCTGTTAGTGTAGGTTGCTTGGGTGATAAAGGTAAATTCAAAGAGATTTAGACACTGCGTACCCCGTTCAGTAGTGTCTCGAAAACAGGTGAAAAGATCTGCTTTCTACAATAGCGTTTTCACAACGTTTTCAATATATCGACAAGGTTGTGCATTCTGCGAATATTTCGTAAAACGATTGAAGGCAAAAGAAAAATAAATAACGTAACAATGGATAGAAAGGAAGGGGTATTGTTATATTTCATTTCGTTGTTGGTATAAATGGAGAGGACGTTCTCCCGAACTGAGGGCGGGAAACTGGTGGAGAGCTTCTATTTACCCTCCACACCAAAACCATAGGCCTCCGTTTTAAAAAGTCTCCCTTTCGGAGAGCGTTTTCGAGAAGCTCTGTTTTAGATCAGTTTTAAGTTTGGACGTTCGCAAAAATTCTTTAAAAGATGTTGCGTTTTTGAACAAATGCGCACTCACAAGTGCATAGACGGGGCCTTAACCTCAGTGTAACCGCTCTCAGTAGCATGGCTGAGAAGTGCAATACCGAAGTAAACACCAGTTGTGACTGCAGCCACACTCACCGATTGACCATACGATCAATTGCAATTAAGACTCGTTGAATTTGCCTCCTTATCCGGCTGAAACTTCACGCAAAAGGTTTAAATACGTTAGTGGCGTACAGTTATCGCGTTTCCGGTTCTTTCCCTCTTTCAGCGACCACCTACCGTTAGCGAATACGTCCCCAAAACTCCAAAACTTCAAGGCAGTTCACTGTAGTTGGAACCTCGACCGCGACCACTTTTAGGGCGTATTTTTGACATTCTTCATTTATTGTCGATTCTTATTACCATAGTCGTGCTTTCAAGAAAAAAAAACTGAAAAAAACCCCGGAAAATTGTTCAAGATAGGGGATTTCGAAATGACCAGAGTTTGTGTCAAATGCTATTTTTTAAAAATATTATCATCAACATCATTATCATCACCGCCACTACTTGCACCAGCACCACCACCACCAGCACCACCATCATCATCATCGTCAGCGTGTCACTTTCATATCGTTCTGATTTTTAAGGCACGGAGTCTTTATTTAGGCCACCTTTTATCGGGAAGTCACCTTTTGTCAGATGGGATAGGGGGAATTGGGAATAACTGGGTGCGAGAAAGGCAATAATAAATATGTGGAAAAAAAACAGCGAGCATGCAAATTTACGAAGGAAACACGATCTTTCCTTGCCTCTTAGCAAAATAACAAGAGCTACCGCCCCCAACCTTTTCGCCCAATTCCCCAACGACGGAAAAGGCGAAAACCTCAGTTCGCAGGTTGATTGTTTAACTACCAGTACTTAAATTGAAGTTATCTCGGTGCCAGAAAACCGAGAAACGTAGCTACGATGAGGTTAGGTTAGCAGATCAGTGTATACGTAATTCTGAAACAACAAGACATTTTGGGAAGTCACGAGCTGTTGAATTGGGTGCCCCAGGCGATAAAACAGGTGAAACTTATCGCAAGCAATCATCCTTGTTATTCAATTAGTATTGAGTTTCTGGGTACTCTCTTATTTATCTGTGGACCTCGTGAACTAACTAACCTTTGGCTATGGTTTCCCAGAAATCGCCACAGCCAAATTTACCGGCTATCAGTTTCAACGTTTACTTTTAAACCACAGTGACACCACAAAACCACCACGAAGCCTAAAACCGAATTGCATACTTTTATGAAAGCTTACTTCAGTTTAAGTCTTTTCAGCAAAGACATTGTTGTATTTTTTGTTTTGAATTTTTCTACCAGTCGTAGCAGTCAATCAGGTAGATCGAGACAAAATTCGCAAAATTCGCAAATTCAAAACCGCAAACCAAGTTTTGGCATGCTGTAAAATATTAATTAAGACTTTTGATGCATGCATTCAATGTCCATTTTTGATGTCTAATTTTAAAGCAGTCAATAAGAAGTCGGTGACAGCAGAGTTGGTTTGGAGCAGAATACAATGCAAGCGATGCTATTCACCCGGTGAATTTTGTCGTCGGTAAATAACAAACAAAAAGGATTTACCGGTAGTTTTGTTGAAACTAGACAACCGAAGCAAAATTAACCGTTTTTCGCTGAATCGGCTCGTGTAGGACCCCTGAGGTGATATGCGAACTCAAGAATTTCTGATACAATTTCTGATAGAATTTCTGGTATTTTGGTCAAACAATCAGTTCGATAAGCAACAGATTCCGTAAAACGAATAGACCTTTGCATACACGTTTCATTTTGAAACTTCGACTTATTCGATTTCCACCGCAGTTACCTACAAAAGAGCAATTAAAGTTTCTTGCCAAAATCCTTGGTTAACAGTCACTTGGTATTCATCCTTTAGGATACTCTTTCCTGGTGAAAGTTTCCACTTTCCTGAAAAGATAGCAAGATACCTTTCCTCAGAAAAGAAAGGGGATGAAGAGGCCAACCAACTACGGAAAGAAAAAGAAAAGAAAGAGGCGAAAAATAAGGACAGAAAAATCCAAGTTTTGATTTCTGCGCATAAGCGAAAAATAAATATCATCCGCGTTACCAAGGGTGCGGTTAAACAAAAAATATGGACAGTTTTCGTAGGCATTGGCACTTTTAGCCATTTAATTGAAACTTAAAAGTACAACGGCCAAACAAAGAACTTGTAACTAAAAACTCGTTTTTGAAAATTTAAATCTGGGCGTTCGAGTTAAATAGAGATTACTCCATGGAAAATGCGCGCGTACGATTTTTATTCACGAGTTGAGTAGTATCAGAAAACGAACGAGTGAGCGCAGCGAACGAGTGAGTTTTCTGATACAACTCAACAAGTGAATAAAAAATCGTACAAAGCATTTTCCATGGTGTAATTTGTTTATTTTATAGATACTGAGATTTTTGAAAAGCCAAATTTTGTCAATCTTACGCGCATGTTTAGGGAACCCATTCAACTGCAATGTATGCGTGTAAAACTAGAATAACTAAAACATCAGTTTCTCTTTCAAAATCAATATTTAATGAAGTAACACAAGAAATAAAACGTCAGTTTATACCTTCACAACTTTTATAAACATTTTTCAGTTGAAAAAAAAAAACCTGACTGAGGTTTATAAGTTCAAATTTAATGTTTGTAAATCAGATATTATAAAACAGCGGTATACGCTGAATAACACAACGACAACGCAAGCGAACTATTACCAAATCAGTATAATACAACAAAGTCAAGAAAATTGTATGCAAAAGCCTACAGTGTCTTAGTCATCATCTGAATCGCTAGAGACTCTGATTCTTTTCCATTGTCGCTTTTCCGAGGGAGGAGGAAGCGGTGGCGATTGATTCACAGTGTTGATGGTCACAGAAAACTGTCCTCCATGAATGACTGCACCCGAGAATAAAGCCATAGACTGTTGGCCAGGGTTACTGAAGCGAAAGGCTCCTTCTGGTCGAAATACAGCTGAAGTTGACGGAGTTACAGTCGGAGTGAATGGAGTGACGCTTGAACACTCACTAGAAATGTTTGCCAGTACATTTGACATATGCATTTGTTGTTTTGTGCTGAGGTGACTGTAGTTTTCAATACTTTTCAGGTTTTTGTGGCCGGAGAGCTGTGCGATTTGTGTCGGTGGCACATTATTTTCACTGAGGATTTGAATCATGGTTTTCCTAGCGCTGTGATTGCGGAGTTTATCGTTCTGAAGACCCGCTTTCTTTGACATTTCTTTCATAAGACCCCCGAGTTTGTTGGTGCCGACCGCGTTGCATTTGAACCAGCACTTTTCAGAATTCGAAGGTTTCGATTTCATCGATACGTTGTTAACTGCAATGTAAAACGGAGCGTCGGGATCTTTCATTTTTTCCGGTCTTTTCTGAACAAAAAGTTTGTAAACTGCTACCGGATCTTTTTCGCTACCATCAATTGAAAACATTTTTGTTGCGAAGGGTCTCACATCGCGGTGGTCGACGCCAGTTCTTGTTTTCGTTTGGCGCTCGTTGAACTCCAAGTATTCAACACCCTGGTCTGTTTTGCACAACTTAACATCGCCCCAGCGCATATCGTGGTGCTCTTTTACTCCTCGAAGCCCAAAATGGAGGCTGTTGTTCAGCCACAGGGTGTTTAAAATGGCTTCAGGACTTGATACACCGAGTAGGCCTTTGTCGAAGAGAAGTTTTATTTCATCCTCTGTTAGAGCCACCGATGCATTAGGCTTGTTTCCTCTTCCCTGTTTCTTGAGCTGTTTCTGTTTAGACTGGAGCGTTTTTCTTAACTTTTCAAATGCTAGGTCATTGATGATGCTAACTGGATAGGACTTTCTTTTAAGGTGCCTTTCAAAACTCGCTACCATCCCTCGGAGCGAAGACGGCTCGTATTCTTGCCCTTCCTTTGTGCGGACGCTTAATATGAATTCGCTGAGAAGTTCATTCAACTCAACAGGAGGAATTTCTGCTATCTCGCGTGTTTCTCCTTTTGTTTGAAGGAACACTGTCAACAAAGCAACCTCTCGTTTTGTTTTTTTCACCGTGTTGGGGTTTTCATGCTCTTCAATAAACGACTCAGTTGTGTCGTCTAAAGACACAAACCTTGAAGCAGTTGCTTCCGCCATGTCGCCGAGACGAAAATGGACGACAATCGAAATCGCGATGCGATGTTGTTCACTAGTGAGTTTTCGTCGTTCGCGTTTGTGATTGGACGAACGACGTTTTTTCACTAGTGAGTTTTCATCGTTCGCGTTTCCTATTGGCTAATGCATTTTACGTATTATTTTTACGTAATCTTTTTTGCGTGAGGAAATCTCAGTATCTATGATATAAACCACGGTATTACACAGTAAAGTCCCGGTACGACCGGTTTTCTCCTAAAGGAGGACAAAGCAAAAACAAAATCGCCGGATGGGATCTGGACGAATCGAATTTCGACGTGTTTTGAACCTTCCAACTTGACGTTTTGGACGACGAACTTCTAACAGCAGGCGAATTTTTAACTGAATACACAGAAAACACTGAACCAACCCAAACTGGTATTGCTACTGAGGAAACTGAACAAACTGAGAAAACTGAAAACAGGCAACTGAATGATGACGATATTGAATCATTTATTGAACAAAACAGAAACAAAAATACCAAGAAAAAGACAGCAAGTGACCTGAACGTGTTTTACAGATGGGCAAAAACTGTAAAGGAAACCAGACAACTGGACGAGATTCAACCACAAGAACTGGACAAGCTTTTAACTCACTTTGTTTTAAAAGTACGTAAACAAAACGGAGACGGGTTTGAGCCCGACACGCTAACCTCACTGTTTAGAAGCATTGACCGTTTTTTGCGTGAACGAGGAAAACAATACAGTATACTCACAGACAGACAGTTCTCCACGGCCAGAGAAGCTTTATCGTCCAAACGAAAGCAGCTCCGTCGTGCTGGCAAAGGTCAAAAGCCAAACAAAGCCGCTGGATTGACTGAAGATGAAATTCAACAGCTGTGGACAGCAAAACAATTGGGAGACCATTCCCCAAAGTCTTCTGCGTACCATCTGGTTCAACAACACCATGTTCTTTGGCTGGCGGGCTCGTGATGAACACCACCGAGTGAAGTTCGACGACTTCAAGATTAAAAGAGAAGACGGGCCCCAAGGAAAAGAGTACGTTGAGTGGTCTACCGAACGTGGAGGCAAAACCCGCACTGGTGAGAACCAATTTGTTCCTGACCGTAGTTTTAACCCGAAAATGTACGCTACCGCAGGACCACGCTGCACCCGGTGAAATTTTTCCGGGAATATCTGGCAAGACGACCACCTGAGATGAACAGTGAAGATTCTCCCTTTTATCTGGCAACCATTACTAATCCCGCTTCCATTATCTGGTACAAGAAACAGCCACTTGGTAAGAACTCGCTTGGTTCTTTCATGAAGTCTATGAGCAAGGCTACGGGGTTAACGACACGACACACCAACCACTCCGTACGAAGAACCATGATCTCTACTCTTCGAAAAGAAAACGTTGAACCTTTAAACATCATTGCACTTGCTGGACAAAGAAACCTCAAGTCCTTAGACAGCTATTCAAGCACCTCCATCGAGCAGCAAAAGGCCACGTCAGCAAAACTCAGCAACTTCATGGAAAATTCGGAAACACGTAAAAAGCCCGTTGAAGAGAAAATCCCGAAGCCTCTGACTGCTTCAAATGGCCCGCAAGATGATGGAGCCAAAAATATGTTTGCTGGAGCAGTTTTCAACAATTGTCAGTTCACCTTTGCTTTAGATGCACATGGTTTCGAAACTGGCGAGCATTCCAACTTATTTCAGAGGAAAAAATTCAAGAGAATCTTGTCTCTTTCTGACAGTGACGATGATCTTTAGAGAAACTTTGTAGTGTTGTTTAGCCGATTTAGAACTTTTTTTAACTTTCACGACTGCAAGAACTATATATTGAAGACCTTTTTGAAGTCTTATTTCAGTCTAGATTTGTGAAAATCATACGCTATTGCTTTCAGTGAAAAATTTGACACGACGCAAAGCTATTTTAAGTGCCGTGTGTCAAGAAAATGTCATTTATGTCAACCTTTCATCCAATCAAATAAATTCTTAAAGGCATTTCATTGGCTTTTTTGAGTTTTGCCTTCGCTCTTGGGCGTCATTTGTAGAATGAGCAAGTTGCATTATTCTAGCTGAAGAATAGATGCTGGCATAAAGAAAAAATTCAGTGGAATAATAAACCTCTTATTCGATGTTTTGGTAGATAATACGCGCGGACATTTTACTCATTGCTCGCATTTTTCCTCGCCCCTGCGGGGCTTGGAAAAATACTACGGAACTCGTAAAATATCCGCGCGTATTATCTACCAAAACATCGAATAAGGCCTATCTATTTAAAATATTGACCTGTAGCGCCGGCCTTGCAGCTTCTCCTCAAATCATCTCCCCTGCCCCCATCCCCTCAAAACCTCACCCAGGGCACAGGCCTACCAGTCTGCTGACAACGTTAACTTCAATCTAGGGGTGGTCCTCGGGGGCTGTCTCTTATATTTGCCAAAGAAAGAAAGGCTACAAGCAACATATTTTTTTTAATCTCTGAGCCATGTTCATCTCCTACAGTTTGTTCTTCGGGCCCTCGACTCATACGAATTTTTTGTCCCCAATCTATCTCCCACTGTGGGGGGTAATTTGGGCTTTTCATTACTGAGACCTTGGGGGCGTGGGGGTGGGGAGGGGCACCGAATTGACTTTAAACGTTTGCATGACAAAAATTAAAAGGAAATGAAAAAAGAAAGAAGCGCATCGCACCCAATCTCTCCCCAGTCTCCGCGCGTTTTGTCATCGCTCTTTCTCGCTCAATTTTGTCGTTCCTACTATCCTGAAGCGTGAAACATGCGATTAAGTTGATTTTCCAGGCAACCTTCCGCTGTGGGGGCAATTTGCGCTTTTTATTTAGACCTTGCGGGAGAGGGGGAGGGGCACTGAGCTGACTTTAAACATTTGCATGACAAATTTAAAAGGGAATGAGGAAAAAAGAAGATGCACACCGCATCCTGTCTCCCCTAGTTTCCGCGCGTTTTGTCATCGCTCTTAATTTCTTGCCAAATTTCGTCGTTCCTGTTATCTTTTGGAGCCTGGAACACATTATTCAACTGATGTTCCAGGCATTTATTTTAATCAGAAAACCATAGGACGGCCTGCACAGAGTAGATATGCAAATACAAGGGAACCAACTTTATTTACTTACGTTGGCTTCTTCAGAATTAAAATGCAAAAACTATATTATCTGATGATGTTAACCCTATACATAATGGAGTGTGTTCATGGCGGCCATGTTGGAGGAGCAAAACAATTGGCCACTGCGAACACACTCTATAAGTGGAATGGCGACTGATTTGGATGGAATGAAATAAATGAAGAAGCCTTCTCGAGGTGATTTACTCAGAAGGTGAAATTCTGAACTGTCTTAACGTGAGTCGAATGTATACAGGCGCCACCTGGAAGGCGTGGGTTCTCTCCCATTTGAATGACCCAGAATTTCTTTTTCTGAGTAATTCGACTTGAGAACGCTTCTATTTTACTTGATATTTGTTGTTACGTAATTAGATCAGTAAAAAACTATGCAATAAGCTTAACTTTACAGCGGTTTTCTCCAACACGCGCCCTTCAGGGAGTTTTTGCCAACGGCCAAATGTATTTATGGTGGATGTCAATCATCTGTTTCTATGACAATTCAAT
Organism: Siderastrea siderea; assembly: GCA_964030785.1. Taxonomy (NCBI): domain Eukaryota; kingdom Metazoa; phylum Cnidaria; class Anthozoa; order Scleractinia; family Rhizangiidae; genus Siderastrea; species Siderastrea siderea. The sequence continues at coordinate 12,143,312 of OZ034977.1, read as the reverse complement.
AACGCTCGCTGAATGAAAAACAATTTGGCAGTAAATTTAGCGCCGAGTGAAATAATGACAAAATCTTGCGCGGAAAGTTTTAACCATGCTTTGACAATTTTGTGTATTTCTAAGCGACAGCAAAGTATGGCAGACTCTGAATTATTACTTGAAAAGTACCAAAACAAATCGTTGGCAAAGGTTTTATTCAGTGAATCGAGCGTGGCTTCACAAATGCACTCAAAACACCTGTCTGATACGCAATGCAAACTTGTTTTAACGAAAGTAAACTTCGGAAGCAAATCTGTATAAAACTGACCTTTATTCTATTCGAAGAAGTGCTTAAATCCACTGAATTACTTCTCTGAGTTCGCGGTCGATCGGCAAACGTCTGATTCTCGCCGTTAAAAAATTTTCGCTGTCAGACTATCACAAATAAACTCTTCTTTTTGCGTCGCAGTTGGTTTCTGAGAAGTTCAGTCAATTAAAAGTCAAAATTACAGATTACCGATTGTGTCCTCGAAGAATATTTCCAGAATTGCTGTAGTTCTGTCAGAAAAATTTCAGGAACCGGAGGACACAACAGATTCGAAGAGTTTATCCACGGCCCTAGACAGGATTGCGTTACATGCGACAATCAGCAAGAGCCAATCAGCGCGCGAGAATTCGAATGAATTGTACTGATCATTTTATAAATATTCAATTAATTTCATTCATCTCGTCATGCTTTGAACAGAGAGACAAGCTAGTTACAATGGCTACCTCTCTGAATGGTTAAAAATAAGAAATGGTTGTAATCTCTTTAGTTATTTTAATTAAGTAAGAAATTAATAATTAAATTTGAAGTGGCTTTTGCAATACTGTAATACTTTGTTATAGTCACGCAAATAAAGCTTGTTGTTGTTGTTGTTGTTGAAAGCATTGTCATAGAAACAGATGATTGATATCCACCAAAAACACATTTGGCTGTTGGGAAAAATTCCTTGAAGGGCGCGTGTTAGACGAAACCGCTGTAATGCTGTAAGTTCTATACGAAGTGATTTAGGAGAAAAGCTAAATTTCCTTTTTGGCTTTTTTCTTTTTTGAATTTTGTATGACAACGTTATTGCAATAAGGTGTATCAATGCTGTTACTCAATTAGATCAATAAACAATTATACAATAAACTTTTCGATACCAAACTTTACTGGCTCAGTAAACCACGCGGGATGTTGGAAGAACACGAGAAGAGATTGTAAGTCACGACCCGAAGGCTAGTGATTTACAAGCTTTTCTAGTGTTTTTCCAACATCCCAAGTGGGTTTATTCAGCCAATAAACCATGGAAATGTGTGGTATATTGCTTTTATATGATAACTACATTTTCCATGTGGTTTACTGGTATAATAATCCTGAATAGGTATTAACCAATCACAGCACGCGCATTATCTTCAGTTATTGTATAATTTTCATTGTAGTGTAACGTCTGAATAGAGTTAAGAGCAGTGAATGTTATTGTTCCAGCCTGCGGTTTTCTGGAGCCTCGTGAAGCAAAATTCTTTGGCGGATGAAAAGTGTTCAATGCACTTCTTAGTAAGGTACGGCTCAAGACCCAAACCAGCCAAACCACCCAGAAATCCACCGACACCATTACCAATCGTCAGCAGGCCCAGGGCAAACTCCCTCTCCTCAGGCGAAACATGCTGCGCGACGGCATGGGGCGAGTGCACCACTATCATCCCTGCAACCAAGCCAAGAGTGGAACATAGAGCGATGATCATCCAGATGTACGGGACGAAATGGTACCAAGACTCAAACAGGAAGAAGATCAGATGCGTCGTTTCCAAAACTGAAATCATGACAAAAGCAATTTTCATCTTGTAAACTATAGTCAATTTATCTCCAGAATAGGCCTACAAATATCGAAGAATCTGAGTTCCCTACGCGAGTCATTTTTGAGTTTTGTTCTTTTTATATTTTCTTAATTTCGTATAATTGTTGTATATACACGCACATTTTTGTAACGAGCCTTTTTCAGGTTCACTGTCACGTGTCTAAATAAAGTTGTTTCATTGATTGACTGATTGATTGATTGATTGATCGATTGATTGGTTGATTGATTGATTGAGTCAAGTCTATGACTTTCCGTACATGGGTTTAAATGTATATAAACGGCTGAGCTTCAATGTACCAGTGTTCCACCCACGGAGAGCAGTCATTCGCTTAGTTATTTCGTACTACAGAAACTGGAGATTTGCGCCGGCCGGTGAGGACGACGTTATTTATTTTTAACGCCGAGTGGAAATAGAAACCACATCATAAGTAAGGAAAGTAAGATGGAATAGATGGACACCTTTTTAATCACTTATTATGAAGCTAAACAATCAGAGTGGAGCATTTCAATTCATAATTGATTTCGATCTGACAATTCCCTACCTGAGAAAATCCACGTCTTAGAGCACTTCAGGAATTCCATCGCATCATGCGGCAGACAAGCGAATATGAACAGATAACTCCTGCCGACGAACTTGCCGATTCCGTAAGAGAGGGTGTAGAAGAGGAAGTGATCTCGAGCTGGTACGTGCGAGTTAGGAAAAGCGACGCTAGTGACCACGGACGAAATAGACAGGTACTCTGAAAAGAAACTCACAAGTAGTGCAATTATAAAAGGTAGAATTTTAACACCAATGCGAAGCTTCTGGCCACATGGGGCTTTTTCAGGCTCTGTAGCTGTCTGTTCATTGCCGTCAGGTGAAGAGCCTACGATCGTGTATTCGATTTCTGTGCGTTTATTAGGTGCTTGCAAACCGTTTGTTATGTTTTCCTTGTCCAATAAGGCGTAGAACACCAGCACTAGTAAGGGCAAAGGAATTGTGATCAAGATGGCGGTCTTGGGCGAGACGCAACTCCAAGTTGTAAGACCTGAAATGAAGGAGATTAAACTATAAAAATTTGCGAGAAAAGATTGCTTGAAACTATTTTAAATGAACTAAAATAACAGCACCGACGACCTTTCGAGGTAGGCTGCATGCCATTATCAAGTCAAACTTTAAAAACCGTGTTTTAGATAAAAGCTGTACATTATACAAGATACAAACACTACGTCATTATGAAAAGAAAGACATACAAAGAATAAAAAGGTTGTGTTCAACGTATCAAAAAGTCGGACTGTGTGTTCAAATAAGGATTCAGTTTCTTTATGAAAAGTATGTCATGTGTGAGTTCACTTGGCACTTCCCCAGTATGGGAAAGCTTTACCTTTGATCGCCTTGCGGTCAAAGTGCGAAGATTAAAAAAGTGTGCACCTTAGCCGGGCTGACGGCAGTACAGCTAGGCAGCGTAGCAAGCGTTCCCGTTGACTTATCCGTAATTTGAAGCAGTTTTCGCTTAATTTGGTCTTGAGAAAATTGGGGCGAAGGTCTACTGTCCAATTTTCGTGCGCCCCAAAAAGCCAAAAGTGGAAGAATGCTTCAAACGTGCGGAAAAGCCTACGGAAACGCTTGTTTTGCTGGCTTGCTGTACACTGGCTAATGGTTGATTTCCACTGTTGCGTATTAAAATTTTACGTGCGTACGGGCGTGAATTTAACTGGCTTTACGTGCGTAATTCAAATTAGAGACGATGTATGAACAGCTTACGTAAACGTAAAAAGTTGAAAACTTTCAACTTTTCACGTTTACGTAAGTCGTTCATACATCGTCTCTAATTTTATTTACGCACGTAAAGCTAGTTAAATTCACGCCCGTACGCACGTAAAATTTACGCAACAGTGGAAATCAACCTTAACGCGTACCCAATTAAAGGGGCTGTGTCACGACAGTCCAGTCTCATTTGCATAGTTTTTTTTTAATTACTTGCCCTTACTTGCTATGGAACTTAACGTTAGCGAAGAAATTACTTGTAAATGCACAAAATAACAGCTTCCTGACAAACAGAATGTATATCCCGAGCTTTATATTAAAATTTACAAACAACAGAGATAAACTTTGAAAACTGTTCAGCGTTACAGTTTCAACCAAAAACCCCAATTGTTATCCGTGTTTTAAAATCGTCTTCAATTTGGCCCATCCGTACCTTCTTTTGTATTTGTTGTGCAATTTAAACCTAACATCAATGTTTTAAGCCGTTATTTTTATGTTTCGGTTAATTTGGTGGCCAGGCCCTAGAAGCTGAATTTTGCTAAATTCCATGACAGAGCTCTTTTAAGAGGGCTTGCTTGCGGGCTTTTAACTTGAAAATTAAGTGTCTCAATCTCCCACATTTTCTATTGAAAGGTATCCTTTTAGCACTGAAAAAGAGAGACCAACAATAGGTAACTAATAACACTATGGAGAATTTTGAAGTATCCCTATGGAGCCCACCAGTATCCTAGCTACGAGAAGATGGACTTAAGAAGTTGACAAGATGTGGTGGTCAGGCTCCTGCGCATCAATGATTTTTTCTTTAACCCTATAACCCCTAAGAGTGACCAACATTTAACTTCAGTCTCCTAATAAGTAACCCTACTTAATCAAACATGATGGTCGTGAGAAAAAAGGGAATGATCAACAAGTGAAAACGTCTTGATTGAAACAACTTCTCCTCATGAGTACCATAGGAAATGTAAACAGTGGGGAGAATACGCATGCTGACATCAGGGCCTAAAGGGTTGAAGGCTGGCGAATAATGTCACACTTACAGTAGCATCATTCAAAATTGTTAAGCACTTAGAAATGACGTTGAAGGTAGCTGAATAATGATGAATGGTGTTGAGCAAAGTTCGATTTCCAGAGAACATTTGTACAACAAAGTTGTATTTAACATGTACAATGCTGGCTCATGGGTGATGTTAATGTAGCCGTTTGTTATCAGTGGTCGTCACGCAACTTTGCGTGACGACCACTGATAACGACTGCGTGGGAGACTAGACTATGGTGTTCGATTCCGCGGTTTGACCGAGGCCTCCGTTTTTTTCTATTTATTGACATACAAGATCAGAGCAGTTTTCAATCGAGGGTTGAATGTAATGTTGTGTTTGCGTTGGTTTTGCTTTACTACGCTCTCTTATTGGTTAAAAAAGTTCGCGCCACTTTCTCAACCAATCACACGAAAAATGAAAACCAGTCGTGACTTTCCTCCGCGCGTTTTCCCTCGCTGCTGTTTTCCCCATCTAATAATTACTTATTAACTGAGCCTCCAGAAGAGACCTACACGTATTTGATTCGAGATAGGATTGCCATGCTCTGGAGAAAGGATACTGGACGTTTATTCAGTTTCTTACAAAGTGTCTTGGCTAAGCCTCTAACGCGTTGCACCACACGTAGAAGAGTGCCAAGGAGATGGGAGAGTATGCCGACCACCTATGACGAAGGGCTAACGCTCAAAACGTAAGCTTTTAAAAGATCTCTTTACCAATTTGCCTCATATCAAATTGTAGCGGTCTCACTCGCCGCCTAAGCAGCAACATAGAAACGTATTCTCTTGGCCTGACCACCGACAGTGGGTTATGCTTATCACAGAGGAAAATACAATATCCCCAGGGAAACAATCCTGGCTACGAGTAGATGGAGTAAAGGAGTTGTCAAGTCGTTGTCAGGCACCCTTATCAATTATCGTCTTCCCAAACTTAGTGTAATTTTGAATTTTAATTATTATTGTCTGAGCGTATATTGCCCCCTCTGCTAGGTGAATTTTCGTATCCTTAGTGTAAGAAGAATATAGAAATAAACAGTCTAAGGCTTGCGATATAGCATTGTCAGCCATTTCTCCCTCTAACGTGACTAGATTAACATTTAAGGATAAAAATTAGAGAGAAAAGTTTAACACAACATCTCGATGTCATGGAGACATCGAAACTTTGTGTTAAACTTTTCTCGCTAATTTTTATCCTTAAATGTTTATCCAAATTCAATCTCATTCGACCATTTAGATTTTAAGACAAAAATAGCTAGCTATAAAACTATAGAGTATTCTTTCTCTAAATCTTTTACCTGTGTAATAAAGAGGCGAAAATAGTGATGCCATGCCCGTCCCTGCCACAAAGGAGCTGATGCATATCTGAGGGAAGAACGACGTCAGTGCGAGAAACACAACCTCAGATGCGCCAGTGGCGATGGCGTTGACCACGATCCCCACCAACTTCACTTTGATGTCATCAACGAACACGATGAGCGTAAGCCCCAGAACCATACAAAGCACGACAAAGCATGTCTTCACAACGTAGGGAATTCTTTGAATAAACCAGGGGGCCATTATTTTTGTAAACATCAGCGGGGTCACAAAACAGACAAGAACTGTAGGTGTTGGAAGATGCCTGCCGCTTAGAATGTCTTCTGCTGCTGGGAACAACATTTCTTGATTGAAGAACGTTAGCATACCAAAAATGTAAAAACACAGTACATTTAACCAACTCGTTGTTAAGTCCGCGGGAGGCGGCTTCTTCACTCTCTCAGGGATGAATTTATAAAATATTTCTCTGATCCGTTCACACACTGACATTTTTTATGAACGTTCCAGTAATATTTTGATTCGCGTGATGTAAGGCTTTTAAAAACGTGCCGCTCCAAAATCGTGGATGACCAAAAGTGATATATTGACTCACGCAATTCTTCTGTAAGATCAGTCAAGGGTGAAAACGAAGAAAATTAGAATTGCAGATCTATCTATTGATTAATCATCGACATTAAAATCGTAATGAAATATTTCCTCTTCGTGCCCGGGGGCGGCTTCTGTATCTACTTCTCATGAAATTTCAACAATTTCTCGGGGATGGAAGACGAATATTTGGTTTCAAAAAGAGTCTAAAAAGCCATTGCCCTTGAATTTTTTTTTAACAATCTTAGATCTTGCTCCACTAATACTGATTATTAATTTTTGCTGATGCACCCTACATAGCTTATCGCACCCACTGTGTGTTTTTTTGCTTCGAGTACTATAATAAGATTTAAATAAGAAAAGAAAGGCGATGTTTTGAATATGGCTTCATTTTTCTGTTAGTGTAGGTTGCTTGGGTGATAAAGGTAAATTCAAAGAGATTTAGACACTGCGTACTCTGTTCAGTAGTGTCTCGAAAACAGGTGACAAGATCTGCTTTCTACAGTAGAGTTTTCACAACGTTTTCAATATATCGACAAGGTTGTACATTCTGTGAATATTTCGTAAAACGATTGAAGGCAAAAGAAAAATAAATAACGTAACAATGGATAGAAAGGACGGGGTATTGTTGTATTTCATTTCGTTGTTGATTTAAATGGAGAGGAAGTTCTCCCGAGCTGAGGGCGGGAAACTGGTGGAGAGCTTCTATTTACCCTCCACACCAAAACCATAGGCCTCCGTTTTAAAAAGTCTCCCTTTCGGAGAGCGTTTTCGAGAAGCTCTGTTTTAGATCAGTTTTAAGTTTGGACGTTCGCAAAAATGCTTTAAAAGATGTTGCATTTTTGAACAAATGCGCACTCAGAAGTGCATAGACGGGGCTTTAACCTCAGTGTAACCGCTCTCAGTAGCATGGCTGAGAAGTGCAATACCGAAGTAAACACCAGTTGTGACTCTAGCCACGCTCACCGATTGACCATGCGATCAATTGCTATTAAGACTCGCTGAATTTGCCTCCTTATCCGGCTGAAACTTCACGCAAAAGGTTTAAATACGTTAGTGGCGTACAGTTATCGCGTTTCCGGTTCTTTCCCTCTTTCAGCGACCGCCTACCGTTAGCAAATACGTCCCCAAAACTCCAAAACTTCAAGGCAGTTCACTGTAGTTGGAACCTCGACCGCGACCACTTTTAGGGCGTATTTTTGACATTCTCCATTTATTGTTGATTCTTATTACCATAGTCGTGCTTTCAAGAAAAAAAAACTGAAAAAAACCCCGGAAAATTGTTCAAGATAGGGGATTTCGAAATGACCAGACTTTGTGTCAAATGCATTTTTTTTTAAATATTATCATCATCATCATTATCATCACCGCCACTACTTGCACCAGTACCACCACCACCAGCACCATCATCATCATCATCGTCAGCGTGTCACTATCATATCGTTCTGATTTTTAGACGTTCTGACCTACCTCCTCTCGGTCTGGAAAAATGTCGATAGCTGTTATAAACTCCAGCAACCGATGGAATGAAATCCGGTTGACCTGCTGAAGTAGACGAGTAGCCGATTTTGATAACTCCACTGAGCGATCTAGCCGAATGAGAAGGAACAAATCGAAAACTTGACGAGAAATTTCAGCTTTCGATTACAGCTAGGTTAGTTCGCTTCAGAGCTACAGATTCCGATTTAGTGGCATTTCGTGTTATTTGTCAAGATCCGAACACGATGAAAACCCAAAACAATAAGTTATATTTAGCTGCTGTAGATACGCGACGTTTCCAGTTCATTCAAACAAACAGCCAAAAAGTCTGGGATGATTTGACACACCTTGACAGTTAAATGACAGGATATTGAAACATTGTAAAAACCAAGGAACACGGCGCAAGAAGAAGACAAAATTTCATGCAGACAGTTTGAAGCTCGAAAAAAAATAATAACAACAGTAGTGTGACTTTCGAATTCGGATTGTTGTGGAGTGATTCGCGGGAAAATGTTGCTAAAATTTGCGGCGCTGTACAAAGGGAATTCACATATTTGCAAAGTTTGTAAAAAAAAAAGTTTGCAAGTATCTGATGACCCCTGTACAAACACTTTCGAAAGAACATCGCGCCCGAAACTAGCCCCGCAAAATTTTTGGGCCCGAAGAGTTTTCGGGTTTTTTTGAGAAACGAACACCAGCCTATTTATGGGAGCTCCGGGGTTAGTCTAACTAGCCTAGCTATATATATATATAACAGGCTTGGTCTGACCCCACTGACAATTTTGCAGTAGCCTTCTAGAACTTCCAAACATGTAAACAACAATCAAGATTCTCGCTGCACAACATTCATTGAACAATGAAATCGCCTAACGGCACTCCGTTATAGTATGTTCTTTGATAAGGCAATTGTAAAATTCCCATACAGTTGGCAGAGATAAAATCAATCGACGTTTTACGAGGATTTTGCTTTGCTGCATCCTTTCACCAGGAGTCCCCTCCGCCATCTTCGATTCCCAGCATCCATCACTTCGACTTACATTTTATTCCACACCGGGGAGGAGAGCGTCAAGAAAATCGTCACTGATGGAAAACATGTCGTGCGTGAGTTAGGAAAAAGTGAAGTTAACTTTTTAAAATGCACGGTTACCCCTAGTTTTTATCTAATCAAGTAGAAGCAGGACAACTGTTAGGTATTGTGAAATATTTTTTTTCAGAAGAAAAACCGTCCGTCAGAAGTTATTTTACAAAACGTTCCAATCTACTGGGTCAAATAATGGCCCGCCAAGAACAGGAAATTCGCATATAGAATTCGGCAGCACGTTGAGAATTGTATCTTTGTTATTCATTACAAAGCGCCTATCAGTTTAGACATCTTCATCTCCTACTTAAATCAAATAATGGCTATCTTTTATTTTAAAAAGTTTTTTTTCCTAATTTTAAAAAAATGCTCAATCAGCACTTTTTTACCATATTTGGGCCTACTTATCTCTGAAAAATGCACGGTGACCCCCCATTTTCTTTTTGGATTTTAACAGCCCTTGGTACGAGTAACAAATCCCACATGGCCACAGACAGGAAAAAAACCTTCCTATTAGGGGCCACCGTCCTTAAGAAGTTGACAAGATGTCGTGGTCAGGCTCCTGCGCATCAATGATTTTTTCTTTAACCCTATAACCCCTAAGAGTGACCAACATTTAACTTCAGTCTCCTAATAAGTAACCCTACTTAATCAAACATGATGGTCGTGAGAAAAAAGGGAATGATCAACAAGTGAAAAGGTCTTGATTGAAACAAATTCTCCTCATGAGTACATAGGAAATGTAAACAGTGGGGAGAATACGCATGCTGACATCAGGGCCTAAAGGGTTAAAGGCTGGCGAATAATGCCACACTTACAGTAGCATCATTCAAAATTGTTAAGCACTTAGAAATGACGTTGAAGGTAGCTGAATAATGATGAATGGTGTTGAGCAAAGCTCGATTTCCAGAGAACATTTGTACAACAAAGTTGTATTTAACATGTACAATGCTGGCTCATGGGTGATGTTAATGTAGCCGTTTGTTATCAGTGGTCGTCGCGCAACTTTGCGTGACGACCACTGATAACGACTGCGTGGGAGACTACTAGGCTATGGTGTTCGAATCTGCGGTTTGACCGAGGCCTCCGTTTTTTCTAGCGTTATGTCTATTTATTGACATACAAGATCAGAGCAGGTTTCAATCGAGGGTTGAATGTAATGTTGTGTTTGCGTTGGTTTTGCTTTACTACGCTCTCTTATTGGTTAAAAAAGTTCGCGCCACTTTCTCAACCAATCACACGAAAAATGAAAAACAGTCGTGACTTTCCTCCGCGCGTTTTCCCTCGCTGCGGTTTTCCCCATCTAATAATTACTTATTAACTGAGCCTCCAGAAGAGACCTACACGTATTTGATTCGAGATAGGATTGCCATGCTCTGGAGAAAGGATACTGGACGTTTATTCAGTTTCTTACAAAGTGTCTTGGAAGAGTGCCAAGGAGATGGGAGAGTATGCCGACCACCTATGACGAAGGGCTAACGCTCAAAACGTAAGCTTTTAAAAGATCTCTTTACCAATTTGCCTCATATCAAATTGTAGCGGTCTCACTCGCCGCCTAAGCAGCAACATAGAAACGTATTCTCTTGGCCTGACCACCAACAGTGGGTTATGCTTATCACAGAGGAAAATACAATATCCCCAGGGAAACCATCCTGGCTACGAGTAGATGGAGTAAAGGAGTTGTCAAGTCGTTGTCAGGCACCCTTATCAATTATCGTCTTCCCAAACTTAGTGTAATTTTGAATTTTAATTATTATTGTCTGAGCGTATATTGCCCCCTCTGCTAGGTGAATTTTCGTATCCTTAGTGTAAGAAGAATATAGAAATAAACAGTCTAAGGCTTGCGATATAGCATTGTCAGCCACTTCTCCCTCTAACGTGACTAGATTAACATTTAAGGATAAAAATTAGCGAGAAAAGTTTAACACAACATCTCGATGTCATGGAGACATCGAAACTTTGTGTTAAACTTTTCTCGCTAATTTTTATCCTTAAATGTTTATCCAAATTCAATCTCATTCGACCATTTAGATTTTAAGACAAAAATAGCTAGCTATAAAACTATAGAGTATTCTTTCTCTAAATCTTTTACCTGTGTAATAAAGAGGCGAAAATAGTGATGCCATGCCCGTCCCTGCCACAAAGGAGCTGATGCATATCTGAGGGAAGAACGACGTCAGTGCGAGAAACACAACCTCAGATGCGCCAGTGGCGATGGCGTTGACCACGATCCCCACCAACTTCACTTTGATGTCATCAACGAACACGATGAGCGTAAGCCCCAGAACCATACAAAGCACGACAAAGCATGTCTTCACAACGTAGGGAATTCTTTGAATAAACCAGGGGGCCATTATTTTTGTAAACATCAGCGGGGTCACAAAACAGACAAGAACTGTAGGTGTTGGAAGATGCCTGCCGCTTAGAATGTCTTCTGCTGCTGGGAACAACATTTCTTGATTGAAGAACGTTAGCATACCAAAAATGTAAAAACACAGTACATTTAACCAACTCGTTGTTAAGTCCGCGGGAGGCGGCCTCTTCACTCTCTCAGGGATGAATTTATAAAATATTTCTCTGATCCGTTCACACACTGACATTTTTTATGAACGTTCCAGTAATATTTTGATTCGCGTGATGTAAGGCTTTTAAAAACGTGCCGCTCCAAAATCGTGGATGACCAAAAGTGAAATATTGACTCACGCAATTCTTCTGTAAGATCAGTCAAGGGTGAAAACGAAGAAAATTAGAATTGCAGATCTATCTATTGATTTATCGTCGACATTAAAATCGAAATGAAATTTTTCCTCTTCGTCCCCGGGGGCGGCTTCTGTATCTACTTCTCATGAAATTTCAACAATTTCTCGGGGATGGAAGACGAATATTTGGTTTCAAAAAGAGGGGTATAGAATGGTAAAATCCGAGACTCGCCGAGACGCCGAGACCCACGTTTTAAAATGCGAGCCTGAGACTTCCGTCTGATTGTAAAATCCGAGCCCGAGACTGGGTCCTCCGAAAATACGAGCCCGAGACGTGCTGAATCAAAAATCCGAGCTCGATAATCTGATAGAAAGCAATAAAAGCGGCTATCACGCGCTTTCGGGCTTTCGGAACTCACAGAAGCTCGAACCTGGTGTTTTATTAATGCATCAGTCAATTCCAGCTGCGCCCATCCCCCCCCCCCCTGGGCAACTGCGGGGCATTTGCACACCTTGTCAGTCCCGGGGGTGGGGCATTAGCAAATTTGGCATGGCCCGGGGGTCGGGCATTTGCCTTCCCCGGGGCTACCCCGGAGTTTTGACACACTCGTGGTTTCCGACTCGAAATCCAAACATGGAGGATTTTATCACAAAGGACCAGCAATTCGTCGCAGATTGGATCGACCATCATGGACTGGACAAACTAGTGGAGGTTTTCTCGATTTTATGCATTTCTTCATTGCTTATCAAGGCACAACTTGAGCTATCACTATATATAGCGAGATCGGGAACCATCAACGTGAATCGACGTACGCATGCTTCTTTGTTCAAGGATTTAAATAAATTTAGTCGCCATGACTCTTATAATGATCGATTATTAAATTCTAAAAACGTGTATAGGGATCGACGTTTTATACTTTCGCATATTATTCACAACGGATGATTTTTACAATGTCAACTGATTTTTGTTTACTAGCGAACTGTTTTCAAACATTTAAGTAACAGTCAACTATCATGTAGTGTTGTCTGTGAAGTATTAAAATACCATGTTTGGCGTTATTAAGTTTATTAACATCGGATAGTGCCATTGCAAACAATAGAAGACGGAGAGGCAGGCCTACAGAAACAAAAAATCACACATTTAACGCTGAAAGTGGCATTATTGTGCAATGAATGAAAACTGCTGCAGTGTTGATTGGGGACGTACGATCCCGGGGGCGGGGCATTTGCCCTCTTCCTTCGTCCCTACCGCGGGGCATTTGGTAGCTTAAGTGTCCCCACCCCCGGGGAATTTGCCATCCAAGAGAAAAAAATGCTAATGCCCGGGGGTTAGCTCGAGGGGGGGGGGGGGCATGGGCCGGGGTTTTGACACACTCGTGGTTTCCGACTCGAAATCCAAAACATGGAGGATTTTATCACAAAGGATTGAACCTGGTGTTTTATTAAAGTTATTAACCTAAACTGGTCGCGATTATTGGATAACGTACCACTACTTATTAGCCAGGCTAGTTACTTATAAACTAACGATTCGATTGTCTGGTCTGGTCTGTCTAGTCTGTTTCTTATAACTCTGGTGGGAAACATAAGGAAAGCTTCGGAAGTTTGGCGTTCTGCTTTTGTGGTCTTTTTGTGAAAGAGACGGCCATGCCAAATTTGCTAATGCCCCACCCCCGGGACTGACAAGGTGTGCAAATGCCCCGCAGTTGCCCGGGGGGGGGGGATAGGCGCAGCTGGAATTGACTGATGCATTAATAAAACACCAGGTTCGAGCTTCTGTGAGTTCCGAAAGCCCGAAAGCGCGTGATAGCCGCTTTTATTGCTTTCTATCAGATTATCGAGCTCAAATTTTTGATTCAGCATGTCTCGGGCTCGTATTTTCGGAGGACCCAGTCTCGGGCTCGGATTTTACAAACAGACGGAAGTCTCGGGCTCGCATTTTAAAACATGGGTCTCGGCGTCTCGGCGAGTCTCGGATTTTACCATTCTATACCCCTCTTTTTGAAACCAAATATTCGTCTTCCATCCCCGAGAAATTGTTTTTTTTGTGGATGAAAGTTCAGCTAAATTTTCCAACTTGCGTCTAATTTATCTATCAGCAGTTATCTTCTATTTAATTGTCCAAAAATACATCAAAGGAAACGTCAGTTGTTTAACCCTTTAAGCCCTGACATAAAAATGCATTTTCCCCGTGCTGTTCTCCATACTTTTATTATGGAACTAGTAACTAAGTTGAATTTGTCTAAATATCAAGACATCTTATCCTGGGTGATCACTTTCTTTATTCTCACCATTTGAATGTCTGAACAAGTATTGATAATGTAAAGAGAAACTTCATATTCGTCACTTTTAGGGCTTAAAGGGTTAAAAGGCGGTATATGAATCGCTCAGTTAGAAGCATGTTTAGCTCGATGTTTAAAACAAATGGGACACACCAGTGCTTAGCGCCGAAGGACTGAACGATAATGGATAGTCTGCAACGTTCTCAGCAAAGCCTTGAACTAAGTAAATCATGTGTAATAAAAAGGGCAATGTAGATCTTCCTAATAACTGATTTAGCTTAAATATGTACGGAAGTTCTCATTCATTACGTGTTGGTTATGTGTCGTTGCAAACAGAAATAGACTTAGCACTTGCTTTGCTTGCTCGTTGAACTGTGAAACTCCGTGCTAATATAACTTAATATCGGGTGCAATTTTCCAGATTCTGAGATCCAAATTATAAGAATTCGAGACTTCGAGACCGTTCAACGTGTAGCGAGCCCGAGATTCCGAGACTCTTATTTTGATTGCCGAGATTTCGAGACTCGGCTGATATTTTCCGAGACCCATCATTTTGGATAGACCATTCTATACCCCTAAAAAGCCATTGCCCTTGAATTTTTTTTTAACAATCTTAGATCTTGCTCCACTAATACTGATTATTAATTTTTGCTGATGCACCCTACACAGCTTATCGCACCCACTGTGTGTTTTTTTGCTTCGAGTACTATAATAAGATTTAAATAAGAAAAGAAAGGCGATGTTTTGAATATGGCTTCATTTTTCTGTTAGTGTAGGTTGCTTGGGTGATAAAGGTAAATTCAAAGACATTTAGACACTGCATACTCTGTTCAGTAGTGTCTCGAAAACAGGTGACAAGATCTGCTTTCTACAGTAGAGTTTTCACAACGTTTTCAATATATCGACAAGGTTGTACATTCTGTGAATATTTCGTAAAACGATTGAAGGCAAAAGAAAAATAAATAACGTAACAATGGATAGAAAGGACGGGGTATTGTTGTATTTCATTTCGTTGTTGATTTAAATGGAGAGGAAGTTCTCCCGAACTGAGGGCGGGAAACTGGTGGAGAGCTTCTATTTACCCTCCACACCAAAACCATAGGCCTCCGTTTTAAAAAGTCTCCCTTTCGGAGAGCGTTTTCGAGAAGCTCTGTTTTAGATCAGTTTTAAGTTTGGCCGTTCGCAAAAATGCTTTAAAAGATGTTGCATTTTTGAACAAATGCGCACTCACAAGTGCATAGACGGGGCCTTAACCTCAGTGTAACCGCTCTCAGTAGCATGGCTGAGAAGTACAATACCGAAGTAAACACCAGTTGTGACTCTAGCCACACTCACCGATTGACCATGCGATCAATTGCTATTAAGACTCGTTGAATTTGCCTCCTTATCCGGCTGAAACTTCACGCAAAAGGTTTAAATACGTTAGTGGCGTACAGTTATCGCGTTTCCGGTTCTTTCCCTCTTTCAGCGACCGCCTACCGTTAGCAAATACGTCCCCAAAACTCCAAAACTTCAAGGCAGTTCACTGTAGTTGGAACCTCGACCGCGACCACTTTTAGGGCGTATTTTTGACATTCTCCATTTATTGTTGATTCTTATTACCATAGTCATGCTTTCAAGAAAAAAAAAACTGAAAAAAACCCCGGAAAATTGTTCAAGATAGGGGATTTCGAAATGACCAGAGTTTGTGTCAAATGCATTTTTTTTTAAATATTATCATCATCATCATTATCATCACCGCCACTACTTGCACCAGCACCACCACCACCAGCACCATCATCATCATCATCGTCAGCGTGTCACTATCATATCGTTCTGATTTTTAAGGCACGGAGTCTTTATTTAGGCCACCTTTTGTCGGGAAGTCACCTTTTGTCAGATGGGATAGGGGGAATTGGGAATAACTGGGTGCGAGAAAGGCAATAATAAATGTGTGGAAAAAACACCGAGCATGCAAATTTATCTTAGCAAAATAACAAGAACTACCGCCCCCAACCTTTTCGCCCAATTCCCCAACGACGGAAAAGGCGAAAGCCTCAGTTCGCAGGTTGATTGTTTAACTACCAGTACTTAAATTGAAGTTATCTCGGTGCCAGAAAACCGAGAAACGTAGCTACGATGAGGTTAGGTTACCAGATCAGTGTATACGTAATTCTGAAACAACAAGACATTTTGGGAAGTCACGAGCTGTTGAATTGGGTGCCCCAGGCGATAAAACAGGTGAAACTTATCGCAAGCAATCATCCTTGTTATTCAATTAGTATTGAGTTTCTGGATACTCTCTTATTTATCTGTGGACCTCGTGAACTAACCTTTGGCTATGGTTTCCCAGAAATCGCCACAGCCAAATTTACCGGCTGTCAGTTTCAACGTTTACTTTTAAACCACAGTGACACCACAAAACCACCACGAAGCCTAAAACCGAATTGCTTACTTTCATGAAAGCTTACTTCAGTTTAAGTCTTTTCAGCAAAGACATTGTTGTATTTTTTGTTTTGAATTTTTCTACCAGTCGTAGCAGTCAATCAGGTAGATCGAGACAAAATTCGCAAAATTCGTAAATTAAAAACCGCAAACCAAGTTTTGGCATGCTGTAAAATATTAATTAAGACTTCTGATGCATGCATTCAATGTCCATTTTTGATGTCTAATTTTAAAGCAGTCAATAAGAAGTCGGTGACAGCAGAGTTGGTTTGGAGCAGAATACAAGCGAGGCTATTCACCCGGTGAATTTTGTCGTCGGCAAATAACAAACAAAAAGGATTTACCGGTAGTTTCGTTGAAACTAGACAACCGAAGCAAAATTGACCGTTTTTCGCTGAATCGGGCTCGTGTAGGACCCCTGAGGTGATATGCGAACTCAAGAATTTCTGATGCAATTTCTGATAGAATTTCTGGTATTTTGGTCAAACAATCAGTTCGATAAGCAACAGATTCCGTAAAACGAATAGACCTTTGCATACACGTTTCATTTTGAAATTTCGGCTAATTCCGCCGCAGTTACCTACAAAAGAGCAATTAAAGTTTCTTGCCAAAATCATTGGTTAACAGTCACTGGGTATTCATCCTTTAGGATACTCTTTCCTCAGGTGAAAGTTTCCACTTTCCTGAAAAGGTAGCAAGATACCTTTCCTCAGAAAAGAAAGGGGATGAAGAGGCCAACCAACTACGGAAAGAAAAAGAAAAGAAAGAGGCGAAAAATAAGGACAGAAAAATCCAAGTTGTGATTTCTGCGCATAAGCGAAAAATAAATATCATCCGCGTTACCAAGGGTGCGGTTAAACAAAAAATATGGACAGTTTTCGTAGGCATTGGAACTTTTAGCCATTTAATTGAAACTTAAAAGTATAACGGCCAAACAAAGAACTTGTAACTAAAAACTCGTTTTTGAAAATTTAAATCCGGGCGTTCGAGTTAAAACGTATTAGTCAACGAGTAATTAAATATCGGTTATATCTGGTCAAAGGACCAGTTGTTGACATTGATATTCCTCTACACCAGCAATATCAAAAGGAAACAAAGGTGAACGAATAAATTTCACTTTTTTCCCCGGAAAGCAATTACTGTAACGGTATTGACACCATAAGTTAACATCTCACAGTTACCGTTCTAGACTGGAATATGAATCACTTGAATACCCCAGAGGTATCAGTCTCTAGTTTCGTTAAATTGTATTGCTCTAATGCTTTTCTCGGAGTGGTACTCGTAAGTGATGGACCGAAGAAATTAAAAATGAAAAAAGTTTTTTCGCCTTAGAAGGGCACAAAGGAATAGCAAGTCTACGACTATTACAGTCTGTTAAAATAATTATCCTGTGAGCGGTTTTCATTTGGCAAGAAATAAATGCAATGGCTAAAACTTACCTATAATTTCGACTCCTTCAGTTGACATCTGGCATTCAAAAGACTCCACTAGGTTTCGGTGGCGCATCGTGATCGACCCGCTGTGCAGGAAGATCTGCATGAGTGCAGGCGCATGAGATGAGAGTTTGGTGGCATTTATTACGGTCGTTTTTATTGCACATCGAGAAATTTTTCTTCTTCGCCTGACTTGAAAATGGCTGAATACGTTAGTTGCCTAGTCGTTTCTAAAGCTTAATTACAAATTTGTTTAATATAGATAATCGTTGTGGTTCAAGTTAAAAACGAAAATGCGACAAAAAATCCATCTATTTAATGCGTTAAGCATTCTTAGCTGCTTTAGGGTAAGCACGAGAGGAGACGCTTGAAAATGTATGCTCTAAACTAATGACCTCGGAGCCTCGGTCGGGATGATTTGAAGTCTGTCTTCAGACAATGTTTTGTTTTAATCCTTCAATGCTTGGCCATTTTTTAGCTGAATATTTGGGTCACAGCATGATTTTACCGGAAAAGGTGTTTTAAAATCTCGTAGGAAATTCAGAGTCAATACTGCTGGTGCGCATGCCCGAAATTCAGGGAGATATATTACGAGTAACTACAATTGCTGCATGACGATCGAAAGTAAAAAACCTGTCGTGATTGTTTGATCTTTGTACAAAGCCTACTGAAGGGGCGTAAAATGTTTTTTTTTCCAACAAAAAACCACTTAAACTCATCTCAAACTTGAGGGGCACCAAATTAAGTGGTTGACAGAAAACTAAAACGTCAATCAACAGGACAATCAAAGCTTTCGTTACCAAACCTACTTCTAGATTTTTGTTCTTTCGAAATTAGTTGTTACGAAAAAGCCTCCGTTTAGTTTTGAATCCTATTCAGAAAGATTTTTAGCAATTTGCTCAGCAGCTAATGTTCTGCTAGCCCAGAAACAAAACCGGCTTTTCATCGAACAGTTAAGACCCCAGCCCAACAAACTTTAGAGTGAGGTGCGGGATTGCGGAAAATTAATTCAGAGTTTTAAAGAACGAGGTATACAGCAAATGTGCTGTTTTGTTATTCTTTTGTTATTCAATGAGATGCAAATGAGTGTGCGGCGTTTTTCTGCAATCCTGCACCTTAGAGAAAGTTTAGCACCTCTCAAAATGTAAAGAAAGTATCGGTTTTCGGCGAAATTTCAGTGGCAATAATACTCATACAAAGTTGTTACTCCGCCTTGTAAACTGAATAAATTTCATTGCTATGAACGTACAGGTGTCTTCATTTGAAAGGTCTTCTTTTTTTCTTTCTCAAAAATTAAAACTCCAGTTTATATTTGCCGGATGTATTAACTTGGGAATCCATTTGTTTCAAGTTTCCCTTTTTCCACTGGCAAACTTCCTTTTGGGTGTGTTCCTAAACATCGTAAAAGGGACAAAGGAACACGCTGAGACGACTATTGTGCTCGTTTCCGGTTGGGTCGCCACATGCGCAATATACGCTTCATGAATGATAACGCAATGCATTCGTAATGCGAACAAAGGAAGGTGACTGAGTGCTTGTGACTTCCTCTCGACTTTTTATGTAGTACACACCGTTCCACCTACGAGTTGAAATACAACGAAGTTTTCTCGGATATCACACCACAAGCAAGGTGAGTCATTGTAAAAGGTTTTGTTTTGTTAGAAATCGAATACACGGGATTTTGTAACCCTAACAGCGATGTGTGTGTTGGGCGCGCGCCATTGCTCATTCCTTTGCATTTCCTGTCATTGGCAAAGTGTTAACTGCAGAAACAGTCTCAATCAAAATGTTTTGATCGCTTCCTTTTAAAATTAACGAGCTATTGAGAAACTTGATTGTGCTGCTATTAGGGTTAAATCTGTGTAAATTTTCTGCCCAACGCTGCAATAATGTAATGCATGAGGACCATGCTAGATGCTGCTGTGTTGTTTATAACTAAAACGATGTTTTGACTACTATTGTGTAAGAATTTCTTGAGCTGTTATTGTTGGAGATCCAGGAATTGTCTAAAGAAATCTTTAATTTTAACAATCCCGGTACCATCTAAACGCCACGTAAAGCCAACATATATTGATCTGTTGAATCGCTGGCGATCAGAAAGCCGTTGAACCGTTTCCTCATCAGATTTATTGAACTCCAAAATGCCACGAGCTAGAACCACATCTCATTTGCATGCTTTTGTCGGAATGCTTTGTGAAAATAATACACCAAATTGAATATCAATTAAGACTTCTCATCGATCGCCCAGTGCAAAATGTTTCTTAAATAACCTTAGCTTTGCAAACTGTGCACTCCCCGGTGTAAGTTGCGTCGCAATTTTAATTTGTTGCAACACATGTGCCCTTGGGTGCTAGAGGGTTGCTGTTACACTTTGAATAATAACTTGGCCCTGTTCTTTTTAAATTCCTACATCTGTAAAAGCATACAAGGCCATGTCTGCCAAACACCTACTAATCCAACACGAAACAACCTCCTCTAATATCAGGAGATGTTTGTTCGTGAGCAATTCTTTAATCAAGGAACGCGATAGATGGCACGCCTTACGGTTGCAAGGGATAACCCCCTCCCCCCAGGGGGATACCTCTTGAGTAACCGCACTTGCGAGAAAACTGTCATTCCATTGCTGATATAGCCTGCAAAACAGTGTCTATCGCTTTTTGCTTGAGTTGATTGGAAGTGGGAACGCGGTCTGGGTCCGCAACAGAAGGCGAGTGATTTTGAGGCAAATTCCGCGCACACGCTCTGAGCTCGCGAGAACCCGCGCGGGGCGCGCGAATGTCTTAAATTCTGCATGTTAGCGGCGATATACGACTTGTCTAGACTGGCAGTTAGCCAAAAATTGATTCAGTACGTGTCCTGTGTGTCACTTTAGATTGTTATAATTGCTTGTACATTTTCAATTCTCAACTACAATTGTAATCCAGATTAGAGTCAATTAGTATGAAGAATTCCTATTTTGCGGCAAAAGATACTGTATCCATTTTATTACACCTCTGCTGGAATGCAACCAAGCATTATATTTTAATCTTGTTGTTTTGGATCACGATGGCTAGGTTAAGGGTTCAAAGTCTGTAATCTTTGGAATGAAAACATGTTGTTGATTACTTCTATCGTGGAAATGATGCCATGTATGAAGGAAGACACGTGATTTTGTTGTCACGTTAATCGGAAGTATAAAGCAAAACTTTAATTCTGCATAAGTTCGTGATAGAAGAGGAAGACTGAATTGGGAGGTGATTCTTTGGTCATGCGATCCTGGCAGTGCAAAATTAAAGGGACTGACGAGAAAAAGATAAAATCTTGAAGTGTGATCATTCGAATGGTAGACTGCGAGTAGTCTCTAATTTTGGCGATGGCGATTGTGGGGCGGGCGAAATACACACACGCGCGAGCGCGAAATTTCGAGGCGACGCGACGCGAAGGGAGCGGCGCTCCCCTCGCGTCGCGCGCGCGCGTGTGTGTATTTCGCCCGCCCCACAATCGCCATCGCCAAAATTAGAGACTACATGCAGTCTACTCGAATGGAAGCTACTGGGTAGGGTCTCCCTACGGTACTTTTTTGCTGCTTAATTTTTGTAAAAAAAAATGGAGAAATGCTTCACGAGGGGCAGAAATGAACGACTGCTTTCAAGAAATTTACAGTAGGTAGTATAGAGATGTTGCGTGCATATCGCTTGCTGGTTAGTTCGGTCTCTTTCTACCGAGTGCGAAATACCAGTTATACAGGCCCCGTTTATATGGAGAGAAGTTGTCCCGGGTACCCGAGATTCCTCCCCCTCCTGAGATACCCCTGGGTAATCTAACATGGCATTCAACCAACCGTAACTAATGTATGGTCAAATCTTCTTATAAACAGGCATGCTTTTCTCAAAATGCCATTTAGCGGATACTCGTGGAATTCGCGAATTCCCTCCACGCGCGTACTCCACTTCGCGCCTTACAGCTAGGTAGTAATCAACGCCATATTTTCCTGAGCACTTTCCTTGTCTGTGACCCCAGTGTTGATAACAATGGCTAGCAACAAATAAAATTGTTCCAGTCAATGTTGAGGACAGGTGAAGGCTAAGGGTGAGCTTAGCTAGACAAAGAGGTGAATTGTAAGAGGTCAGTTCGAATTCCCACGCAATGCGGCGTGGGTGAAGCTACTTTATAGAATTTCAATGATGTTCCGTCAATGTATCTTTGTTCCGGCCTGACCTCAAAGTCTGTTTCCATAAAGTGGTCAAGGTATAAATTGTCTACTCTTTATATTAAGTCTTTTTTCTCTGAGCCGCTAACAAGGAAGAGGAAATGTAGGTGACGTACCATACGCCCTAAATATAACTTTTATGATCTTTTTCCTGTTTCGGTAGACGTGCGGTTAAGGGTATTTTGCGCGTCTAAATTTAAAGATCCGTATTAGTCATCATTTTATTTTTAAACATTTCTGAAAAAAGCGTCCGCGAAGTAGATAGTCAAACATATTTAAATTCAAGCAGCTATATAAAGAGGAAAAGGAAGTGCTTCGCCGTTCTCCTTTTCGGTACGGTAACGGTACTGGAGCGGTTGAGTCAACTGGCTCACGTTTGACTGTTAAAGCCCCCAATAGTGACAAACATGTAAATTCTTCTTACAATAGCGCTAGTAGCGCTACATGTTCAAACCTACAGGTCGTGAGAATAATGGAAATGAATTGTCATGATGTTTAAGCAAATTCTCTCAACCAGCACCACACGAAATGTGTGGAGAACGATAAGGAGAACGTGCATGATGATATTGATATGACTGATATCGTATTTTCTCCCGTATGGCCAGGGTTTGCTTCGAGTTTGCTCTGTTATCTTGAAAAACGAACAAAAATACCCATACTGGTGAAAAAAGCAAACTGAGAAATGTGAACTAGAGAGAAAAAATAAGGCTAAAAACTCAAATTTGTATCCGCCTTGGCAATTTCAATTTTGTAGGTCACCTTCACCACACTGAAAATTAAAATTGATCCATGAGCTGTAATCTACTTCTATCTTTTGAACTACTTGTTCTGTTTTGCGCTGTGTAATTCTTTTATCCAATTTATTTGCATATTTGGTGGCATTTTAATAGCAGTTTAACATGGAAATTAATGAA
Organism: Siderastrea siderea; assembly: GCA_964030785.1. Taxonomy (NCBI): domain Eukaryota; kingdom Metazoa; phylum Cnidaria; class Anthozoa; order Scleractinia; family Rhizangiidae; genus Siderastrea; species Siderastrea siderea. The sequence goes on along the minus strand of OZ034977.1, from coordinate 12,120,288 downwards.
GCGAAATCTTGCTTGTGGGAAGGCACTTTTCTTTAATTTTTAGACGCTTTGCCTTTATTCCGTTGTAGTTAATGGCACGGCTGTGATGCAACGGAGCTGTGGCCTTCCAAATTAGATCTTTTGCTCGGTGTGGCAAACGTTTTGGGTACAACAGAGCTTGTGGCAAAATGCGACACAAGAGGAACTTTCATTTGCACGCTTATTTCTCTGAATGTGCCCAAACTGTTGTTAGTATTTACAGTAGAGGTGGAAACGTTTGATTCAATAGATTCTGTGTTGTCATTCCAAAGTTGAAACTGAACCTCAGGATTTACCCTACAGAGTGCGACATTTGCGGGAGAGAGAAAACGCATTGTTACATTGCATTTTCCGCGTGAAAAGTGGCGCACGAAACCTGACCAAAGAAGCCTGTGTTCCTGTTGTAAACGGGTTTGACATGTGAATCGGTTTGGCCGTTGTTAATGTTTTATTTGATACAAACTTGGTTTAGTTCCACCACAAATTTAATTTGCTACTGGAACAACTTAAATATAAAGTTTGGTTCAAGATGTTCGCTGGTATTAACATCTTGGGCCCCATTTCAAGTAAAAGACCGCATAAAATCTCTTTATTTGTGAGCCAGGTTTTAGAGTAAACCCTTGAAACTGCTCGTATTCGGCATACGGCGCTTGATGGTCCTTGATAGCGTTGGGCGTCTGGTTGTGAACTACAATTAATATCTACGAGGTTTGTCCCTACAAGGCAAAAAAGAAAGATTAAAAAGCGAATAAATGTGACTATTATTAATCGTTTGAAACAATCTCGTATGATGATGGATTTGTAGAGAGACTGTTATTTATCGGCTTAGAAATCGCACTTTGTCACTCTCTTTAGGATCTGAAGGAAGTGCCGAAAACTGACAATTTTTGAGATAGAGGTTTCGCTAACGCCTTTTATCTTTGCCTTGGTTTTAATTTCACAAAAGAATCTTGTTTGGTTATGGATTTTTCTTAAAGTTTTCATTATTTTGCGCTAGCTTCCGTTTGTGGTTTGTACCTTTTCCAGTTTTTGTACTTCGAATGGCCTGGAACATCTCCGAAATCTATGCCCGCGAAACTATATCTGTCCAATTTTGCACGAACTTCGCAAATTCTAAACCCCGCAAAATAAACGGATTTACGCCATCTTTCTCACGCTGAAACGCTGAAGGCTTTGTTCTCAGTTTGTTTGGTGCCTTATTTACTCAGTTGAGTCGATATAGTAAACACACTCAATTTATTTTAGTCCCTGTTTTTTTATGACAAAGGAAGTCCTTTTAAATTTAAATTTCATTCCCTTGCTGTGTAAACACGGTGTGTTTGCTCTCTTATGTTCACTAGAGGTTTGATTTAGGAATCGCTAAGTTGTAGCTGGCCATTCAAAATAAGAGAACATCATCACGAAGCAAAACGGTTAATCAGACTGCGGCGAGCGCAAGGGCTCCGCCAGATCGTTGTAGATGTTGACTTTTTCTTACTACGAAAGGATCAAGGTGATCCTTTCTTGTTCTCAGCCCTCCGCTAGATGCAAAACGACTAGTGTGAAAGGACTCGATCTCGGGATGCGTATAACATGTATTAAAGTATCACCACAGAAATACTGCCAAGTGGCTTTCATTTGAATGGTCACACTTGATGGTCTTGTCTTCGACTTAAAAGTCAGTAAACCGCATTCGACGAGGCGAAGTTTGATTGCCATATGGGACGGTGTACTTGTCTGAGCCAAGATTTTAATTGTGAATTTGACAAGAAGATGACTTTTGCATTGTCATTTCTCAAATCTATTTAGCTGTCTCAGGTCACAAATATCTAGTCATTTCAAGATACTCAGCTGCGACATTTGTGACGTCTGAGGCATCTGTTCTTAAATAGCCAACGTGAATTATGATCATTCCCTAAATTCTCTTTACTGTGTCGAAAGAAAAATGTATAAAGGGACATGAGGCGAATAAAGAAGTTGAGTATTTCGGAAGACGCGTACAGGGCTGCAAACAATTTTTCTTTCTTTAAAGGACATATGTCCGACCAAGCCTCCATTTTGATCGCCCAAAACAAAAATGTGGTCGGACGTTTTTTTTTTTTTTTATTATTATTTTAAGTGAAAGTCTTTTTGAGATAATTATTTCCTATCACTATTTACTTATTACTTGGTAAGAAAAATTTGCCCGGACATAATGTCCGACCAAAGTTAAGATTTCGTCGGACATGGGCCGATTTTAGTTGGACATTGTCCGATGACCGGCAGTTATTTGCAGCTCTGCGCGTACGGCTTTTGTTTATAGCCAGATTGTCCCAAGGTAGACCTACAAAGAGTGTATACAAATACAAGTGATAAGAAAAGGTTGTTTCTTACCTGTTGTTACTAGTAATATAATATCCTTTTAGCTGAACGACAGAAAAGTGCTCTAATGCAAAACACCAATTGTCGAGCCAATGACATATTTGCCTTGTGCTCTAATTGACAGAAAAAATGAAAACCTTTTAAATGTTAATTGATTAAGAAGAAGTTGGAAGTGAAATAACCCCTTCGCTACGGGCAGCACTTTTAATACCCAACACTTAATCTGTTCTTCATTTCAAAGCTCTCTATGAGCTTCGAACTTCTCATTTCTTAAGGTGAAGTCCGGTGTAAGCGAGTGTTAGAAGATAAGGACTCACGTCATGCAAGGGCTGGTAATAATCCGCGTTTATTTAACATTTCCAAAGTGCAATTTTAATCGGACCATTCATTTAATGATTTCCTGTTCGTTTTAATATCCGGTGGTTATTTTTCGAGAGTTTGGGTGTCATTCCTGTATAAATATACATCGAAAAGTCACTTATTTAGTATCACACCCCAAACAGGCTGTAGAATGTAAATTCATCAAAGTCATGTGTGATTCAGTTGTCCTTCTTCCTTTCAGATGGCGCAATCATCCTTGCTTCTCTTCACAGTGGTGGTTTTCCGAGCTATTTTCGCCACTAAAGCTGTCGTAAATAATTGTACCGGAGGATGTAATTGCAAGGACATGCCAGGTGAAGAAGGAATCCACGCAAAGTGCACATTATCAGACTTGAAAGAGCTGTCGACATTTATTCTACAACCTCTTGTTGTGAAATCATTGTAAGTACGGAAGTGAGGGAGGATTTTGTGTAGAGCTCGCCTTTCCACCAGTGGTTCGAATCCCAGATTTGGTGTCATTTGTGGGACAAGTTTGTTGTTAGTTCTCGTGCTGGAACTGAGGACTACCTCAAAATTACTTTAAAATCGCGCTCATATCTTTGCGGTCCGCATAAAAGGTTTTTGATCGATTCCGCAAGACTTTATTCCACTGTCGAAATTACTATGCGAATCACATTTCAATTTGTATCATAGAGAGCAACAACATGAATATACGGGTATGGTTTTCCTATCTCTCCACTGAAATATCCTAAATTTATCATTAAATTTAAATGCGGTTTGCATGGTTTGTATAATTAAGGCAGGTTTACAAACACCAAGATATTCCATCAAGTGGAATTCATGGCAGCCAATCTGAATCACGATGGAGAACACGAGGATGATATGTTTGCACCTTTTATCTACTAAGATCTCGAGTGCCCTTAGTTTATAAAAATCAACCACTCAAAATATTTAAAAAGTCGTTTCAGAAGGCCACCATGGCCAAACTGAACATTTGTATAGTTGCCTAACTTTGGAGTATATTTTCGTCATTTTCAGGGAAATATCCTTCTCCAGTCAAGTCGAAACTGTTCCTAAGGAATCATTCAGGAACTTCACCAACCTCGTGAATCTGTAAGTGTAATACTTTATTGCAACAACTATTGTAAGTTTATGTCATTTCATGAAGGGTAGCAATTAAGATTTACGATATTGAAAGGTGTACGATATTGATTACTTCCTTAATTGAAGTAGATGTGGAGTAAACAAATGTTTAGGTGTATAACAATTGGACTAGTACAGGATTAACTCTACTGGGAAACCTAAATTAATCTTTACTTTTGAATTTTGCAGGAATCTTTCGAAGAACAGTATCAGGGTTGTCAGTGGTGGTGCTTTCTTGAATCTTAATCATTTACAGCGCTTGTAAGTATATCATCAAGAAATTTTGACTTTCCTTTCGTTTCGTTGCGCTTGGGCTTTGAGTCGTAGTAAACCTTGAATCTTTTACGAAATAGAGGCAGATTACGTAAGCTGGGCTGTCGTGTTTTGCTAGTATCTTAGTATTTCTTTAAAGCGACACCAAAAATAACCTTCGCGATTGCGTGAAAAAATCTCCTTTCCCGGTTACCCGGGATCCCGGCTAACCGGGCTGAGATTTTAAATGTAACAGTGAAGTTCACTGGACCGGCCCAGCTAGCCGAGCCAGCACTTTCTTGCCACGAAATTTCTTCGTGGTGCATGATGGCTTACAAGTGGATCGATCTTTTTCTTTCTATATAACACTATGTATAGGAAACCATATACCTTAAGCTGCATGAACCAAAAAATTAAAATGATGCACTAAAAGGCTCAAATAACGGAAGTAGAATACCTCGATGCGTTCTCCTTGTTGGGGCTATTTTTTACACGGCAGTTTCTAATGTCTTTATCCACAGCTCTCCTCATTGGGGCAGGCCCCTAACCGAGCCAGCCCATCTCTCTTTAATCTGTTTTACCGTGTTTATCCTCCTGGTAATGGTAGGGAGGCAACAACTGGCTGTGTCGTTCTCTCGCTCACCCCCCCCCCCCCCTACACACCAGAACAAACACCCCCCCCCCCCACACACACACACCAGGGCAAGTATCTTGTTTCGGTATAGGAGGGTCGTATTAGATAGTAGACTCACTAGACTAGGCGGGCTCGACACGCGCGACACGTTTCAATGCCGCAGGCGATTTCGCGCTCGCTCTCCTCTTCGTTTTTCTCGACATGATCCCTGAGCGGAAAGAGAGACTGCTCGTAATCTAACTAGAGAGAGGAACTTAGCATAGAGCGGACCCTTAAGACCGATATAATTCCAGGCCGAAAGAATGTTCAATAGTTTTCGCCGTAGGCATATATATTGCGTGCCATTTCTTTGGTTACCCTCGAAATTTGTATAACCCTTAGAATAGTTATCTTATCCTGACTCGTAAAAGGCATTCTTTATATAAGTTCTGACGGCAGAACATTTGTTTCTTTGTTCTTGTCTACAGGGATCTGTCTGCGAATCAGCTCACAAAGTGGGAAGGGAATTTCACGAATGAACTACCATTCTTGGTGTACTTGGATATTACAGGCAACCGGAACTTCGTTCTTCCAACAGATTTGCTTAAACTGCGCAGGCTCAAAGAAATTAGGGGAGTGACCTGGAACAAGGCATGCTCCAACTGCATGCTGGTTAGGAACTACACCTTGGAAAATGAAGAACGGAATAACGAGAATATTAATATTACTACGGCAGAGCTTGTGAAAGGAGAATATTTAGTCGGAAAAAAGGAAAACTGTCGAGTAAATAAACTCGAAGTAAGCGAGGAAGTCATCAAATACGCGAAGCATGCATTTTTCCCACGATGTCTGGAAACAGATTTAATGTGTTATGAAAGCGAGATTCGTGTCACACCTATTCACCGTTGTTGGGATCTTGATAATAAGATCTTAATCGCGGTGTATTTTATTTCACCGATTGCTATGATTTGGAACTTCACTGTTATCCTCATCACACTAACCACGCGAGTTTTACGGAGAAATGTCACCATGTTTTTAACCAGCAATATGGCGGTTAGCGACTTCCTTCTCAGTCTCTACACCGTTATCTTGGTCAGTTCAAGACAAATGCCGTATATAGACTTCTTAAAGATTTTAGATAACCTCTGCAATGCTATTGGGTTTATATGGCTAACAGGACAGATTGTTAGCATCAAAACGTCTTTTCTTCTTACAGTAGAACGTTTTCTTGCCATTGTCTACTGCATGGAGCCCTCAATCCGAATAACTCGTAAACTGGCCATCATTTTTGCCGCGCTTACATGGTGTTTGGGTGTGGCTGTCGCCATTTTACCTCTGGCAAAGATATCAGTGTACACTAGCAATACCTACTGTGTACCTATTCGTCCAATCAGGGATATACCACACTCCTACGAGCTGAGTATTGGATTGTCGCTGTGGGGTATACTTTTGTACTTCATCACTGTACCGTTCTATGTGAAGATCTACTTTTCGGTGAAGAAAACAAGCGAGAGAGCTGGCGTTAAGAGAGACGGAAAGTTAGCTAAAAGGATAGCTACTTTGGTCTTGAGTAACATGTTATTTTTCTTTATTCCGATTGTTATTGCGTTTCTTTGGCTCACAACGAATCTCCAGCAGACAATGTCACCACAGAGTCGAGAAATTCTCACCGGCGTGATCCCAACATTATTGTTCAGCTTTAATGCGTTTATTAATCCTCTGCTATATGCCTTTAGAGCGGAGAAGTTCAGAAAAGCGTTCAAGATGAGAATAGATACTATTTTACTCAGAAAACCAAGAAGTGTATCCTTGTCAAATTCTTACTCACATCAAGTTAGTTCGAGAAAGCGTAATTCTACTTTGGCATCGACTCCTCCTCTGACAAAACGCAGTTCAACTCTGGGGACCCCTCCATTGTCGGCAGGCCTTGGATCGAAATTAAAAGATAACTCATTACCATTATCAAGGATTTAAAAAAAAACTGCATCCAGGCAGACTTTCTTCGCTAGCTGGAAGATTAAGATGAGAGGAGTCTGGATCGGAGTGGAGTTGTTTGGTCAATACCTAGGGAGTCTGAAGAAAACTGTGCACTCCCCAGTCCCCTAAATAAGAAGATATCTGGTCATTAGCGACAGAGGTGTGGAGACGGGGAGTTTTTCTCTCGGGAATCGTCCCTCCATGCAACATGGACCCTTCAAGAAGTTTGAAAACAGGTTAACTGTCCTCAGGGACAGTTTCCTCTTTTTGTCTTATATTAAGAGGTTTTGCAACCTTTCATTGAGAAATTGCTTTGAGAAACAAAGATATACATTGGTTTTCGATAGTGGATAGTATTTATCTTGTGGCCTGGACTATTTAAGTTTATGGCTTTAATGTACAGTAATTAATAGGAGAAAGCTGTTGTGGCTACCCTGTGTCCTTGAAAAGACAAAACAAAAAAGAATCAGTCAATCAACCATTTAATCAATACAAATTAATGTTGAAATCAACAGATCATTTGTCTTATCGTTTGTTCTCGTTTGCTTCTTGGTAGCATGACGTGCTGATTTTCGTTGTGCTTGTGTATGATAAAGTGGTCAAAACGAAAAGTCAAGACAAAAAAGAATCAGTCAATCAACCAATTAACCCTTTCCCGTCCGACTTTTTTCCGTAAAAAAAACGCATTTTTTTAGCGTTAAAGCGGTTTTTTGAGCGCCATGTTGCCAAATGCCACTAATCTTTGCTACAAAAGCGTTTTCTTACAATTAAGCTAGATTTTGAACCAGCTTCTGTTGTAAATTGTACCACAATATTTTGCTTTGACGCATGCGCATAAGCCAAAATTTTAGCAGTTTTACGTGTCTATAATGTCATGCCAGTGAAGGTTAAAATCGTCCTTTTGAGATATACAAAAAAGTGTGTCGCCTGATATCAACATAGGATTTCATAGGATAATAATTGTTCCTTTACTTTCAATTAGCATGATCATGAAATTATAGAACAAATACGTAAAACCACCAAAGCGTGTAGCGACCACACATCGTCAATGTACTCCCCTAGCCATTGTGTAAATTCCTCAAATTCTCATCAAATGAAAGGAAATTTGCATAGCGCTACTGTGGAATTCAGATAACAACAAAGCCGTATACAGAACAGAGTTTCGATAGTGCACCACTTTCAAAAAATATATTGTCCAAACCAGGACCGCCCCAGCAAAGTAAAATAGCGCAAAGTATGTGTAAAAGATTCAGTTTCATGTTCCAGTAGTTTTATTCAATTCGTCCGGTTAGGTTTCATATAATTCAGAAAAACGTGAATTTGGCGACTTCGTTATATTTGGTGCAGCAAGTGAGTTTATAATAGCCGCCCAAACTTTTTCATCGTTGCGGATAGCCAAATGCGGTTTGGAACTAACTATAACGATACATTGAACTTACTTTTTCTGGAGTTATTACGCTTTTCAGTCAAATTTGGAAAGCGCTGGAGCGGTTCAAACTTTGAAGTCCGTCTGGGGTTGTTATTTTGACGTTCAAATTGTACCGGGATTTCTGTTCCTACGATTTTGCGGAAACTTGAAGAGTCAAGGTAATATGTTATTATAAGCTGATTGTAGAAGTTTAAACCAAATCGTAGCGCTCAGTTTTGTTAGAATAGCAATTTTATCAAAAAGGTAGTGTTCAATAAAAACAAAATCACGCAAAATTATCGAACAGTACATCTACGTGTTGACATACGTATTATTCCTCGATAAATTGTGTGTAAAATGCGAAAGTTTCAAGGCAATCGAGTAAGAAATGACGATGTTATTAGAGTTTTTAGAGAGGCATAGAGCGCGTCATTTATTTCGATCGAGTCACCTTAACGTCGGGAAAATACTACTCTTGACGGGGAAGAGTTAATTAATCAATACAAATTAATCTTAAAATCGACATCATTTGTCTTATCTTTTGTCCACGTTTGCCTCTTGGTAGCATGGAGTGTTGATTTTTGTTGTGCTAATGATAAATTGGTCAAAACGGAATGTAAGTCCGTATTTGATTGCTAAACCTCCTAGGGGAGTGGGTACTCTCACTGGTATATTAGCGACAAGGACGTGCGAATGAGGCCAAATTCTTACACCCAAAGAAAGTCCTATTAGGGCACAAAAATGTCCGTTAGCATGAAAATTTACGAAAATCGTGACAAAATCGTGTAAAAGCACCAAATTTGGCATACAAGTCCTTGAGGGCATATAAAGCAAATTTAGATCGGGTGCCACGCGATCCGAGTATCCGGGGGGCCACAGCACTCAAATTAATTTTCATTCATGGTCACAGGACTCCCACGCTCATGAACAGACCACACACTGGCAAACTGAAAAGGATTTGATGGGCTTTTTTAACTGGCCTTGTCAGCGAACGACAGAAAAGGACCAAAAAACAGGGTTTACAAGCCACATATCCTTGTATTTTCCGCTCCCTTTTCGCTTGCCTGGGTTCCCTGTGGTCAAATAGACTTAACAAACTGAATCGTTACACTTCCGATAACTGTGAAGGGAACGAATGATTATTAGTTCGAATTAGTCGACAAACAGTCCCAAATCAGCAGCTAAAATCGCAAAGGAAACCGTTACCTGGGGTTTTTTCGTCATACGTTCAGGAACATGTACGCCGACCCATTTAGGAGAAGGATAACTGAAAGAACTGACTTCCGTTACATATCGCGAGTAACCTGCGATCAGGCTCTATTTTCGTTTCGCTCGGTGAAACATTCAGGCGGGACGGGCGAAAGGCTATCTCTAAAATTGGGAACGGGGAATCGAGGAACGGGGAACGGGGAACGGGGAACGGGGAACGGGGAACGGGGAATGGGGAACGGGGAATCTCTAAAATAGGGAATATCTAAAACAGGGAATCTCTAAAATAGGGAATCTCTAAAATGGGGAATCTCTAAAATAGGGAATCTCTAAAACGGGGAATCTCTAAAATAGGGAATCTCTAAAATAGGGAATCTCTAAAATAGGGAATCTCTAAAATAGGGAATCTCTAAAATAGGGAATCTCTAAAACGGGGAATCTCTAAAATAGGGAATCTCTAAAATAGGGAATCTCTAAAATAGGGAATCTCTAAAATAGGGAATCTCTAAAACGGGGAATCTCTAAAAAAGGGAATCTCTAAAAAAGGGAATCTCTAAAATGGGGAATCTCTAAAATAGGGAATCTCTAAAATGGGGAATCTCTAAAATAGGGAATCTCTAAAATAGGGAATCTCTAAATCCACAAGCCCGAACTAAAATCTCATGTCTGTTTTTCTCTTTACCATAATTTGGAAAGGATAGATAACCCAAGGGACCCTATAAACGCGTTGCGTGACCAACTCGTCACACATCCCTTTAATAAGGCACCGTAATTGCAGATTGAAGAGAGGTATCTTTTTCGGTGTAATAAAATTGAGTGAACTGAAATAAATCACATCCTGCTGATTGTGATACAATTTATTTTTGTGTGTTGACTGCCGATACTACTTGCAACGCTTCTTTAAGTCTTATTCCACGCTCCAGTTTCTCATTACTGTCACCTGTATTTTGATTGAACTGGTTAGCATTTGTATTACAATAAGAAGAGACTGCACAGCTAAGTCGCGGAACGCACACGAACTCTTGTGAGAGATTGTATCAGGCCCTATTTTAGCGAGCGACCAACATAAGAGAATATGAGAGCGATGCTAAAATTCGGCCTGATCGCAGGTTATATCGCGAGAGACATTTTAAGGTCACTGACATATCTGCCTTTACTTTAAACGTCAGTTAAATTCACAGTACAATGACTGAAGAAACAAAATTGGTAACGAACATTAATATATGAAATAATCATATATTTGAACTGCGCATAATGATAGAATTATATGAAGGTCATCGCAGTGAAGGTGTTTCAACTACAACAGTTGAAAAGAAGAAACCTGAAAGAATTCAGGCTTGAACGGGAATCGAACCCAGCGATATCGGTGCCCGATACCAGGATAAATACGAACTCTCATTGACCAGCTCCAAGTTGGCTTGATAGCTCAGTTGGTTAGAGCGCTGCACCGGTATCGCAGAGGTCATGGGTTCGATTCCCGTTCGAGCCTGAATTTTTTCAGGTTTCTTCTTTTCAACCGCTAAAGTTGAAACACCTTCACTGCGACGATCTTCATATAATTCTAAAAATTGGTAACGTTCAGTTCAATCTGCCACGAGTCGTATGTCACCAGCGAGTACCATAAGAAGCACGCGCGCTTGCTAAGGTCTCTTTCAAGGTAGTCAACCAGCTCCAACGATTAGTCACCGCTTTTTCCAGCATCGTACGTTTTTCTTTCTTTTTTGTCTTGCAGTTCTTAATTCAGTACACCGCATCGGGTACTTAACATTGCTTATACCGATAACATTAATCGAATCCCTCCCTCTGAGAAAACAGGGGCACCCAACGGTTCGTTTTCGGAGTTTTATCTGTTCGGCAGACCGAAGTCGCCTGTCTGTGAGATATTCGGATTTAATTGCAGTGAAAACTATAGATTTCTGTGGCGAAACATCACCTCACGGATTTTCTTAAAAAGGTGACTGATTAATTCCGTTTATTTTCAGAGGGACAAATATGTCATTTAGAGTGCATAATAGCATTTTCGGGAAAACATTAGCAGCTCGGAAATTCGACGGATAGGATTGCGTTTCCTAAAATTGTCTTCGCCTTAACTGATTTTCAGCTAAAAACGCCGAACAGTTCAACCCGTATTAGCTCACGCAAATATGCACTTTAAAAGCTCGGAAACAATCTTAGAAACCAGAAAATGATATTTCAAGTATTGTGCTAAAAGTTTCTCTTTGGGTGCCCCTAAGAAAAGACGCCGAGGTCTGCAGAACAGGATTTTATTGTATGTTTCAGGCGAGCGTTCGCTTGAAAAACGCGCAAATCATTAATCAGGCTAAATTACTTGCGACTATTAGATTCCGAATACAACGCATAAACGGTGAGCGAAAAGGCCTAGATACGGCGACGAGCTCAATCTTTCGCCCTAGATTAGCGAGGGACCTAAATAATTACCGTCTTAGAGTTTCAGTGTTGGTCTTTTGAATAACGCGTAGATCAGTGGGGATGGTTATTGTATTAGGCCAGAATCTTCTCTGACAACATTACTTGTTCTTCACGATTAACGTAACAAACGCTATTACTTCGTTATTTTATTTTTACCATTACATGCATTTGTTTTTTCTCTGAATGTAGCTAGCAGCCTGAGCAGTTCAAACCTAAAACCTACATGCGCGTAGGCTCCTGTTTACACCAGGGAGAATGACAGATTAACCCATAAAAATCCCCTTCTGCAGTTTGGTGAAAAGTTTTCTGAAGTTCGCCAGGTCATTCTAACTAACTGATGCCTTTTGATGTTTTTGTTGTCATGCTTTGTCGGCCTTTATCTCTTATAACGAACGATCTGGAGGTCTACAGTATGCGTGGCTGAGTGATCACAAATTGAATTATTGAATTTGTTGGTTTATTTGTAACATTTTTTTTAATTAGAAAAGAAATTTCTCTCCCAGATATGTCTTTGTCAATAGAAAGCTTGAACTTAGACTTAGATAAGCTGCTTAACCCGTTTGGGATAAGCTTTATTTTCCATTAGTCCAACTTATGTTTGTTGTCCACCAGTCACGGCCAGTAATCTATTTGACCACAGGACACCCAGGCTCACGAGCAGATCTCTTGGTAGACAAATATACATACAGTATGTGGATTTGATGTGGCAAGTAACTCTAATGACTGTTTATTATCATTTGTTCCGTTCGCTGATGAAATCAGTTAAAAAGTTCCCTACAATAATTCGATTTTGCTATTAGTGATTTGTTAGTGAGCCTGGTTGTCCTGTGACCAAGTTATTGACAATAGCTAAGTTGCGTTCTACGGCCCCCGGATAATTGGATCTCGTGGCACCCCTTCTCAATTTGTGTTATATGGTCTCAAGAGTATGTGTGCCAAATTTGATGCTTTTATGCGATTTGTCACGATTTTTCCGTTTATGGACCGGACTATTAACGGCTAGGAAAAGACTCCTGCAGTTGTTTGGAAAAAAAATGATGTCAACAGTGAAAAGGACTTGTGTGATCACAGGCTTAGAGTCTTACTAAAACATAAAAGGAGCTGAAAGTTGTTAGGCAGCACAAATAACAGAAGTAGTCAACGTGTACTGTACATGCCTTGTGTTCGGTCCTTGGAAACTGCCCGTGACAGTCAACACGTGACAGCCGTCACGGACAGCTCAGGGCCCTGTCACGTTGACATCAGGTGGTCATCACGGCAATTATCGGAATTACAACTATCAATTACAACTTGTGAGAATAAACTCTTTATTTAAACGCAGCGTTTTGACTTTTGCACAGTTTCAGTAATTAATATTTATGACAAATAGAGCAGCAGGCCACCAGCGTCTGAATGTTGCGTGACATTGCGTTACATTTTCGAATTGGCTGGGAGACTGGAAACCATTACCCATAACTCGTCGAGAACGTAGCAACTTCCGCCTGTTCCAAAATGAACTCAAGATTATGTTAGCGACTGTCAGCTGTTTTTTCCAACTCAGTCTTCAATTTCTTGTCGCTGCTGAACAAGTTGACCATGAAATTAGCTCAGGATAAACCGTCGGAAGCTGCCGAGAAAAGACAAGAATTTCCTAACGTTGATAACACCGAAGACTTATCACACAAACCAAAACGAGAATCTGAAAAAACTGAGGCAACATGTGCCAGTGACGGTGAGGAACAAGCATCTGTGAGTGAGCTTTTTTACGGGGAGTTACTATTGACATGTTGATGCATCCTCAGTCTGTATTCATATTTATATTTATCGTATTTATTTATTTCACCACATGTGAATTACATTACCAATTACTATTCGAAGCTCTTAGCTGAGTACTTGAAAAAGGTTCATAAAATTAATTTTCTCTCAATTCAAGGTAACCATTACACAGAGTGAAATCCAGCTTCAATGAAACTGCAAAGCACGTTTATATTGCCTAAGAGAGAATTCAGCTTGTAAACGAGAAGATATTTGCATTTTCATGTTTTGTATCAGTCAGTTTCAGTATGATATACCTCAACTGTTATTTGTTCTGCTAGCCCAGGTTTCCATAAATCTGCATAAATTATAGCTTATGTATGAGAGTTAACCCCATGTGCCACGGTAAATTTAGCCTGAGAAAACAGCCGACATCTTGCAAGGTCGCCGCTTGAGCCTTTGCAAATCGACATCTGACTAACGAGCCCAGAAATTCCATTCTGATGGCGTGTCACTACATATACCCTGATCTAGGTAGTGCTTTTGATTGCTTGAAATGCGAGGGAATTTCGTTTCAACCAATCAGAAGCACCACCTAGATCTGGGTAGTGACATGTCATCAGTATGGAATTTCTGCGCTCGTTACTGAGACGTTGTTTTGTGAGAGCTCAAGTGGCCAACTTGCGAAACGTTGGCTGTTTTCTCAGGCTACATTAAATTCATTTTGGTGTCTAGTCTACAACACGGTTGCAAAGTACCCCCTTTCCTCCCCCTCCCCCCATCACCCATTGGGCTTAGGGTGTCTGTTTCTTTAGATAGTTGCTTTATACAGATGGTTCTGCTGTACTAATAGCAAATAAGCAAAACCACCAGTGACGATTAGGTTAAAGTAAAATTGCTAGTAATGTCATTGAATGTGATCAGCACTATTTTTAAAAGTTTTACGATCTCTTTAAAATGGGCAATCAACATTACACAAGAATTTTAAGCCATGATAATTACAGTTTTAGGGCTTCCCATGTGACCCAAGTCATGTCACACACTACGAGAATTGTGCCTCGTGCTACGAGAATCACGTAGCGTGCAACGCGATTCCGTCTCGCGAGAGGGTGGTAACTTACTTTGGAGCGGTACTGTACATGCAGGCTAACCTGTGATCAGGCACTATTTTTGTTTTGCTCGGTGAAACATTCAGGCGGGAAGGGCGAAACGAAAATAGAGCCTGATACAACTCTTCTACGGAATGTCCACCGCCCACTTTTTTGATTGTTTGACATTCAACAAAACAGCCAATCAAAATTTCTTCTGCTTGCACGCTCCTCGGTATGCAAATTAATGGCATTCGCGAAAAGTCCGCAAATGTCGGCAAAAATAAGAAAATCACATGCTACGATAAATCTTGGCATGAGCACTCAAATTTACAACTTGAAGGTACGCGCTCTGGTATTGTACATGGTTGCTCTATCTGAGCTGAAACTGAATGAAAATTCAGAACACGACAAGGTTGTCATGTACCAAACTATGCTGCATGTTTGAATCCTTTCTCATTTCAGGTGGTATCTGGAAAATATTCTCTACGCATTTGTCACCGATTTTCTACGTAAAATACCTTGGGAAATTAAGAGAAATACCTTCAGTTTCATTCTTCAGAATAAAGATATCAATAAAACCGTTTGTAAACAAACAAGTTTTGTGCAATTTAATTTAGTTCCAGAAGTGACAAATAATTGAGATTACCAGCAAATTTTATCTCTAAACAGCAGTGAATTTTGTCACCGATTTTCTGCATAAAATACCTTGGGAAATTAAGGGAAATACCTTCAGTTTCATTCTTTAGAATAAAGATATCAATAAAACCATTTGTAAACAAACAAGTTTTGTGCAGTTTAATTTAGCTCCAGAAGTGACAAATATTTGAGACTACCAGCAAATTTTATCTCTAAACAGCAGCGAATTTTAAAACAAAGAGCATTATTTTATTATAAACTTAGTCGGATCCTTTGATATCAATGTCAGAGATTAATAAAACGACATTAGTAACACTGAATGAATAAACTGAAAGTCTCTATTACTTAGGTAAAAACAAAAATACAGCATCTCGCTGATTGTGGCTCTTGCTAAACATCAGTTTACCATTAAGTTTATTGAACTATCGGTTGACTTGTTGATCATTCTTGGCGAAAGATACTAGACCCTCAGCTGTTCGTTTTGTTTCATAAAACGTGGAAACAACCACTACTCTGTTATTTTCAATACTACCTGAAAGCTCTCAAAAGAAAATATTTTCAAGACACGATGCAATAAAGAACGCGATACATACTTTGCTGTTGCTGTACTTCTCTGCTCCAGTTGGAGACAGCTTGTGTCGAACCGAACGCCATTCTCAGGAGACAAAGAAATGATGACAATTCCCCTAAAACGACATTTCTTAGAGCGACACATTTACCTCACCAGACTTGTTCCTTGGCGATGGCGGTCAGGTCAAAATTGTAAGTTCATTTGCACCGGAAGTCAGGTATGCAACACGTAACCAATCAGAACAGGGCTCAAAGACCCTTTTGTTTTTTGACCAATCAGACAAAAGTCCAGATTCTGGACTACAGGCAGACGACTGGTAATAAAAGTAAATGTATCAGGCGTCCTTTTTCCTCCTCCCCAGTAAAAAAAAAAAAAAGAATGCCTGATCGCAGGTTACATGCAGGCGTGTTTTAGACAAGAAGGCTCAAGGATTGAATTTGATATTCGACATGTTATAATGTATTAAAGCATGCCCACAAGGTTTGATAAGTGACAGTTTTGTTCTTTATATTATACTCATTCTCTCCTTTTAAGGTCCCTACATCCTCATCACAGGATGCCAGAGTAGAACCGCCTTGTTTCAACACAAAGTCTTCACTGAGTAAAGAGGTCCTGCTTGATCACATTCAAGGCACAATTTATGGAAACTGCATTGGAGATGCTATTGGACTGTTAACTGAGTTCATGACTAAAAGAGAAGCCACTCATGTAAGTTGCTTTAAATTTAACAGTTTCAGTGCAACACTTTCATGTCCTAATTTAATTCTCAATTGACAGATGAAATGAGAAACTTACAGTATTAGTCACCATGTTGTGAAGAAATGTACATGCAAGTCACACAAGACCTGACTTGTTTTTAGCAACCACACTTACATTGTACAGTTGTGTCCATAATACTTTTAGTGTTTAATTTATAGCCACGCAGGTTTGTGCTCATCCTATGTACGCGTGTATACAACTCATTAAATTTATTTGGTTGGCAAGTACAGATTGTTGTGGTGGTGTTGGGAGCAATTACAATTTTAGTTGATTTGCTGTAATTTTACTTTCTTACAAAATCTCCTGTTCAGAGGATTGTTTGTTAAATATCTTTAGGGAGTGTAACCAGAATGTTTTGCTACTTACTAATAACTTAGTGGGCCTTATATAAGGAGGCAGATTTATAAGTGGGTGGATTGTTAACCAGGATTTAACTAAAGGTTATTTTTAAAATATTGTATTAATTTGTACAAATTTGAGCTTGAAATGGCTCAAGACCCTGTGGTTTCCATGTGGCCTAGAAGCAATCTCTTTCCACACAGGGAAAGTGGAGTGAGTGCATGGGCTTGAAAATCGCATGCCAATAATTGGCATGCGTCTGCATGATGTCATCCACTACTGAACACAGCAGCTCGACTATTGCACACGTCACGTTTCAGCCACAATTACTGTGGCTGAAACATGACGTGTGCAATAGTCGAGCTGCTGTGTTCAGTAGTGGATGACGTCATGTAGACATCATGGCATTTCCAGACAGCTAAGCTATTTTTGCACTCATTTTCATTTTTTTTCTTTTCTTTTTTTGCTTGACCATCCCTGGGCACAAAGAGAGACTGTTCATAGCCTAGTTTCCATGAGCACAGTTTAGATATTTGTGCATAATTATACAAAATTAATGTTTACGAAGTGTATTTTTTCACATTTTGTGAAAGTTTTTGTGATTTCTGAATATTCCTTTACCTGTAGATTTATGGCAATATGTTTGAAAAGAGCAAGATTAAAAAAACACTGGAAAAAGTGACAGGATCCAAGATGCCAAATTTAGAATACTCCATGAAGTACAGAGACTTCCATCGTGAGAGGTTTGCAACGGGGGACTGGACAGATGATTCCGACCAAATGATCCTGATTTTACGATCTCTGCTAGACAACAATGGAAAGGTTAGAGCAATGTGTGACCTGGGTGGAAATAGCTGTCCCTAAATAAAGTAGAAGGTAGTTTAATTTATTTTTCATAACTGAAACAACTAATTATTGTTATTCCACAAGTGTACATTGAATATGCGGTGGTGATAAAGAACCAAATGAGATGTGAGTGCCAATTGAAAAGTTGGTTAACATGATAATGTGGTGGTATGATTGTATAAATCAAAATTTATAAGACAGTGGTGGAAAGAGTGAGATAATTATTATAAGTGGTTTTATATACATGTAATTATTACATTCTCCACTTCAACAGTTGTCACACTGATTTTTGCCATATTTGCAGACCAAAAATTTAGCTTCACAGTAAAAACTTTTGAATGAAGCAGCACCTGTTTATGTCATCAAATTTTCTTACAGGGCCAAAAGCAGTAAGGTATTCTCTTATACTGTAACAACCAGTGTGTGTGTGAACCCATGTCAGAGAGTTGAAATTCAATAACCTGTAGGGATAAAGAATTTTAATTCTCAGAATGTTTTTAAAATAATAAAAATTACAAATAACAAAATTAAGGACAGTGCCTCCTTTTTTTTACTGCCCATACGTTCTGCCCGTCTCGGGATATTCAAGTTTCTTAAGGATTATTTGCCCACTAATACAACAATATTTCCGGTTTATGATCATGTCTATGTGGAAAAAGTAGATCTTAGCAAGGGCTCTTGGAATTCATAAAGAAAAATGTCGGTAACCATTTTCTTGTTTAAAATGAGGTTTGCACTAACAAGTTGACAGGCCATCGAGAGTTTTATTAATTAATTGTCCCTTGGATAAATCCCTTGTTATTTTGAAATGATGGGACTTGTTGCAACAAATAATCTTGTAACAAATAATGTTACAAGACTGTAGTGTCATTGCCCAGACAAACTTGTCCCTTGAGTATAGTCGTCAGGACATGTTGCAGGAACTGTGAGTCCAATTTGGTCTTTGATTGGTTCATTGCTTTATTTGGTCATGGGGACTTGTCGCACAAACAGGAATGGAAATTAGTGCTTGCCCACCCGCATGGGCAAATGCAAATTGTGAATTTGTTGGTGACATTCTTTAATTCTCCTGCCGATATGGCGAATGCTGACAAAATTTAGCTACCAACCCTGCAATAAAGGACAAGAGTAATTTGAGGGGACAATTTCCAGGGATTAATGATATATCCCTTTGCATTCATGGAGGAAGTTGCCGTGGCCAAATTGTTGTCCTTACGGCTAGATATTTTATTGGTGAAAATGGGACTGAGTTCAGACAAAGGGATTTGTCACAGGGAGAAGCCCCCACCCCTTTTCTTCACTGACTTTCAAGGTTTGTTTTTCCTATCCACCAACAGATAGTTCCTTTGGATTTTGGTCACAAGCTGAAAACATGGTGCAAGGAAGGTTTCAAAGAACTGGGTGATTCTGGTGGCATGGGTATTGGTCGAACCACATATGGTGTATTGCATCATCCGCAATTCCGTGTTGATCCACATCAGGTAAATACAGCTGTACTTAATGGTGAGTTTTCTTGAGGGAAGCATAATTTTGCATACCGTATTTACTCGATTAAACGCCGCCCTCGATTAAACGCCGCCCTCGATTAAATGCCGCCCTCGATTAAACGCCGCAAATGGAAGCAAAATTACCAATAAACGCCGCCCTCGATTAAACGCCGCACCCAATCAGAAGAATGAGGCGTTTGTTCGAGGATTATAAGAAAAAAATAACAAGCTACGGTAAAACTCGGTAAACTACACCATCCTTGGAAATTTCTCGTCCTGTTTCATTTCTAGGTACGTGTACACACCAATGGCTGTATTAAACATCGTGTTCTTGTGCTTTGGCAGACAATTACGATTCTATCTCAGCAAAAAAAGTTAAAACATGTTTCTGTTTTACATAATATTTACAAATGATTTACCGTTATTAGACAATTGTTGTCAGTGATCTAAGAAATATGATTTGGAAATAAACGCCGCATCAGAAACGCTAAAAGTTTAATAAGCGCCGCGACGTCCAATCGAGTAAATACAGTACTGTTATTTCACTCACACACTCAGGACCCAGAGTGTTATTTTGATGGAGTGTTAATCGATCTGTGTGATTTTTTGGGGGGACTGAGGACCTGCAAAATTAAGACCCATCAAAAACTTCAGTCATGTACACCATGCATTTAAAACGGTAAAAAAACGAGTAAGGACTGCCTTATTCAATCAGTTTTTGAGCTTGATCCTGCTGTTGTTACTAACCCCACCCCATACTTTTTTTTCTGACCCTAGTTGTTCAAAGAATGGATAACTTTACCCAGTGGATAAGTAAGCTATACAACAGAGCAATTGTTCTTCAAGTTACACGTTTGGCCAGATTTCTGCAAGGCCAAACACTTTATTATAGATACACTCTTGCTCTGTTCATAAATCGTAGGGCTATGTAAAGATTTCCCCAATTTTTGTCTCCTGGATTTCGGCTTATCCTTTGGATAAAGTTATCCGCTCCTTGAACAACTGGAGCGTGGTGCCTGAAATAGCCCTTTTCACAGTTACCTTTTCTCATTTGCATTACAATGTTTTTGAACGTGGATGTGCGGCAATTTCGGGCAATTTTGTAGTTTATGCCCGAAATTGCCTCACATCCACGTTCAAAAACATTCTAATGCAAATGAGAAAAGGTAACTGTGAAAAGGGCTATTATATACACTTAATCTAAATTATTTTATGTAAATTTTTTGCAAATTACTGTACATTGCTGGTGCAACTGGTCATTTCCTTTTTTCTTTCTTCTTTGTTTGTTTATTTCTTTGTCCAGAATGGCATTTGTACAAATGGTTAAATACATCTTACTAGATGGCGATACTTAACACCGAAACATCAAATAAGAGATTTATTATCCAACGTAACCTTTTCCAGCCTTTTTCAGTAACTTGAAAGAAAACTACAACTGTAACAGGATGAGCGCGCGCACATGGTACTGTACAATAACCAACTGTACAATATCGTGAAATATTTGTACTCGTGTCGCGCGCATCTTGTACAATAACTAATTATAATACAGTTGGATGATAAAATGAGTTACTGACTCAGATTAAGTTTTGAATACCTTGTTAACTGGTCACATTTGCTTCCTACACACTGTATAAACACTCTTATTACTTGCTTGTTTGTTTTGCTGAGAGAGGTTGCATCGACTAGAGTACTACTGAAACTGGCTTTCATGCAATTAATATTACCCTATCATGCATTGCAAATTAATGCTTCTATATTAAATGAGTGGATTTTGTCTTGGGTAAAAAAATGTAGTTTGGGCATTTAAGTTAAAAAAATGGCCTTGACAGACAAATGTTTTTACTGCAGGCAGCGAGGGATGTCTGGGGACTTTCTGGCCGTGTCATCGCTCCAAATGGAGGTGTCATGCGCACTTCAATTCTCGGGATACATGACTTTGGCAACATTGAGGCAGTGATAGTGAACACAAAGGCCGCTTGCAAGGTCACCCATGCAGACCCGAGATGTGTTGCATCATGTGTTGCGGTGACAACAGCAATTGCGATGATGTTACAGGGGAAGCATTTAAAGGAACCAGGAAGCTATGATGCTGAGGCAGTGGTAAATGATGCATATGGTTACGCCTGCGACACACTTGAAACGGAGCCAGAGGTAGTAATACATTGTATAGATATCATTCAATCTATTCTTTCGTATTGCACAGCTGTTTAAAAATGATTAGGTCAGGCAAGTTTTATAGAAATTGGCGGCTCGTTTGAGTTACTGCTCTTCTTGCAATCCTTTTTACGATAACATTCTCACAGATGTCGTAAAAAGAGAATTTATTGACTGTTCCTGAGAAGGGTAGTTTTGTTTTCCTGGGAAACTGACTTTTTTCCAAGATCTCTTTAGCTGGTATCTGAACTCACCTCCTTTGATTTGTTAAGGACATCATGAACACGTCAGTGGAAATTGCGCTATGTAAATTAATGACCGTAAGATTATAGATGTCACTCAGTGTCCAAAGTAATGTACAAACATCGTATGTGATAGCCCAATGATCGAGCTGTCGTTTCCTTTTTTGCTTTTGACACATTACACGTTCTTGTGTACTCGAAACACGAGTAAGTAATGTTTGGCTGTCTCATTGATTTCTCTTCAGCGTGAAGAACTAAAGAAATACATGTTTGCTAAATCCCTGGATGATCTTAGGCTGGATGAAGATGGTAAAATAGGCTACACGTACAAGTGTTTAGGTGCGGGATTCTGGTCTCTGAGGCAAAAGGACTTTCGAACTGCACTGGAGACTTTAACTTTTGAGGTATTTAGGAGTTGCAGTTACATTTGACATTAAATAGGCCATTTCGGAATTGTCTTCACCCTCGTTTCTTCATAGCGATGTCCGTTGCACAGGCATTCGTGTGAAAATGAGTTTTCGTTCACCTGCACATGAAATTCATTTGAATATCAAACGTCATGCACCAGGCCTCGCTTTGATAGTGAGGCTGGAGGCAACTCGGAAATGGCCTACGCTGTGAGCTAATGATATTTTTATGAGTTTTGTTCGCTCTTTAGCGCCAAAAAACGATGGATCTGAATCTCATTTTACCTTTAACTCTGGTGCGCTTTCACTATCTCTCACGTGCTCACAATGACTCTTCTTACTCTTGTTTCATTTCTGCTCACATAACTGCGGCCGAACCTACATGTAGCATTCACCCGCAGGAAATGTTAAGAAACCTGTTGCTCCAACACTGGACTCGATTCGGTTTCACTTTGAGCAAGTGTTTCAGAATCACAGACTGGCCCTGATGGTTCAACTTTCCCTTGTCTCTTGATCAAGACAGATAAACACCAACAACCCTTGCTAACTCTATGATTTTATAATGGGCGAATTGTGTGGCATTTGGCATGACATGTGTGTTTTCGTTTTGTTGTGGCCGAATTGACTTGCATTCGGCATAACAATTAATATTGCCGTGTTTTGATAGCTTTCGTCTCTCAATAAATGTACTAGTAATAATGTTCCACAATTTTTCATCAATTATCTTAATTTTAGTTTTAATAGAGATGTAGTCCCAAGGGTGACGTACCAGCAAAATTTCCTTCGCTTGCACACAACAATGGTTGTGTTGTCTATAACAGCAGTGTTCTCCTTATCAGGCGGTAACCGGTAAAATTTACCGCTTGTAGCACCGCTTGTTACCGGTTAGAACCACACACTAAGGCCTGGATTAGAAACATCCAACAGTTTTGGATTGTGAAAAGATTTATTATTGGATTATGAAAAGTGATTTCATCTCAACGTTTCTAAGTTCGTTAGATAATAGTCTCATCTTCTCAACGTTTCTCCGCACGTTTCTACCGTCGTAAGATGTTAGTCGTGGTTGGGATGTTAGTCGTTGTTTCTCAGTATGTTAGTACTTTCCTAAGGTATTAGTCTTCTCGCCATTTTCCGTGCGATAGATAGTATGTTCGTCGGTGTTGGCCTTTTCTTCTTGACTGTCGACATTGCTCCGTACGTTAGAACATTTCAAAAATATTATTGTTATCTTCTCGACATTTGTCCGTGTGTTAGTATACACCTGATTAATAAAACGTTGTCGGATGCAAAGTCTAAACCATAAAAGATGCGACACGATGGAACTCTGGGAAGACAGCACTGACAAGCTTGCTACTCAGTTCCATATATTGATATCCAAGATATTTTCATTACTAAGTTAGATTTGGGTATCCTGTGTTAATATTATCTCAACGGTGCCCGAGAAAAGAAGCAAGTTTACCCGCTTCTCAGAAAACCAATCGGTCGTATCATTCATAGTATATATGCTGTTTACACGACAACGTTTTTTCAATTAGGTGTATTCCTAATTGAGATGTTGTTAGTTGCATCTCCTTGACATTTCTTCGTACGATATTAGTGTTATCTTCTCGACGTTTATCTGTACGTACGTTGGTTTGTCCAGGTTTGTTCTTGTAATTTCTTTTGTTAGTTTACTTTGTTTTTGTGGGCGGCGAATTGATTGGCATAAACTATTCTCTCGTTATGTTTCTTTTTGTTTTGTTTTTGGCAATCTGACTGCCATTGGGCATTAACCATTGTCTCGTTGTGTTTGTCTTCAGGGAGGGGATGCGGACACTAATGGTGCAGTAGCTGGAGCGCTTTTGGGCTGTAAACTTGGTGCCAGTGCCCTACCTTCTACATGGCGTGATGAACTAAAGCACAAAGACTGGCTAGATGGAGAAATTAGCAGGTAAGTTTGCAGTGTTACTTCTGATTGCTTCAAGTTAGGTAAACACAGACGAGCGTCCGCTTGAAAACTCGCTCCGCTATCTTTTCTGCAAGTCTGGAAGCGACCTTTACCGTGCAATTTGAACCCCTTTATTTCCAGTAGCGTCCAAGTTCAAACAAAGAAAAGCCTACAGCAATATCGAGAAACGAACAGTACGATGAGAAACTATTGCAATAAATACAGTTCTTATTTGAATGACCATAATTTAGGATTTAATCCACGACTTAAAATTAAGAACCAGCGTGAACAGCATAATAAACAGCACCATAGCAAAGTACTGCTCAGTAGCTTTCACATGAATGGTCACACTTTGGGATTTCATTCCACGTGCAGACTCAAATCGAAAACCGGCGCCTTGTAAAGGAACTAAACAGCAGCACAGGAAATTAATACTCAGTAGCTTTCATTTAAATAGTCAAATTATAGGGTTTTATTCAAAAGTTGGAAACAACTTGTGCGGCGTAATAAACGGTACCACAGGAAAGTACGGCTCAATAGCTGACATTCTGTAGTCACACTTTAGGATTTCCACGGGCTCAAAAGTTAGAATGGTCACACTTTAGGATTTCATCCACAGACTCAAAAGTTAGAACCACCTTGTACAGCATAATAAACAGCACCACAGGAAAGTACTGCTCAGCAGCCTTCATTTGAATGGTTACACTTTAGGATTTCATCCACAGTCTCAAAAGTTAGAACCACCTTGTACAGCATAATAAACAGCACCACAGGAAAGTACTGCTCAGCTGCCTTCATTTGAATGGTCACACTTTAGGATTTCATCCACAGTCTCAAAAGTTAGAACCACCTTGTACAGCATAATAAACATCACCACAGGAAAGTACGTAAGAAACACATTTTGGGGCCTGAAGAACAGTACCACAGAAAGTTTTCACACTTAAGGATTTCATCCACAGACTCAAAGTTAGAACCACCTTGCACGACACAAAAAAACAGCACCACAGGAAAGAACTGCTTTCATTTGAGTGGTCAAACTTAAGGATTTTATTGAAAAGCTAGAGGCACTTACTTGACGTAGGGTTTGACTCTGGCAGTGACGGCCGATTAATTAAAGAGCCTCACTTCCCCTCACTTGCCAAACGGCAAGTTTGCGAATTCATGTCGGTTGATACAAAATGGCAGTGTAGTGAAAAGTATGACCAGCCTTCGTTCTCGCCACATGCACGTCAGTGCTGCCAGCTAAAAAAGAACGCAAAACCTTTTTTAAGTGTGTCAAAGTTCATATTCACGTTTGCTATGAGATATTTCTTCAGTAGCAGAAAAGGACAAGAATGAAAATTATGGACTGATTAAAGCGTTTTTGTTGAGGTTTCTCTTACTTTGTGGTTGTACGAACGTGCCTACAGGCCATGAGTTTCTTGCCAACAAAAATTTGCAAACTTTAGAGCCTGCCTTTATAACTGCCTTTATAGATAATCTTCTTGCTAATGACGTTTTGTTTTCTTTCCTCAGATTCCTTACTCTTCTTGGCCTCAATGAGTGAAGGAAAGAAATGAAAATAGTTTTAGCTTTAATTTAATGATGTGTGGTATTTCGTATTCGTACCAGGCGCAAGTTCCAAGTTCTAAGGGAGCTAAAGGAAACGTCTAAAAAAAGATTGCGTATCACCACCTCAGGAAAGCGAATGATTTCCCACACTGAAATGACCATAATATAGTACTTGTGGTAATTTTACGTGCGTGGACAGGCTGTAGGGTTTATCGTCGTTAGAAAAACCAGTGCACTCACTGGTACTTACGGTAGGAAAAAAGTATTTTATGGTATTAAAAAATTATTTACTACTGTTTTTAAATGTTACGTGCGTCAATATTTAGAAGAGTTTGTTGTACCGTAATCTAGTTTCAAAGGTTCGCAGCATCCATTTTTGACACCACCCATGAGATTGTGGGGTAAAATAATTGTCTGGTAGACCTTAGTCGCTTTTCACAGTTCAGAACTGTGACGAAAAACAGCTTTCTTTAATCAAATGTCACCCTAGACGTTCCTAAAATGAGCAAATCAGCAATTTTGTGAAGGCAGCGTCATAGCATTTTCACATTTTTGGTTCAAAACGCTGCCGAAATATAAAAGCAATTACCTTTTTAGTCATCAGTGAAGATTTGTAGTCAGGAGTTGCCATAGTGAAGAAAAGAGGTTTGACTCTGACTTGTTTTTAGATATTTAAGTACTTTACTATTTAAACAATAGAGTTCTTCTGTCGAAGGCACTATCGTGTGATAGGTTGCCCTAGAAAATTTGATGTTTACATCAAATATTACGTTCGAGGGCTCATATGAGTTTGAACATCAATGTCCGAGGGAACCGATCACACATAGAGCCTGAGACAGAAGAACTCTATTGTTTTTATTGTACAACGCTAAATTTTGAGCTAAAATTGCCAAAAGCGGGCACTATGCGCTGTTAGGCGCCCGCTGAGGAGAGACACTTTTGCTCCACGTGATCGATTTCGACCAATGGGAGCACGCCAAAATTTAGAGTTGTACTATAAACCTTTTTAGTCGTACGCAAAACATCGAGTTATCTTTGTAGAGGGAGAATCAACCATAATCAGTTTTTTTTAGCGACTTTTCACGCTAAAATGTAAAATTGAAAAAAATGGGCTCGTTTTTTCAAGTTCTATCTTAATTATTCGCAGCCAATTTACACTTACCTGCAATTGTAGGACACTAATAGAGTACTCTAACCCTTTAAGCCGCAGTGTCAGCATATCAATTCTCCATACATTTCTTGTAGTGCTAGTTGGAAGAAGTTGTTCAAAAATCAAAAGGGTTCATCTCTAGTGATCATTTCCTTAATTCGCAACACCTGTGTATTGATATTTTTTTGCGATTGTCGTTACATTATAGAAGAAATGGTGGTAAGTAGATGACTAACTGAAGGAGGGTTATTGCATTAGAGATGAAAACAAAATTAATAAAAGACGGTTTTCGACAGAAACAACAAGCCAGCACTCATTGTGTTTGTTTTGATTTAAAACTTCAATTACACAAGTTATCCTACCCTGTGATATCCAAGGGCCTCTGTTCGCAGGGTAGAGTTATCCGTGCCACACGATTTAAATCACGTACTTTTGTTGATGCAGAAACCGAATATTTGACCGAAGACCCTACTCAAATATTTCGCGCATTGTTACCATTTGTCGTGCTTCGTGCAAATGCTTTAATGAGTGAGTAACTGATGTATGAGCTCGGTTCTCATCCGCACCCTCAGCCACATGCAATGACAGTGTCGTTTTAATAGATATCTCTAAAAATATTAAATGTCCAGAGGTGTTTACTGCTAATATAGAAATTGCCAGTCTTCTTCCTGACAACGTAAACTGAGAAGTATGACTGAAATTAACAGCTATAAATTATAATTATTATTCAAGGTGTGATTCAGGGTAGGACGCTAACCCGGGTGTTATGTTACATTTAAGTTGCCATTCACGTGGCAATATCCTACTACGTCATGCATTGAGCGCGCTTGTTGAAAGGGAAACGTAGGCGAATATAGCGCTGGTGGGGATTGTAATATTTGTGCACGGATTTAACTCTCCAAACTGCTCGGTGACGGCAGTTTTTCCTCGAAAAAATTAAGAAATAGCTGTGTTGTGGAAGTTTCACGTTTTTCTATTTTTCTGCACACGCGCTAGTGTTTTAGCTGTGCGAGGTTTTCAAATGCCCACATTTGAAGGCTGAGTTTAAATGAAAAGATCGCACCAGGTAAAACTATTCACTCAATAGAATCACTTTTGTGAAATTCAACTTTGAAATAAGAAAGTGCATGGGCCTGTTACAAGGGCCGATTTGTCAATATCGGGGTATTTTTCCACACGCTAAATCGCTGACCTCCAATTTCTTTGCATTTCTGACACGGGTGACTCATTGTTGACTGTAGGAAAAGTATGGAAAAAATCTGCATATATAGTCGAAAATTTTCGCGCCAACGGTATAAGTGAAATCAGGCAGTGCCGAAAACATGCATTCCGCGATAATTATTCCACACTGAATTTGGATATGTGGATATATTTGCAGCCCGTTCTGCACTCATCAAATAGATGCAAAAATACCATCAAAGAAGTTCCAATGGTAGCCTTTAGGAAACCCAAAAGTCTTTCAGATTATTTGGTCCGTGCCCGGTTTACAAGTGGCCCCAAAGATGAAGTTAAAGGAACTTGGAAATGTAATTCTAATCGTTGTCAGATTTGTAATTTTCTTTGTTTAGGAAGAGTTTTTCAAAGTAACAAAACAGGAAAGGAGTTTGCCATAAATTATAACCTAATTGTAATTCTAAAAATGTAGTCTATCTTATCACTTGTAAGAAATGTGGCATTCAGTATGTTGGCTCAACTACCACTGCGTTTAGAACGAGGTTCAATAATCACAAGAGTAGGGTAAATGCGCACGTAAATTTGTCTTCGGGAAATAAGGATAGGATGATGTACTTTACCGGCATTTTCATAGCCAGGGACATTTTGGTTTAGAGCACATGAGCATCCAACTAATAGACTGGGTTAAAGGGGAGCGAGAGCTACGCGATAAAGAGGGACAGTGGATCTACAAACTGAGAACTTTGATACCACATGGACTTCATGACAATGATTGTTTCTATGGGCAAAACAAAAAGACGAGAATGAGCGCGCACATACGACAACGTAACACCTTTCTGTTAGTTTCAAAATAGTATTCAATTGTATGAGCGCGCGCAGACTATAACGTTAGAATTTTCCGTTACAGTTTCAAAACAGCAGTTAGTTCAGTGGCAGTTGTATTCATGCACGCGCGTTACCTTGGCAATTCAACAATTATATATATATATTATATAGACAAGAGTGCTTTAGTGGAAAATAGACCACTCGTAAAGTTCATACGAAACTACATCCGGGACTCGAGTGGCGTATTTTCCGTATCCTCACTAGTGAGGATATTGATGACGTCATTTCCCGCTCTTACACTGTTGTTTGTGCACAAACACTCTTGTCCATATAATAAAAAGAAAATTACACGGTGGCTTGAAGATATGAATTTAATTTTCTCGTGGTAAAAAGCAATATTTTACCAGTCGAAAATAAAATCCATATCTTCGCACAGACTTGCACTTGCAGTAGGTTCTGCTGGGCTGAGGCGGCGGAGGGTCTTCTTGATCTTCTTGGTCTGCGATCTGCCCGCAAATTATGCCAACGTTGAATTCAAATGAAGGTTTTTAGGCCGTTTTGGAAGCGAAAACTAAACTTACCACACTTCCGTAGTTGTTTACTCTTGGTAGCGGTTGCTCTCCCACCGACTCTACAGAAATTTCAAGGTCTGACATAGTGTTAAATCGCGGAGAACGGACTTTGTGAAAACGCGCGATTTCCTCTCCGCTTAGGCCGCCATTACTGATAACTCTGACAATGGACCAAAACAATAACAGACGCGCGCGTTGCATTGTGGTCGCCAGAGAGTCTTTAAATACATGTAGAGGATATTACACGGCGGCGCGAAGATGTGAAATTTATTTTCAAGTGGTAAAAACAATATTTTACGAACGAGCGCAGCCACTGAGTAAAATATTGTTTTTGACAACGAAAAAAATAAAATTCATATCTTCAAGCCACCGTGTAATTTTCTTTTTTATTTTATAGACAAGAGTATTTTTGCACAAACAGCAGTGTCAAAGCGGGAGATGACGTTATCGATATCCTCCCGAGTCCCGGATGTAGTTTCGTATGAACTGTACGAGTGGTCTATTTTCCACAAAAACACTCTTGTCAGTGTAATAATTAGATATAGTAGACTTGGTAGATCTTCTAGAGTTATGCGACTAAAAAGTTTGGCTTGCCTTACGACGCACTTGTGGCGCTTTGCCGTCGCGATAAGCAAATTTTCATTTTCATTATTAGTATTTCATTTCATCCTAAATATAACTGTCAACATCTTATGTTAACTTTATGGCAGCCTATACGCCAAAAACACTATACAGCTGCAGGTGCTTTGGAGAAATAGCTCTGTAGAAGACAAGGAGAAAAATAACCGCTGGATTTTTCTCTTAAATCAAGTTTATATAAATAGGCGAATGAAAATGCTCAGACATTAAGTCTTAAACTGAATTAAACTACCGTAAAATTCCGATAATAAGCCACCCATATCTCATTCTTAAAACGCCTTCCAATAATAAGCCAACCACCCCCCCCCCCCACCCCACGCGCGACTTATGTTAACTTTTCATCCCAGGAACGACTACGGCCAACTGAGCATGATATTGTACCACTAGAAGTCCCCACACAAACTACCCTATTATTTTACCTACGTAAATAGAAATCTGAATACTGTACGTACAAAAACAACGGGCTTATTTATCCGAACAGGGTCCCAAACAAAAACAAACAATTAAAGCAAATTACGTTCTTTGAAACAAAATGATTTAAAGTACTATCATGATTGTTTTTGTCGTATTGCAATCCTTATACTGTGCTTGTATTTCTCAGAAGCATACAGATAGCATTTGCTAGGAAAAGAGAAAGTTGAATTCCTCCACAGCTTACCCACATTCCTTCTGATATAGCATTTTCAGAAGCAAAATCCCTCATTTTTAAGCGCATATTCACTCATTTTCAGCCTGACGCGGCAAAAAGCCTTCCAGATATAAGTCGAACCAGTTCTGAAGCGCAGAACTCCCTCCCTCCAATAAGACCAATTCTTTGCAGTAGTGGAAGCAAAATTTTTTGTGCGCTTAAAATCCCCGCAAAATCGA
Source organism: Siderastrea siderea (assembly GCA_964030785.1). Taxonomy (NCBI): domain Eukaryota; kingdom Metazoa; phylum Cnidaria; class Anthozoa; order Scleractinia; family Rhizangiidae; genus Siderastrea; species Siderastrea siderea. The sequence continues at coordinate 12,089,607 of OZ034977.1, read as the reverse complement.
TTCTTTCAGATACAAATAGAAATACTAAGAAATAATTCTTTATAATTGAGCTATTATATATATACATATAATTATAAATTATACCCAAACAAGTTTGCATTGAGCGAGGGAACAGCACGGACGTAGAGCTCGATACGATGCAAGAAATCTGTGGCTTTCCGTCGCTTCAGACATACGCTGTGGAGGTTAATTCTCATGATTGCTGAGTGATAGCTGAATTCGACTCTCTAGCTACTTTATATATACCGCCATTTCGAACTTGCAAAAGTTTATTTTTTTCCACCACGTTCACCAGTTTTTCACTCGATCAATCCTCCAGATGCCCGAGAAGACTCCAAATCTTGGAACTTCGATCAGTTGTCAGATTAAAATCCACTGGATTGAGCCAGTCCATTCGCACTGTACCTTGTGATCAAAGAAGTTTCTATAAGCATGAAACTTTTCTACAAGTTAAAAATTTTATATCTTAAAGACCAGCTAAAATAACAGCTTTGTAGAATGAGTGATTCATATTTTTACGAATGGTTTTTCGGGGCTTTCGAGACACGCGCCGTGCTCGTTTCACCGCCCAACCTTTCCCGCCTACCCTGTAGCAAACGCCGTATTTCCAACTGGGTTTACTATACTCTTTAGTCCGTACAAGCTATACTCGATTCTGACACGCTATTAACGCAACTTGCCAACCTTTTCGACAATTACGGTGTATAGCTTAACTTAATGAACAACAAATCTGTCTTATTGTGATTTTCACGTCTTCTCGTATTTCTTTTATCTTCCAGCAGTAAACAGTCGGGTTTAGAGTCGAATTTAAGTAAAAGAGAGTTACTGTAGATATCCGAACGATAGTCGCATTCTTTCCGCTCCATCCATTTATCTGTATTGTTATAACAGAGACAATGAAAGGAAGATAGCAAACTACAATGAAAGGAAGATAGCAAACTACCAAAGCCAACTGCACCCACGCTATGCTAGACACCGTTTTCTTGTATCGTGCAATGTTCAGTGGAATTCCTCCTCCATTCGGTTGTCCTTGGGGATTACCTTGCACTTGAGCTTGATTTTGTCGCAATATGAGGAAGATCTTCGTGTAAGAAAAGCCTGAGATGAACACACACAGCACTACAAAAACGATGGCTGCGATGTCCGTGATACTTTGACTTAAACAAAAGGACAACAGTCCACCTGAAACACCAATAATCCAAAAACAAATTATAATCACACGAACTCGCCTTAATGTTACAACGTGTCTGTATCTCAGCCCCAGCAACAGCGCGAGGAGTCTGTCTACACTAATGGCGGTGGATGGGAGGGCCGACATTCCGTCCAAAATTAAGCCTGATACGTATGTTACTTTGGCAACGTACAGTATCACATACAAATTTATCTCTGTCTGAAACTTTGTCAGCAAATAGCTAACATTCAGTGGTTGTAAAACAAGGCCAACGCAAAGATCGGTGAGTGCCAGGCACCGAAACAACAATTTAGTTGGTGGATGAACCGATGTCACCTTGCAAAGAGCAATCAGGATCAGAGAATTTCCCAGAGATGCGGTAATGGAAAGAAAAATGTTTAAAACGGTGTAAAATACAGCAAAACCTTCTGGCAATGTGCACCAAAACCTTGGCGTGCTTGTCAAATTTCCTTGTCCGGGACAGTTGTTCATTTTCTTTTTGTTTTCAAGCTGTTGAACAATTACTAGGTCTTCCCTTAATCCGACGATCCTCCGAGGATCGGGTTTTCTTTCTCCTCAAAAACCATCTAAAATTGCAATTCGATTGATAGAGCGATTTTCAGTTGATTGTTTAAAGTAATTATCGTTTGCTTTCGTTTTGCTTTATGTACCGTGCTCTCTGATTGGTTAAAATAACTCGCGCCACTTTCTCAACCAATCAGATGTCAAGACAAAACCGGAAGGTTCTCCGAGAAACTGTTTTGCTCCCTACTCTACAGCCAACGTTTCTAAATTGCAATTTGATTGAAAGGGCAGTTTTTAATTGACTGTCGAAAGTAATTCGGGTCTGCTTTGTTTTGCTAAACTTCGCTCTGTGATTGGCACAAAATACTCGCTCCACCTTCTCAACCAATCAGATGCGATTGTCGTGGTTTCGTGATGTGAGTGTCGTGGTTTCCTCTCACATGTTTTCCCGCGCTTGATGCCAATTACTTGTATTTGCTTTGAGTGCTGATTGGCTCAGCGCGTTATCTGTGCCCGTTATGATTGGCTAGAGTGATTGCTTTGGTTTACAACTCAATCTTGTGCACGTGGATGTTATTTGAGTTCCTGTCAGCTCTTCGATGATACATAAGTAAACAAATTAACGTTCCTTTTTGCATCCATTTCACCTAGTGGCGTCTGCTTACTGACATTTGCTTAATACCTGTTTCGTTTTAGCGTTTATAATATTTCAAACTATATTAAACAACCTGTGCTGAATATCAAGAATATAATGAAAAGGAAAAGCCTGAGTAAAAACAACTAATGAAATATATGCGTATAGATATCATATTTTTTTCTTTCAGGAGAAAGTTTTAATTTCACCTAATTTAGCCATTTTCACCAGGATTACTAATTGATTACATTGTTTAACTGAAATAAAAATAGGCGACGGGCATTTGAGACTTCCGAGTGAAATGTACAAAGCGCCGGAGTGCCTCCTACATTCTCGATTGGTCTCAAATGCAAGACGTGTTTTGTTACTGTAATAAACCTGAATTTTCCTCAGAAAATCTTTGGGAACGGAGGTTTTTTTCCCGAATTTTCGGAGCTGGTCAAGGCTTGCCGAAAAATGCTAGCTGATCTTATTTCGCACTCTTAACGACATGCTTGTCCCTCCTAAAACAAAAGGAATTGATTTACGACATTCCGTTTGCTGGAGTTAGGGAAGACATTTTGCCAAAGAAAACTATTATCTTTTTGACAATTAAGAATTTTCAAGGCAAATAATGCCCTCTTCCGAACAGACATGCCATCAAAACAATCCATTTGGTGCTCCTGATGAATGACACTAAAGATTGTTATTCTTTCAAATGCAAATATTTCAGCACAAAAGATGTAACACATATTACAATGAGGATTTAACTCTGAAAAGAACATCCGCCCATGCAGTTATCATATAATCCACATAAATATTTAATTTATTTTGTTCACAAATCCATTGGCCGAGCTCAAGGTGAACTTTGGTCTTAATTCTAGTCCTAACATGCTTAATTACTATCTGAACTTCAGATCTAAACCGACCAATAAAAACGTGACCAATTATTACAAATCATTAGCCTCTCTGACGTGCTGTAACTGAACTTTCCTCTGTAGAGGTGAATAACATAACGCACCTGCCTCTTACCTGAACAGTATTTTAAAAAATATATACGTAACGCGTTAACTTTTGTTATTCGATTATCTTCAGAACGTTTACTAGCTTTTTACAAACCCTTGGTTATCTACGATTTCCACCACTTGATCGATGTTCACAGCCTCTGTAGTATGACGTATCTTCGATGTTTCAACGGACTATACTATCAGTTTTTAGATATAATTTAAACGAAGCGAAAAGGTATGGTTGTGTATGACGGAAACCTAAATTGTTGGACAGGTTTCGTTTAAAACTACTGTACCAGTGCAATAAATCTGTAAAGTACCTTTGGCCACTGGTGGTTTAGATGGAAACGGATTACAACTTGAAAAAAAAGGGGACCCTTTTTTTTCAGTCAAGACTTTTCCCTGATGCCTCTTAAAAGCCATTGCTAAACTGAGTATGCTTTGTTCTCTTTTCTAGAAATTCACTTCATATCTTCCTCTCAAGTGGAGTTATAAGAAAAACGTTTCTGTATAAGGTATCTCTACAAACAACACTGCTAGAGGTTGTATTGTCTTCCTTCGTTTACAATTATCTCAGTTCTAGCAGTAAAGAAACGGACTAAGGGAAAAGTTTGAAGGGAATAACTTGCATTGGGCAATCAGTCTGTACTGAGCTTTTGTTATCCGTGTCGCGCAGAATCTGCATGTTCGCTTGGGTAGTCAGTTCCGTATCGTGGTTCCCTGCTAGCAGAGGCCCCTTTTCCTTTGTATTCGCTGAGTTGACGGACGGGACGAAAAGGGACCGCTGCCATGGGTCGAAATGAACTGTGTTGAGCATGCGCCACGGCTACTTAGCGACCGAAACATCACGTGATGCTTTTATCACGTGATCAGCAGACGACTCCCACCTTTCTCAACTAGCGCGCCAAAAAACACCTGCACAGTTTTGTTGTCGTGAATGGCAAGTTTACCAAAACCCTAAAAAAAGTAGACAGTTCGTCTAGAGATAGTTGTTGTCTAATCTACGGTATTAATTTCAAGTTATCTGGACAAGGAAGCTTTTTTAACATGACCACAACTCCAGGAATCAAAGAGAATTTAACCCATTGAAGGCTGCGTGTTTTATGATCGCTTCACTAAATTAGCAGTTGGTAATAAACAACCCATGCATGTGCAGTACGAAAGGACAATTTATAGGTTCGAAAAAACAACACTCACTTGATCTAGAATAGTTAAAATTTCTTACTTTTAAATAAAATACACCAGTTGTCAAATAAGAATTAGCCAAAAATACAATCTCAAAGTCAAAATTTTTGAAAATTTCCGCAAGAGATTTCTCATGCTGTCTCGCGCGTGAAATCAAACCACAACAGAGCATTTGTGTCTGTTTAGGTCAGATTACTACTTTTCGAAATTTCATGAATGAAGGTACACAGAAGAAGAGACAGTAAGCTTTTATAAATAATACATTTATTAAAACACGCCTTTACTTGTTTCTTAAAACGCGTTCAATTCTTTCTTCGAGGGAAGCTACGCGCAAGCGATTTCGCTCGATGTGCAAGTTACTTTGAAGAGCATTTGGTGATGCGAACTGTGCACGTTTTTCAAAACTTTTACGAAAACTGTAAGGAATATGAAGAATCCCTCAATTAAAAAGCGATTTCGATACAAATTTACAATCAAATGTGTAATTTACTCTACCGTAGACTCGTAGAAGTGCTGGAGCATTTCACAAAAAGTCCGCAGCTCGAAAAATCTTTGGAGGTGGAAGGTTGTCCTTCGCCTTGACAGATGCTTTCTTCGCTCTAAATTCCATTGCTTAACTTGTCGAGTGTTTCTTAGAGCTTCTTCTTTTGATTGTTTATCTTTCCGTCGTCCATGTTAACAAAAACGAGAGAAAATAAACGTTGTAACTCTTCAAGAGTTTAGTTCTCTTTCCAGGACGGCATGTTACTATGCGGGCTCACTAAATGACAGCGGAATAACTGTAAAGGAATGCGCGAGATACAGTTGGGCTCAAGTCACGGTCAGCAAACAATACAGGGAGCATGCGTTTCGGAAACCGCCGTCCACGACCATGGACGGCGGTTGAATCAAAGGAAGTTTCGACCCATGGCAGAGGTCCCTTTTCGTGCCGCCCTTCAGCTCAGCGAATACAAAGGAAAAGGGGCCTCTGTTAGCAGGGAAGTATTGTGGTGTTGTTATCTGTCGAGCATACTGCTTGACTTGGGTAGTTAGTTACCTTATTTCTTACTAATTTTCGCGCTCACTCAATTTCGCGAAAATTCCGAAGCCGTGTTTCGCTAGTATTTGAATTCGTGATTTTGGCAAAACAAAATAACGACGCGTATTAAATTTCGTGATTTCCTCATTTCTTTAAACTAGTGAAGACCAGAGCTAAATACAAAGGACCGACATATAAAGGTCGATGAATGCACCAAAGAGGTGCACCATTTAGGTCGCTAATGTTTATTAGGGTATTTTCACTCTATTTCAAATTAACGCAACTTAAATGAACGCAAATTGAAATTAGCGCGAAAGAGAACCTGTAAAATGTCCAAATGAAGGAAACTGACGCGAATGTGGAGGTCTGTTATTCTATCGAGGAAGAATGTGTTTATCATTCCAAAGGAACTGCGTGACTGAAATACACTGAACTGTGATTTGTTGCGCTGATTTGTCTAAAACTTTGCCATGGTTACGTTTGGGTATATATTTATGAAACTAACTCTAAAAATTTCACAAAAATCCCAGCTCACAATTTTCTGTAACGACCAACGTTGTTAAAAATGTGGGTTGTAGTTAGATTACGATTGTGCTCGTATAACTCATTAACTGTTAAATCAATTTCCTTCATCATATTATTAGACACGTTTTGCATTATTCAATAAAATGTCATTGCCATGACGGAAGTAAAATTTCACAAAGTAAGAAGTATAAAAATGACCTTTTAAGTTACTATCATTGTTTATTTGCGCCCGTGTGGTGTTTTCTATTTAGCCACGTATATTGACAATAGAGAGATTTGGCATCAAGTTTTTGGCAACTGCGAACAACTGATCATGGTTATTCCCGCCATTTTTCACGTTTGTCTCTGCCGTTTCAAGTTTTCAAAGTGAAAAGGCCTATTTTCGCGTTCGTCAACGACGTGAAAATTTATCTGAAGTTTCTGAATCGTTCTACTACGACTACTGAGCCTTGCTCAAGCTCAGTGTTATTTTGTTCATTATTCTATGTAATAGAACCGGTTGCTCATCAGCCTTTACACAAATAGGAAGAGAGCTAATGTTAAGCTGCTACCCTTAACAAGGCTGTTAAATTATGCGGTTACGTCGAAACATCCCAAAGAAACCACATACAACCGGTGACTATTTTTTAAATTCAGTAATAGTTATAGAAATTTGCTTTTTTGTGTATTTTCCCCTGTAATATGTTCACGCAAAGCTTAAGAGAAATGTTTCATTTAAAACGGCAGACGGCAAGCGGCAGCTTGACCGACCGTTTGCCATAAACTTGATGCTAAATCTCTTTAACAATAGACTTGGAAGAAACGTCACCGAGTATGGCTGTAATTTTGATCGAGTCACCTTAATGACTAGCTGTTATTCAAACACGTACAAAGATGTCTCAAATTTACAATGTATTTTTCTATCAAAACAGTGAGCCCAGTTATACGTACTGTTATGTTTTAAGTATACAGCTATTTCAATTAACGTTGTCAGATGAAAGTTTAAGCCTACGCGACAAGACCGCTGTGTAATATGGGATTTTTATGCCTAAGTTCACCAAAATCAGCAGTACCTTGCTTGCCGTACAATAGCAAAGTATATGGAAGAGTCTTTAAAGCATAAAAATTAAACAAATAACGTGAAAGAATAATTTTCAGATACAGCTTTCGTTTAAAACAATTTTTTAATCCCACTCATCTTTTTGCTTACCGGGTTAAAACGGGATGCAAATTTTAAATAGGTGGGTACACGTGGAGCACGTGCATGGTATGTAAATTAGTATGAAAAACATTAACGGCATCATGAAAAATATGGAACGAGAATTTTTGTACTTCAAGGCAAGAACTAACAACTGAAAATGGAAATCCAAATCAGGATAATCGGATGGTGCCAATTTATTACTTGTACTTAGAAATTCAAAGTTCCCGACCAACTTCTGACAACCGTTAAAGTAAGTCTGATTTGCAACTACCCACACAACCCTTCGGTCTTGTCGCGTAAGCTTGAGTCGGATCCGACAACCTTAATTGAAATAGCTGTAAACATTACAATATTATGCTCAACCACATATAATAGCAGTTTATTCTATAGAATGAATGAATGAATAACTTTATTAAAGTGTCAGGGTGGGTATTTAGCTTGTGACAGCTAATTGGGGACACTCTACTAGATAACTATGAAAAATACATTTGAAATTAAAACCGTCTGAGTTAACCCTCAGACGTACAAGGGAAGTTGGGGGAAGGAGAAGGTCGTTAATTTTGATAATTTCTAATTTGGGGTAAAATGCAAGATGGCGGCCATCTTGGGTGACGTCACATGCCATAGCGCCACATCCCATGATATATATACCTCATCTCGTAGAGCACATCACAGGCTTTCTACTAAAGGTAAAATCTTTTCGAAAGACTGTAATGGCACAACAAAAACCAAAGAGGGGGCAACCACCCCCCCCCCCCTTTCCGTTGTACCACGGTGGGGGTGTGACTTTGCTTGCACCTCCGAGGGTTAAGACAGTGGTTGTTTGTCCTTTAAACAGCTGGCTGCCACAGCAGAAATATGGTAGTGGATGTGACTCTCGGCAATAACATAAGTGTATTAACAATGTGTCTTTTTAGAATTAGCGTCTTGTATACAAATACAATCCTTAAATGTTAGCAGGGATTGCTTTTTGGAATCTTCCTGTCAGATTTATTACAACGACAACGCTGTGTAAGCGTCACCAATATCACAGTGTCTGAAATCAAAATTATTTTTCCCGCTTCTTCAGCTGTACTACTGTCTATTTGGTGAAAACTATTATAATCTAAATTTGGTTAACAGTAATTTTGCAGCAGAAACCGGTTTTTGGATACGGCCAAATACCGGTTGCGACGACTTCCATGCAGTATATACTGTCTATATGGCTGTTATCTCAAATGCGACTTGCAAAACGTTTGATTGTTCAAAGTAGGCGTTTGGGTATCACTCAAGGTTGACTAATTTGAATACGTCCCTCCTTGAAGTTATCACATGCAAAACATCTAGTTTCACAGTTCAAAGCGAGAAGAAAGATTTCGTTTCTCCATGAAGCCTCACGTTATTGCTTATCATATGAACCATCCCATTTGTAAAAACAAAACAAAAAACTTTTCCGTGGATTCCCGATCATTTTCAAAATATCATTCCTCTCTGAGATTATTGCCTCTATGTAAATTAAGGAAAAAATCTAAGAAATCTAAGAGAACGAATTATTTCCTGAATCCACTGAATGGCCGCTTTCAAACAAATGTTCTATTGTATTGTATTGCCCTTATCCAATGAGGTATTAAAACAACTTGCCAACTTTTTCGACAACGGTGATGTACAGCTTAACTTGATGAACAACAAAAATGCCTTATAGTGACCTTCACTTCTTGTCTTATTTCTTTCATCTTCCAGCAGTAAAGAATCGGGTTTAGAGGCGAATTTAAGTAAAAGAGAGTTAGTGTAGATATCAAAACGATACGCGCATTCTTTCCGCTCCATCCAGTCATCATTATTGTTGTAATAGAAACAATGAACGGAACATAACAAACAACTAAGGCCAACTGCACCCACGCTATGCTAAAAACTGTCTTCTTGTATCGTACAATATTTCGCGGAATTGCTCCTCCACTCGCTTGTCCTTGATGACCACCTTGCACGCGAGTTTGGTGTTGTCGCAAATGCATGTGAGGAAGATCTTTGTGTAAGAAAAGATTGAGATGAAAACACACAGCACTTCAAAAACGATGGCTGCGATGTCGGTAATACTTCGACTCAAACAAAAAGACAACATTCCATCTGCAACAAAAATAATCCAGAAAAAAATTATAACTACACGAACTCGTTTTAACGTTACGATGTGTCTGTATCTCAGCCCCAACAACAGCGCAAGGAGTCTTTCTACACTTATGGCGGTCGATGTGAGGGCCGATATTCCGCACAAAATCAAACCAACAACAGGTGTTGCTCTTGCAACGTAGATGAAAACATGCAAGTTTATCTCTGCCTGAACGGCGATCAGCAAATAGGTTACGAAGAGTGGCTGTGAAATGAGACCAACGCAAAGATCAGTGACTGCTAGGCATCGAAACATCAGTTTGGTTGGTGGATACACTGAAGTCACTTTGTGAAGAACAATCAGGATCAGGCCATTGCCCAAAGACGCCGTGATGGAAAGAAAAATGTTTAAAGCTGCATAAAATACCACAAGGCCTTCTGGTAATGTGCACCAAAAACGTATCGTGCTTGTAAAGTTTCCTTGTCCGGCACAGTTGTTCATTTTCTGGCAGTTTTCAAACTGTTAGAAAACCTAGCCTGTTCTCGCCTTTTTTTCGAGGGTTTTTTCTGAAGATTCTTCGAGAACCTTCCTCCTCAAACACAGCAAGTTACGTTTCTAAATTGCTACTGGATTTATTATACGGGTGGATGTCATCTTAGTTCCTGTGATCTCATCGATTCTACGTAAGTAAACAAGTTTACGTCCGTTTTGTGATCCCATTCACCTGCTGGTATCTACTTACTGATATTTGCATATTCGTTGCTTTTCAGCGTTTAATATTTATCTTCACGCTATAAACCCAAGCACGTATGGAGGTGCGGGGCGGGGCGAGTCCCTCTCCATTATAATAAAAATACTTGTTCAAAAATACTTTTTTCACCTGTTTTCGGTGAAAAAAAGTAGAAAATGCCGACCGAAAGCACAAAATTGTTTAGTTATATCATATTCTCAATTTCAGCTGCTTTTGGATAATTTCTAATTTTTTTTTTGTGAAGTCCAAGATGGATGAAAACTTGATCGTAATCGAGTAAAATTTCCGAGTAGTATCGAAATAAAATGACCTTTGGATTGACTATTGTTTATTTGCGCCCGCGTAGTGTTTTCTATTTGGCCGCGTTTATTGACAATAGAAGGCTTTTAAAAAACGTTATCGAACGAGGCTGTAATTTCCATCGACTCAAACAAGTATACATTTACCAACTAATTCGCCCCGCTCTGTGGCTCTGTATTCACTTATTTTCTTGTCAAGAATCACTTTCACTGCCATATTGCTCCTGGGGCAGCCCTGAGCAGTCTAAAGGACATACAACCACTGTTTTAAATCAGAGGTTTCAATGTATAATTTTTATATAGATATCTAGACGGTACTGCCATTATATGATGTTGTTAAACAGGTGTCTAAGCATAAAATAGAACTATTTGTATTTTAAACATGACAATATAATTGGGCTCAATCAGTCCTGTGATAAAAACATCTACTGACGGGCAGATTTTGCACATAATTTTATCCTGAATTCAGATTCAAAATAAAATTTGAACCGGATTTGAGGATCCTGCAAAACCAGCAGATAGCGGTTTTAGTCCAAATATTTGGACCCAGGTTTTGGATTTTGCTTGAGATATATAGTTCGGGTTTTTTTTTGCCGTTTTTGTCCCAATGGAGTATCGCTGGGAATCAATTTCATCGCTTTTTGTCAGAAGCGGGGTATTTTTATACGGCGTAAGTGGAGTTGACTTCCATCGACTTACGTTACAACAAAACCAGTCGTTTTGTCTTAGACTGGTCATAAAACAAATGGAATCTGTCTAAAACAGGGTGGAAAAATCAGAGAGTTGTGTTTTAAACTGGGTAAGGGTTAGCCTGCGTGGCAGGCACAAAAAAGATAAGGAAAGGAGGTAATTATTCTTCCTCTTTCCCTCGAGCTCCGCGCTAGCGAATAACACTTCTCCCCTTTCCCTCTCCTTTCTGCGACTGCCACGCAGGCTACAGTCAGGTCAGGGTTTGAGCTGCCCGGTGGTGAGCTACTAGGCCAAACCTCCGTACCCAAGCGTCTCTCTCCCACCCTCGAGGATCAGCTTAACTATACCGGCTTTTGTTGATGAGCATTTTGCAATAGTATTTTTTGTCTTTTTGTTCGCTGTTTCTGTCAGTGATTTCAGGGATTTACTTTGACGTCCGAAAGCGAATTAATTTTGTCTCTATCTTTCAGTTGATTTTTAAGACGTGTTAGGTATGTTTATCGAGTTTTGTTACAACTTGTCCGCTTGGCACATAAACGGTTCATTTAGTTATATTATCCAATTCTTTATTGCCGAGGTTCCATAATTCACATCTGAAACTGAATTTGCGGATCACTGATTTGAGCAACTTTCTTGCGGATCGGCGGATTTGGGTATTAAATTATAACGGATTGGCAGATTTTTTCGTACTTCTATTCACCCCCTCTATAAAAAGTGCATCTTTTTAGAATTAGTGTCTTGTAAGCTCTCTTAGCTGCTAACTCGTCCCTAGTCGTCTCCTTCATTTGTACGCGGTCGCGGATCGGTCGGGAACGGTAACTTGACGTGGGGGACGACGGGAAGGAAGGCAAGCAATTTTTTAAGGTGTAATATCCCGACTTCTTGGTCGGGATATTACACTACGGACTGTTACCATGGAAACAGTTTCGTTCCTTCCTAAAAACAAATAATTTAAGGCGTTCAGGCTCTTCTTTAAGCGAAAAGGGTTAAAAAAGGTTAGTACCTTCTCAAAGATTTAGAACTCAATGACAAAATGGAGGAAGATGAACATTCATCGAGTGAATTATATGTGGTCTTAGAAAATACCGACACCTCAAGTGGGCAGGGAATATCCGTTAGTACCCTCCCTCGAGGCTCAATATGACCTCTGTTTAGTGAGCCCCCGTTCCTACACGAAGGCACAAAAATCGATCAACTTTACTGCATTTTAAATGTTATTTTTATTTTGCCCCTTTACTGTTACAGTTACGTTGTCTTGTCTCTACTAATTACTAGTCAAACTCAGATTGACTGTAATTTTGTAACTTGTGTTGTTTTCGTGTCAAACTTCACAACCTAAAGCAAAGTCTAAAGCAAAGCATGAAGGAATACTTCACTGCATGATAAAGACGGACTCGTCAAATGGTGACCCGAGGAGAAACGAGTTTAACTAATTTCGCTAGTCTACACACTCCCTCCCCCTTACCCCCTTTATAACGGCGAAATTTTCACATCACTAAGAAAAGAAACGAGCTTCACTAATTTTGGCCAATTCTCTATACCTTTTTGCATTTCCAGAGCTAATTGTTCGCCTTTAGGAAAGATCTTTTTCGATTTTCAATTTGACGAATTCGTTAGGAATTTCAAGTCAACGTGTTTACTTTTGCAAGGGGATTCTCCGGTTAGCAAACCGGATTTAAACATTACGTCATGACATATGCCTTGACGTGTTTGAGTGTGGAGTGACTATTTCGCTTTCCCCAGGCCAGACTCTGACGAACTGCTCCTGTTTATCGAGCATTATATTTTGATTTTACCGCTATTTCACTGTTTGCATTCACGGTCTAGGCGCAACAGTAAATGTTTCGTCTCTGTGTAAACATTTTCAGTGGTGGACGAATTTTTACCGACTTTCAACGTTTGAATTGAATTTGCTTCATTCAGTAGAATAAATGGAAAGCGATAAGAAAGATAAGCTCAGTCATGAGAGTTTAAATATTACATCATTCACTAACGCTATAGTCAAAACATTGCGTCACAGAGTCACACTTTTTGTCACGCCGGTTCGTATGTTGAGCGACGTAGAAATACGAGATTGTTAACCTGGGGGTGGAGTAGGTCAGAACGGCCGGTTAAAATGTCCATTAGGCTTTCCTGTTACGTTTTTGGTTCAAAACTCTGCCGAAAAATAATAATAATAATAATAATAATAATAATAATAATAATAACTTAATTGACCACTTACCTTGAGGGGCTTTTCAGGGACAATGAAAGAAATAATTCAAATAAAAGCAATTAACTTTTTAGTCACTGAGTAGTTAGTGAAGTAATAAGGTTTGACTCTGGCTTGTTTTCAGGTGTACTTCAGTACTTTACTATACCTTTTTAGTCGTACGCAAAACGTCGAGTTATCTTTGTAGAGGGAGAGCAAACCTTTTTAGCGACTTTTCACAATAAAATTAGGACTTGAAAAAATGGGCTCATTTTTTTCAAGTTCTATCTTAACTATTCGCAGGCAATTTACACTTATTTGTAGGATACTAATACAGTACTTTAAACAAAACTGTATTTTTGGGTTTCTGTTTATTGTCGGCGTGTGATTGTCGGTACATTGCAGAAGAGATGGTGACTAGATGATTAGTTGAAGGCGGGTTATGGCAATAGAGATGAAAACAAAGTAATAAGAGACGGTCTTTGACAGAAACAACAAGCCAGCACTCATTGTATTTGTTTTGATTTAAAACTTAAATTACACAAGTTATCCTACCCTGTGATATCCAAGGACCTCTGTTCGCAGGGTAAAGTTATCCGTGCCACACGATTTTTAAAATCACGTACTTGTATTGATGCAGAAACCGAATATTTTACCGAAGAGGACACTTAGAAATATTTCGCGCAGTGTTGCTATCATTTGTCGTGCCTCGTGCAAACGCTTTAATGAGTGAATAACTGCTGTATGACCTCGGTTCTCATCCGCGCCCTCAAACACATACAATGACAGTGTACCTCTAAAAATGTTACATGTTCAGAGAAGTTTACTGCTTCATAGAAATTGTCAGTCCTTTTCCTGACTATGTAAACTGAGAAATATGATTGAAGTTAACAGCTATAAATTATTTTTTTAAATAATCTTTTTAACAAACCGGGGCGGAGAAAAAAGCGATCTCTTCCTCATGCAAGGTGTGATTCAGGGTAGGAAGCTAATCCTGGTCTTATGCTGCATTTAAGCTGCCTTTCAACAAACTGGAGATTAAGCTTTCTCTCGTTTTCTGTCTTCCCTTACGGAGCGTCTGTTTAGTTTTTTCAAACCTTTTTAGATGCTTTTGGTCGCAAGCCCAAAACCTTTATGCCTGTAGACAAGTTCTACAGACGCTCGCGCTAATTCAGGCACAGGACACCCAAGCATAATATTTGAATATTATTAAAAATGGCGTTTCAAAATATAAGACTTTGTATGGGATTTCGAAGCGAACATTTTGAGCAATACGTAACAGCAAACTAACTGAATAAAGTTCATGAAACATTACATGGCGTTGTTTGCTATCCTTACAACGCATTTTGAGCAATTTTAGGTCCATTTACTTTACTGTGTTAGTACGTGTATTGACAAGGAAGGAGTCATTTGGCCCGATTTAGCCACTATCACCGCTCGACACGTTTCAGAATTCGCTCGAATTTACCCACAAATATAGTTTAGGCTCCCATTCTGACTTAGCGACTTGACAAAAGGAAGACATACAAGTGATTTTCTCAAAACCAATTGCACATACCTTGTGTCCCAAAAGAATTATCCACTGCACAAAATCATAATAGCATCTCAAAATAGGCCGCCATGGATCCGTGAGGATCCCGATAGCCCCATTTGACCGCGGTCGGCACTGGACACCAGTGAAATTATGCCCTTATGGGGAGGGCCACGCTCGTTTTGGTCGTGTTACAATTGTAGTAACTATGGCCCGGTGCGGACGTAAGATTGTCGCTCCGACGCAGTCTGGTTCGCGTGAGAAAATCGCTGCGTGTTTCAAGCGGATAGCAAAAAAAAACATTTCCATTTCTGAATTTATATCCATTTTCAGGGTGTATATTTTCTTAAAACAATTGACAATAAACACTAACGGTAAAATTTCACGACGTTTCGACCGCTCTTCGGTCATTATCAAGCGAAATGTTGAGAATAAGAATTTGAATAGATATGTAAAGTGACAAAGGGGCAAAACTATGTAAGGAAAATGTATGAAGTAAAACTATGTAAAAGTAGCTAAAAGTATGTGTAAAAAGAATTTGTTAAAACAATAAAAGCATGCAAAAACTAACTATATAAAGACTAATTATTTAAAAACTAATTATTTAAAAACCTTCGCACGAATGAGTCGGTCCGTACATTGAGACTTGGTCTCAGTTCATGGATAAAAAACATTTCGTAAATGAGGCAGTCAAACTTGTTTTTACATTTCTTTAGAATTTTAAAATTCCTGTTAAGATCCTTAGGGGCCAGAGAATGTTCCGAGCGAAAATGCTTGCCAATAGACGACGACACGTTCTTGTGCTCCTCGACGCGTTGATGCAAGTGCCGGCACGTAAAACCAACATAACCTGCATCGCACAGGTCACATTTAAAAAGGTAAACTAGGCACTGTTGGTTTAAGACCGGCGGCTTGACTTCACGTAATTTCAGGTCTCGCTCAATTTTGTGGCTGACGAAAACGGGTTGGATGGTGTTGGTTTTACGTGCCGGCACTTGCATCAACGCGTCGAGGAGCACAAGAACGTGTCGTCGTCTATTGGCAAGCTTTTCGCTCGGAACATTCTCTGGCCCCTAAGGATCTTAACAGGAATTTTAAAATTCTAAAGAAATGTAAAAACAAGTTTGACTGCCTCATTTACGAAATGTTTTTTATCCATGAACTGAGACCAAGTCTCAATGTACAGACCGACTCAATTCGTGCGAAGGTTTTTAAATAATTAGTTTTTAAATAATTAGTCTTTATATAGTTAGTTTTTGCATGCTTTTATTGTTTTAACAAATTCTTTTTACACATACTTTTAGCTACTTTTACATAGTTTTACTTCATACATTTTCCTTACATATTTTTGCCCCTTTGTCACTTTATATATCTATGCAAATTCTTATCCTCAACATTTCGCTTGATAATGACCGAAGAGCGGTCGAAACGTCGTGAATTTTTACCGTTAGTTTTTATTGTCAATTGTTTTAAAAAACCCTTACTGATAAGTATATTTTCTTGTTTTTTTAATAAGTAGGGTACCTGACCGGCTTCATGCAAATATAGAAATAGATACAGTATATACAATAACAATTTTAAAATAAAACATTTTTTACGCGCTTGAGGATATGAATTTAAATGAATTTGCCGACTTCGGTTCGAAAAAAAATATCTGATATGTAAGACCTATCGACGATTGAAATTGAACACATTCAATTCACGCAGAGTGCGTGTTTAAAATTTAGGCGGTAGACTGACCTGTATTACAAACGTTTTGTACATGAACGCAAATATGTTCAATTTACCACGCATGAATAGAAACATAGGAGGAAGGAGAAACACGGTTCACTTTCTTTTTTTCTTGACTCGTTTTCATTTTCTAACGGCCAAGACAGTTTTAATTTCTTTCGATAACTTAATTCTCTCCATAAGGTCACGGAGTCCCGCGCAGCGATTCCACCTTTCTCGCGCGAACCAGACTACGTTGGAGCGACAATTTGTGTCCGCACCGGGTCATAGTTACTACAATTGTAACACGACCAAAACGAGCGTGGCCCTCCCCATAAGGGCATAATTTCACTGGTGTCCAGTGCCAACCGCGGTCAAATGGGGCTATCGGGATCCTCACGGATCCATGGCGGCCTATTTTGAGATGCTATTATGATTTTGTGCAGTGGATAATTCTTTTTGGACACGAGGTATAGGCAATTGGTTTTGAGAAAATCACTTGTATGTCTTCCGTTTGTCAAGTCGCTAAGTCAGAATGGGAGCCTGAACTATATTTGTGGGTAAATTCGAGCGAATTCTGAAACGTGTCGAGCGGTGATAGTGGCTAAATCGGGCCAAATGACTTCTTCCTTGTCAATGTATTATACACGTACTAACACAGTAACGTAAATGGACCTAAAATTGCTCAAAATGCGTTGTAAGGATAGCAAACAACACCATGTAATGTTTCATGAACTTTATTCAGTTAGTTTGCTGTTATGTATTGCTCAAAATGTTCGCTTCGAAATCCCATACAAAGTCTTATATTTTGAAATGCCATTTTTAATGATATTCAAATATTATGCTTGGGCTTCCTATGATTCAGGTCGCAATATCTTGCTGCGTCATGCATTGAGCGCGCTTGCTAAAAGGGAAACGTAGGCGAATATAGAGCTGGTGGGGATTGTAACATTTATGCACGGATTTAACATTCTAAATGCTCGGTGACAGCAGTCTTTCCTCGAAGAATTAAGAATTATCTGTTTTGTGGAAGTTTCAGTTTTTCTATTTTTCTGCCCACGCGCTAGTGTTTTAGCTGTGTGAGGTTTTCAAATGCCCACCGTTTAAATGAAAAGATGGCACCAGATAAGACTATATTTATTCAATAGAACCACTTTTGTGAAATTCAACTTTGAAATAAGAAAGTGGGTCTGTTACAAGAACCGATTACTCAATATCGGGGTATTTTTCCACACACTAAATCGGTGACCTCCAATTTTGGCATTTTTTTGACCTCCTTTTTGGCATTCCTGACACGGGTGACTCATTGTTGACTGTAGCAAAAGTATGGAAAAAATGTGCATATAAAGTCGAAAATTTTCGCACCAACGCGTGAAATCAGGCAGTGCCGAAAACATGCATTCTGTGATAACTGCGACCAAATAGTATTTTGTGGTCTCTTCTGCAAAAACACCAATTGAAATTATTCCACACTGAATTTGGATATGTTTTAAGTTGAAAAACATACAAGAAGTTTTAGCTGGATATATAGAGAGGGTATACGTATTACACGGCGGCGCGGATCGAGATATGAATTTTATTTTCAAGTGGTAAAATCAATGTTTTACGAAGGAGCGCAGCGACTGAGTAAAAAATTGTTTTTGACGACGAGAAAATAAAATTCATATCTTCAAGCCACCGTGCAATTTTCTTTTTATTATATAGACAAGAGTATTTTTGCACAAACAACAGTGTCAAAGCGAGAAATGACGTCATCGATATCCTCACTAGTGAGCGGTGATATAGTGGAAAATACGCCACCCGAGTCCCGGATGTAGTTTCGTATGAACTGTACGAGTGATCTATTTTCCACTAAAACACTCTTGTCTTTATGGTAATTAGATATAGTAGACTTGGTAGAAATTGTAGCGTTATGCGACTAAAAAGTTTGGCTTGCCTTACGACGCACTTGTGGTGCGTTGCCGTCGCCCGATTAGCAAATTTTAATTTTCATCATTAGTATTTCATTTCATTATGAATATAACTGTCAACCTCTTATGTTAACTTTATGGCAACCTGTACGCCAAAAACACAATACAGCTGCAGGCTAATATGCTTCGCTTGTCGTTTGTGGTTTGTCTGGATAGCGGTGCATCATTTTTAAATCTATAGGAGTGCGCACATTTTTTTAGCAGTATGTATTTATGTTTCAAGATTTGTTCACGCGCTCAAGTTTTCCTAACCATTGCTGATTATTATCATTGGTGAATATCCAAATAGCTTTGTAGAAGACAACGAGAAAAATAAGCCCTGGATTTTCCTCTTAATTCATGTTTGTATAAATAGGCAAATGAAAATGCCCAGACATAAAGTCTTAAACTAAATTAAACTACCGTGAAATTCCGATAATAAGCCCCCCATATCTCATTCGCAAAAAGCCCTCCAATAATAAGCCCCCCCCCCCCCCCATCGCGCGACTTATATTAAGTTTTCATCCCAGGAACGATTACGACATGATATCCTCCCACTCAGGAAGTCCCCACACAAACTACTGTATTATTCTACCGACGTAAATAAAAGGCTGAATGCAATACGTACAAAAAACAACAGGCTTTTTTATCCTAACATGAAACAAGATGATTTTAAAGTTTGATCGTACGATCATTGTTTTTGTCGTATTGCAATCCATATTGTGGTTGTACTTCTCGGGAGCATACAGATAGTATTTGCTAGGAAGTTGAATTCCTCCACTGTCGACGCACATTCCTTCTGACGCAACATTCTTAGACGCAAAATCCCTCTTTTTCAGGCGCAAGATCACTCATTTTCATCCTGACGCAAAAAGCCTTCCAAATAGAAGTCGACCCATTTTTGAAGCGCAAAACTCCCTTCAGTAACACCCCCCCCCCCCCCGAAAATAGACCCACCCAAAAAGGCCTCTTGAACGAATACAAGCCTAGGGTTTATTATCAGAAATTTACGGTAGTCAACAAAAAACCCAATGTGCAAACGCCAGACACCGCCTCGGATTGACGTGAATCGCTAGAGTCTTTCTCTTTCGTTCGTTGAAAACAAGACATGGTTAATTGTAGCCCTTCTTCGTGAATACAGGACATTGCCTCGAATTTTCAATACAATGTTGTCTTTATTCTTTATTTTAGGCCACTGAATTCAACACATTCTTGGCACAAAATAGCATTTTCTGGCAACGCGCGTCTGCGGCCGTCGGAAAAAATCTCAAGAGGCGAAACTATTAATTGCTAAAGCAAATATCCTTATCAGAGCGGTTTTCAGCGGTCCGGCTAGTGTCGAAAAACCAAACCAAAGTAATTACTATGGTCAATTACAACAGGAACAAACAACAAAATAAACCAATTCAAAATCGAAGTAAATACAGTCGACCGCGGGAAAACCCGTCCGGTCAAGATACGATTGGTTTTACGTCTGATTGGCTGAAAAAGTGGTGTGAGTGTTTTTAGCCAATCACGGCTCGTCTTAAACAAAAGAAAAGCAAATTCGAAGAACTTTCGACGCTCAATTAAAAACCGCTTCTAGACTAAAACTAAATCCCGAATTTCTACCAGACAGCTACGACTAGTGTTTCATTTAATCACTCTTCAAGGAAATAATAGAAGTCTACTGCATTTTTCTAAAGTTGAAGCTTTTGGCTGCAAACTAAAGAAACTACCAAAACAACAAGACAAACAAGCTGCACAGCCCGTTGAAACAAAAAAGTCTGAGGCACGACTCCTCAAACATGACTTGCATATATTCTACAAATAATCTGTAACTTCTCAGCCAAGAAATTCTCTGCAGGTGTCTTGGATAACACTGATACTTTCCAGTCGAGAAAGGAAGGAAATATAGACCAATTTCTTTGCAGTAGTGGAAACAATTTTGTGCGCTTAAAATCCCCGCAAAATCGATACTTTCAGATACAGATAGAAATACTAAGAAATGATTCTTTATAATTGAGCTATTATATATATACATATAATTATAAATTATACCCAAACAAGTTTGCATTGAGCAAGGGAACAGCACGGACGTAGAACTCGATACGATGCAAGAAATCTGTGGCTTTCCGTCGCTACATAAATACGCTGTGGAGGTTAATTCTGCATGATTGCTGACTGATGGCTGAATTCGACTCTCTAGCTACTTTTATATATACCGCCATTTCGAACTTGCAAAAGTTTATTTTTTTCCACCACGTTCACTAGTTTTTCACTCGATCAATCCGCCAGATGCCCGAGAAGACTCCGAATCTTGGAACTTCGATCAGTTGTCAGATTAAAATCCACTGGATTTAGCCCAGTCCATTCGCACTGTATCTTGTGGTCAAAGAAGTTTCCATAAGCATGAAGCTTTTCTACAAGTTAAAAATTTTATATCTTAAAGACCAGCTAAAATAACAGCTTTGTAGAATGAGTGGTTGATATTTTTACGAACGGTTTTTCGGGGCTTTCGAGACACGCGCCGTGCTCGTTTCATCGCCCAACCTTTCCCGCCTATCCTGTAGCAAACGCCGTATTTCAAACTGGGTTTTATTAACTACGCTCTTTAGTCCGTACCAGCTTTACTCGATTCTGAGGCGCTATTAACACAACTTGCCAACCTTTTCGACAATTATGGTGTATAGCTTAACTTAATGAACAACAAATCTGCCTTATTGTGATTTTCACTTCTTCTCTTATTTCTTTTATCTTCCAGCAGTAAACAATCGGGTTTAGAGTCGAATTTAAGTAAAAGAGAGTTACTGTAGATATCCGAACGATACTCGCATTCTTTCCGCTCCATCCGTTTATCTGTATTGTTATAACAGAGACAATGAAGGGAAGATAGCAGACTACCAAAGCCAACTGCACCCACGCTATGCTAGACACCGTCTTCTTGTATCGTGCAATGTTCAGTGGAATACCTCCTCCATTCGGTTGTCCTTGAGGACTACCTTGCACTTGAGCTTGATTTTGTCGCAGTGTGAGGAAGATCTTCGTGTAAGAAAAGCCTGAGATAAACACACACAGCACTACAAAAATGATGGCTGCGATGTCCGTGATACTTTGATTTAAACAAAAGGACAACAGTCCACCTGAAACACCAATAATCCAAAAACAAATTATAATCACACGAACTCGCCTTAACGTTACAACGTGCCTGTATCTCAGCCCCAGCAACAGAGCGAGGAGTCTGTCTACACTAATGGCGGTGGATGTGAGGGCCGAAATTCCGCCCAAAATCAAACCTGAAACATATGTTGCTTTGCCAACGTACAATACCGCATATAAATTTATCTCTGTCTGAAACTTTGTCAGCAAATAGCTAACATTCAGTGGTTGTAAAACAAGGCCGACGCAAAGATCGGTGAGTGCCAGGCATCGAAATAACAATTTTGTTGGTGGATGAACCGATGTCACCTTGCAAAGAGCAATCAGGATCAGAGAATTTCCCAGAGATGCGGTAATGGAAAGAAAAATGTTTAAAACGGTGTAAAATACAGCAAGACCTTCTGGTATTGTGCACCAAAACCTTGGCGTGCTTGTCAAATTTCCCTGTCCGGGACAGGTGTTCATTTTCTTGTTGTTTTCTAGCTGTTCCCTTTATCCGACGATTCCCCGAGAAACGGTTTTAGTTCCCACTCAAAAACCAAGTAAAATTGCAATTCGATTGATAGAGCGATTTTCAGTTGATTGTTTAAATTAATTATCGTTTGCTTTCGTTTTGCTTTATCATGCTCTGTGATTGGTTAAAATAACTCGAGCCACTTTCTCAACCAATCAGATGTCAAAACAAAACCAGAGGGCTCTCAGAGAAACTGCTTTGCTCCCTCCTCTACAGCCAACGTTTCTAAACTGCAATTCGATTTATAGAGTAATTTTTAATTCATTGTCGAAAGTAATTCGGGTCTGCTTTGGTTTTGCTAAACTTCGCACTGTGATTGGTACAAATACTCGCCCCACTTTCTCAACCAATCAGATGCGATTGTCGTGGTTTCGTGATGTGAGTGACGTGGTTTCCTCTCACTTGTTTTCCCTCGCTTGATGCCAATTACTTGTATTTGCTTTGAGTGCTGATTGGCTCAGCGCGTTAACTGTGCCCGCTATGATTGGCTAGAGTGATTGCTTTGGTTTTTAACTCAATCTTGCGCACGTGGATGTTATTTGAATTTCTGTCAGCTCTTCGATGATCCATAAGTAAACAAATTAACGTTCCTTTTTGTATCCATTTCACCTGACGGTGCCTGCTTACTGCGATTTGTTTGTCTGTTTAATTTTAGCGTTTATAATATTTCAAACTATATTAAACAACCTGTGCTGAACATCAGGAATAAAATGAAGAGGAAATGCCTGAGTGAAAACAATGAAATATATGCGTAGATAGATATATTTTTTCTTTCACAAGAAAGTTTTAATTTCACCTAATTTACCCATTTTCACCAATATTACTCGTTAATTACATTGTTTAACCGAAATAAAGAAAAAGGCGACAGGCATTTGAGACTCCCGAGTGACATTTACAAAGCGCCGGAGTGCCTCCTACGTTCTCGATTGTTCTCAAATGTAAGAATTTTTTTATGACTGTAATAAACCTGAATTTTCCTCAGAAAATCTTTGGGAACGGAGGCTTTTTTCCGAATTTCTGAGCTGGTCACGGCTTCCTGAACTGAATGCTAGCTGATCTTATTTCGCAATCTTAACAAAATACTTGTCCCTCCGAAAACAAAAGGAATTAATTTACGACGTCCACCAACCGCTTGCGAAAGTTGGAGAAGACATTTTGCCAAAGAAAACTATAATCTTTTTGACAATTAGGAATTTCCGAGGCAAATAATGCCTGCCGAACGGACATTCCATCAAAACAATCCATTTGGTGCTCCTGATGAATGACACTAAAGATTGTTATTCTTTCAAATGCAAATATTTCAGCACAAAAGATGTAACACATATTACAAAGAGGATTTCCCTGTGAAAAGAACATCTGCCCGTGCAGTTATCCTATAATCTACATAAGTATTAATTTCTTTTTTTTCATAAATCCATTGGCCGAACTCAAGGTGAACTTTGGTCTTAATTACTATCTGAACTTCAGATCTAAACCGACCAATAAAAACGTAACCGATTATTACAAACCATTAGCCTCTCACGTGCTGTAACTGAACTTTCCTCTGTAGAGGTGAATAACACGAGGCACCTGCCTCTTACCTGAACAGTACTAAAAATATACGTAACGCGTTAATCTTTGTTATTCGATTATCTTCAGAACGATTTCTAGCTTTTTACAAGCCTTTGGTTATCTACAATTTCCACCACTTGATCGATGTTCAAAGTATCATTTTTACCTAAATTAAAATTATAGGCGTCAAGTCTACGATTTACAGCAGCTCTTCAATTAGTATTGTTAACGTTCTTTAATATAACGTATTAAATTTCGCGAATTGAATTTTCGCGCGTTCTGATCAGTCGCGACTATTAAATTTCGCTATTTTTTTTTTAAATCGCAAAAATTATAATTACCACTCGAGAAAATACAGTAAGCAAGAATAAGGTAGTTCTATTTTGTCCCTTTTGAGTTACAATTGTGCATGTCTCTAATACTCAAACTCCACCACCCGAAGGCACGCACTGCAAGACTGAAACTTGATTCCCATGACCGTGATCGTGATTTTCGTTGTCTGGTAACATTCCAGTCCGTCCTGTCACCCACAGTTGTGTAAGATCTTAACGTAGTAGTCTTTTGGATGTCTTTTGGCCGATGAAACGGGAGGAAATTATTAGATAAGAAAGAGCAACTAATGCGAACAATCTTTCAGGTTTGACAGAACTAAGAACTGGTTTGTTGGTGGCTGTATTAGAAATTTTAAATTCCTAAGTAATAGTTACTTTCACTTGCATATATATTTACGTTTCAATTTATGCACCGCTCAATTCGAAACTTCAACATCTCCCCCCCCCCCCCTCCCCAGGCATACCCCGGCCATTTGACTATCTGCCTTGCCTGGGGAGTAGGGAATTTGACGTGAAGTTCCTTGGGGTGGGGAATTTGGCCTTCGCATGAGTGGGTCGGGGAATTTGAACAGTGCGAAGTTTACAATACCTTTTTAGTCCGCTCCACAACGCACGTGGTTGTTTAATATGTATATGGACCAATTTTAAGGCAAAGATCTCTGTGAATGATGGCTGGCGAAAAGGGAGCTTAACAAGCTGTGTAGTATTTTTTCAGGTACATGTATGTATAAAACTAGAGTGAGTTTACCGTTAATGATTTATAGACTTTGTAGCTTCAATTTCCCATCAACATGATCCGGCAATGTGTAGATTTTAAACTGAGTCATGGTGGCTGATTTTGCGGTTCATAAAATAGTCGCTGTTCGTAGACGGCTTGAAAAGGTTGAACAGCCGTTGGATAGGGAAAGAAAAGACCATGTCGAATGAACAGCAACCTTTCTCATACAATAAACAGCATTTTGCAGCCAGCTGCTAAACGCGTTTAGAATAATAACTTGTTACAACGTGGAATGACGCTTGCACTTTTGTTCTTTGTGAGAGGCATTTGACAATCAAATCCGGCACTTAAGGGTAGGGCATTTGAACACAACTTTGGCCAGGTGGGTGGGAATTTGACCGAGCCAATCTTCAAAAGTTCAAATGTCCGCGGGGTTGGCCCTGGGGGTCGGCCCGGGGGGTGGATGTTGAAGTTTCGAATTGATCGACGCATTACTTAATGCTGCAATTTTGATCAGTGTGCTTTGAATGATAATAGTTATCTTTTGTATATAATTATGTAGTAATTGATACATATATTCTAATAGTGTTTTCCAGCTCTATGAGCTGTAAGACTACAATTTGAATAAAAATAAATAAATAAATAAATAAATAAATAAAAACAGTACCCAGTGTGAAGACACATGCATTATGCCACCGACGTTGCACTGGAATCCGAGCAGATATAGGCACACCTAACACTGCATTCATGCTGATGACAATAGGTTTTCACTTGGATTACAGCAAGTTTACTGGAATGAGCCAAGGCCGTTATTTTCACATCTTGCTGGTGAATTTGATTTTGTCGCAATGTGAGGAAGACCTTTGTCTAAGAAAAGACTGAGCTGACTACACGGAGTACTTACTGCAAAAAAGATGGCTGCAATGTCGATGATACTTGGACTCAAAAAAAAAGGATAACAGTCACCCAAAACACCAATAATCCAACAGCAATTAAGAACTACACGAACTCACCTTAAGGAGGCTAGAAATATTACTATTTATGTAAACTACTCACTTTTTGACTGATTTGTGCTTCATTTTAGCACTTTTCAAGTATACATATCTTAAAATCGCAGCCACCTGGGAAGCTCAATGTACATTGAGAATGTTTCGCCATCATAAAAGAGCTTTCAACTGTAAAGAGAAAGTGTAAAGTTTTAGTTTTCTTGAAATATTGGAGAGAATTGCCGGAATGACCAAAACCAGCCCGTAACAAATGATGCTAATTTATTTGAAATCGGTCTTACAGATTTTTCTCCAATGTCGCATACAAATTGTGCAGGATGAGTAGTTCAAACATTTCAAGTTTTGTCACAATGTGACTGAGTAGATTTCGAGAAAATCGACATTATTTCAAATGAGGGACTGTCCATTACCGTTGCTATGGTGACAGCTGTTGCTAGGACTGAATGCAATGAAAAAATAAACTTTGGTCATATGTTGAAAAGATGATGAAGTATCAAGGAAACCGAAGTTTGACTTCTATGCGAAATTTTGATTTCAAAAGATACACCCTAAGACCCAAAAAAACTGTTGCAAGCCTCCTTAATTAAGGCCGCGGGTGATAAGCTGCTCATCAATAAATTTATAAGGCCAAATTTTGGTGGAGGTCTTACATTAAAAAACGTTATATCTTAAACGTTTGGGAGCCGATTTTGTTGAAACAGAGAGCTTGGGCAATGGTGGAAGTGCAACGAGGTTGTTTATGGTTTAATAGATTGCGTTCTTTGTGATGCTATGAGCTCCCAAAGTTAAGATTTTGTAAAACACGACTCCATGTCCAAGTTCTCTCCTCGCAGGGGAGACAAGAGTTCTTGATTTTACTGGCTCATTGATCAGTTCAACAGAAGCCGATTATAGGATTTCATCTCCACTGAAAGATGTAAGCCGTTAAATGATTCCTTTGAAATCGTCCTTGTTTAAATTTCAAGCCTTCAATACTTTGTTAAAAAGTTGTTTGAAAAAACTGTCTCTGTTGTGACAATCTGCAATACACCTAGTTTGTCCACCTGTTGTGTCAGTTCAGGATCCGCGCTGTATTCTTGGACAGAAAATTGGTGGTCTTAGGGCTTCCGAAGGCTTACCGAATAAACACGAATGTTTAAAGTAAGATTATGCTAATTATGGAAATTAAATTCTAGCAGCCATTATTCACTGTCCAGAAACAATACTTTGCAATTCAAGGATGGGCAATTGATCGATATTTCGCGCAATGGCGCTACCATTCGTCGCACTTCGTGGATACGTTTTAAATAAATAAATACTGATGACTTAGTTTCTCACGACGTGTCTGTATCTCAGCCCCAGCAACAGAGCCACTTTAAATGGCGGTCGACGAGCATGTGAGGGCTGACATTCCGCCCAAAATCAAACCTGAAACGTATGTTGCTTTGCGGGCAACGTACAATAAGACATATAAGTTTAGCTTTGTCTGAAACTCTGTCAGCAAAAAGCTAAAAGTGAGTGGTTGTAGAATAAGGCCGACGCAAAGATCGGTGAGTGCCAGGCATCGAAACAACAGTTTTGTTGGTGGATGAACCGAAGAGCAAAGAGCCAAGCCAAAGAGCAATCAGGATCAGAGAATTTCCCAGAGATGCGGTAATGGAAAGAAAAATGTTTAAGGCGGTGTAAAATACTACAAGGCCTCCCGGTAATGTGCAAAAAAATTCGTGCGGAGTTTCCAGCATGCATGGTACAGGTTGTCAGTTTCTAGTTGTTTTCAAGCTCTTAAACAACCTGTTCTCCCTTAATTTCTGAGGAATTTTAACTCCGAGGATTTTCCGAAAACCGGTTTTGCTTCTCCTTAATAGACCAATGTTTCTGATTAAAATTGCATTAATAATGCGCTTGCGTGTCACACGAATTCCTGTGAGCGCTTCGACGCTACGTGATTAAACAAATTAACGTCCTTCTTTACATCCCTTTCACCTGGCTGTATCACCTTGCTGGCATTCGCATATGTCATGTCTCGTTTCCGCTTTCGCTGTGTTATACGCGCCCTGCCGGATTATAAATAAGAGCGATGGTGAATTTTAAGGTGGAGGAAGAAATAAGAAAAGATGGCTTATTTAACATGTCGCTAGCGGGGGGCAAACTTGCGTTACAGTAAGGTTGCTAGAATGCAGCAAGGCAGACACTTCCATAACACCAAGGTTGCTAGTGACATCTCACCGAGGCTGTTATCGCGCCTATTAGCGCCATTTAGGTCGCTCACTGTTTATTTAGGGTATTTTCACTCTATTTTAAATTAACTCAAATTGAAATAAGCGCGACAGAGAACCTGTAAAATTTCCAAATAAAGGAAATTAACGCGAATGTGGAGGTCTGTTACTCTATCGAGGAAGAATGCGTTTATCATTCCAAAGGAACTGCCTAACTGAAATACACTGAACTGTGATTTGTTGCGCTGATTTGTCTAAAACTTTGCCAGAGTTACGTTTGGGTATATATATTTATTAAGCTAACTCTAAAAATTTCACAAAAATCCCAGCTCACAATTTTCTGTAACGACCAACGTTGTTAAAAATGTAGGTTGTACTTGGATTACGATTGTTAGATACGTTTTGCATTATTCAATAAAATGTAATTGCCATGAAGTAAAATTTCACAAAGTAAAAAGCATAAAAAATGACTTTAAGTTACTATCATTGATTATTTGCGCCCGCGTGGTGTTTTCTATTTAGTCACGTATATTGACAATAGAGAGATTTAGCATCAAGCTTATGGCAACTGCGAACAACTGATCGTGGTATTCCTGCCATTTTTCACGTTTGTCTCTGCCGTTTCATGTTTTCAAAGTGGAAAGGCCTAGGCCTATTTTCGCGTTCGTCAACGACGTGAAAATTTATCTGAAGTTTCTGAATCGTTCTACTACAACTACCAGGCCTTGCTCAAGCTCAGTGTTGTTTTGATCATTATTCTATATAATAGAACCGGCACTCAAATAGGAAGAAAAAACTACAAAAAAGAGAGCTGATGTTTAGGTGCTACCCTCAACAAGGCTGTCAATTCTAGTTCTTGACAGACAGAAATCAAATTATGCGGTTACGTCGAAACATCCCAAAGAAACCACATACAACCGGTAACTATTTTTTAACTTAACGGTTACAGAAAATGTATTTTCCGCTGGAATTAAGTTGATACAGTTCATTAGCAGGTTATGTCTGTGCTATTGTAGTACACACCTTTAGGCGTGCCTCTAGGGATTCTGTGATTGGATAGTTCTGGTATTTAAGGTTCTGCAAGAGTTAATCGATTCCTCTCGCTCTCGCTTTCCACTCTGGCGTTTGCTTTTTGATATCCCGCCCACCCACCCGTTCAGAGTTTATTTCCAGAAAGTTTTCTTCATGGCTTATACTTGTTTTGTTTGTTTATATTGTGTGTGGCTGTTTTAGGCCGTCCAGAATGTGCTGCAGATCCCAACCGTTGCTACCGGTGCAATCGCTCAGGACATTGGGCTAAGGACTGCAGCTTCGTAGTGGACTATAAGTATTTCCACGCAAACACGTTGGAGCATGGAAGGAAAACTAATTCTTTACAATAAAACATAAAAGTTTATCTCTCTCTGAACAGCAATCAGCAAATAGGTAACAAAGAGTGGCTGTGAGATGAGACCAACGCTAAGATCAGTGACTGCTAGCCATCGAAGCAGCAGTTTGGTTAGTGGATAAACCTAAGTCAGGATCAGGCTCGTTTTTAATCGTTGTGAGACAGATTTATAAAAGAATTCCTTTTGAGTCCCATAATGAAGTCATTATTTGCAATCATTAGCTTGTTGATATTCTCTTTTTTGCCACTTTGGAGAATGTGAAAGCGTTTACTTTATTACATGAAATTTTCGCGGCATCAAATGTTCGCGATCTTTTTAGAATGGCGAAAACCTCATGTCGCAGAAGGAGAAAATCGCTTATTTATTAGAAGAAATTCAATTCAAATTGGCGAAAATTTTAGTCTCGTAAACAGGCATCCAGGATTTTATGAAAGGGAGGAGGGTGTCGGTCATCGTGAGTCCCTCTGGTGGGTCTTCGTATTGCGTAATAAGGCATTTAACTTGACTTCAGATTTCGGCAGTTTCAACTTCTCATAGTGGGGGTTGCAACCCTCTCAGCCCTGCCTCCGTTTGCGCCCCTGACTAAAATGCCGCCCTTACAAAATCGCAAAATTACTATTTCGCGAAAATCCAACCACATTTCCAATTTTTCAATTTCCCGAAAAAAGAATATTTCTTAGATACAAACACTTTATTCAATGTACTGATCTTTTGGCCTTGCAAGCGTTGCCATTCTTATATTTCTTAAATTGATTGACTAGCAAAAGAAACCAGGCTGGAAAACTGACTGGGCCAAGTACTGTCTTTGTAAATAAGATAAACGCGGCCAAAGTACAAAGAACCGATTTCAAACAGATTTAAAATTAGGTCACTTGTTTCTGTTCATGGGTAGCTAAATGTGCAATAGGCAATAATTGATGAAGAAGAGCAAAAGTGTAAGTCGTCAAGAAAAAAACGAAAGAAGTGATTCCCACTTCTTGAAGTGCTTAAGAAGAATTCCATTCTTTTTCGCAATATGCAATTCTAACTTATATATCGCTTTCCACTTAGCTTTAAAGACTGTGAGAGACAAAGTGAGGTTGGAATATTTACATTTATAGATAAAAAATTTAGAGAGTAAGAGTATTTGATTTATTAAGAGAAAATCTTTAGCAATATCAAATTTCCCAAATAGAATATCTAAAAGAGCAACATTGAACGATAAATTGAATTCATTTCCAATTTTTCAATTTCCCAAAAAAAGAATATTTCTTAGATACAAACACTTTATTCAATGTACTGATCTTTTGGCCTTGAAAGCGTTTCCATTCTAATATTTTTAAAATTGATTGACTAGCAAAAGAAACCAGGCTGGAAAACTGACTGGGCCAAGTGCTGTCTTTGTCGCAAAGACAAAGCGGAAGATCTGATGTCACCTCGCTCAAATCCTGCCAAAAGAGGTGAAGATGGGCATTGTAACATAAGCAGAAATATCCCTTTGTTTCATTCGATCAATGAATTGCCTATAGTGCTGGATCCAGCGAGGTTAGATGAAGGAGAAGGTATTGAGAATACATTAAGACAGAAAAATGCGAAATATCGTCAATGCTGTAGACTTCTTATAAGCAATTCCAGATTGCAAAGAGCGCAAAAGCGAGCATCAACCAGTGTACCTGCACGTGCAGCAAAGACGTTTGAGGACTACGCCAAAGAGGAAATACTTCCCAGAGTTGAATCGTATTCCGCAAAGTACGTGAGAATTGACATTGTTTTTTACGTGTACAAAATAAACAGGACAGCCTGAAAAAAGAAGCACGGTCCAAAAAGAGGTAAGGGAGTACGAAGAAGAGTAACATCAACGAGCAAAACGCCCCAAAACTGGAAGAAATTCTTGCGAGACAATGACAATAAGACAGAACTTTTCCATTTTCTTGCTGACAAGTTATCTGCAGCAGACATGACCAGCATGGTCATGGTGACAAAAGGAGAAGACGTCTGTTGTAATCGTGCTATTGCACTAGAAGATGTGGCTCCACGTAGCAGAACCCAAAATCTGGAACATTTTACCGGAGGACATTAGAATGCAGGGCAATTACAATATTTTTAAGGGACAGTTGAAGACTCACTATTTTAGACTTGCATATAATTTTTAACTCTATATAGGTGTACGTAAATTTTACTCTCTTTTTAATTAATTTTAATGGCAGAAACATACACATTTGCTTTTCGTTATATTTGTAATGCACATTTGATCATGTATTTATGTTAATTTGCGCAATATTAAGTAATAAATATTATTATTATTGTTATTATTATTATTATTATTATTATTATTATTATTATCTATACAAGAAGAAGCCGACACGCGTATTTTCGTGCACACAAGACATGCAGTAACGGAGAGCAGGAAAGCTTTAATGATCAAAGCGAACAACACAGATGTGGTAGTTACTGCCATATCTGTTTTCCCATCACTGAAAGAGCTTGGTTTGGAAAAAATGTGGATCGCGTTTGGCCAAGGAAAAAATTCGCAATGGATTCCAGTGTACGAGGTGGTGAACACGATAGGTCCAGAGAATACCAGAGGACTCCCTTTTTTTCACGCATTCACTGGTTGCGATGTTGTGTCTGCTTTCCGTGGCAGAGGAACGAAATGTGCTTGGCAAACATGAAATGTCTGCAAAGAGCTATCAAACACCTTTGCCAGACTCAGTCAGTGCGTTCCAGCTCTTGATGACACAGATCTTCAGAACCTCGAGAAGTTCGCAGTGGCCCTGCGTGATAGATCAAGTGCAGCGACAAGGGTGAATGATGCTAGGTTGAATCTCTTCGCTCAGAAGCGGAAGCCATACGACGCCATACCTCAAACTCAGTCATGCTGTCAGGCTACATGCAAAGCGCGCTATCTTCCAAGGAGGAATTATTTGGGGTCAAGTAACTGTCCCCAGGCCTGACACCAATAGTCCAGTAGAATGGGGATGGTTCAGAAAAGACGACACTCGGAAGATACGCTGGATCTACATTCCACCAATTGCTGCAAGTTGTCAAGAACTTACTAAATGTGGTTGCAAGAGAGACTGTTCCCAGAGATACAAATGCATTCGCTCTGGACTGAGCTGTAAAGCTTTGTGTAGCTGCGCGTGCCAGGCCTAGCCTCATCACAGACATTAATTGCCGGACTTTAGCATTTTCTCGGAACAATAATAATGGACAAGGATTATAGCTACAGATTACTGTTTTGGCCACTTCTTATGCTAGCGGTTTCAAGGGTGTTTACACTATTCTCTAACAATGAAACTGCTAAACTTCCCCAAGTTGTCTGTTAAGATAGTTACCCTAAGATGGGTTATTTAGAGTGTCAAGGAATTCGTTATAAAACTGTGGTGATATACAGAAAGTACAAGACATGTTCACTCCTGAAAGATAGACGTTTGAGGAATAAATTACCCTGTAAAATGAGTTGTTCGAAATCGGAAAGAGTGAAAAATGTAACATCGGAAGCCATGACAACCAATTTATCACTATCCCCCGCAAAAATAGTAGGAATTTCAAGGGGCTAATAACAAAGTGACAACGTAGACGGAACAGAATCTTTCTTCAAAGTATTGGGCTTGTTTCAATACCGTTATTTAAACTCAGGTTCAGCTGCCCCTCCATGGTTGCTATGGTAACAAAATGTGCTAATTCAGGCATAAATAAACTTTTCTAATTATGCAGATGGAACTAAATAAACATCATTTTGTCAAACGAGTGGTTTTTAAAAAAAGTATATCTTCGAGATCCCATACCACCTTTTGAGACAGTGGCGGCCATCTCTAAAAAAATGGCTCCCAATTTGAAAATTTTTAAAACCGGTATACTTTCAAATTTCAAGTGGCAATCGACTAGAATTGAAGAACAACCAAATATGAACATTCCTGCCAAGTTTCATGCTTGTATCACAAAGTGAACGATTGTACCTGTTATCCGCTTACCTATTGGTGTTATGGAAGTGTCTGCCTTGCTGCATTCTAGCAACCTTGCTGTAACGCAAGTTTGCCACCCGCTAACGACATGTTAAATAAGCCATCTTTTCTTATTTCTTCCTCCACCTTAAAATTCACCATCGCTCTTTATTTATAATCCGGCAAGGCGCGTATGACACAGCGAAAGCAGAAACGAGACATGACATATGCGAATGCCAGTAAGGTGATACAGCCAGGTGAAAGGGATGTAAAGAAGGACGTTAATTTGTTTAATCATGTAGCGTCGAAGCGCTCACAGGAACTCGTATGACACACAAGCGCATTATTAATGCAATTTTAATTAGAAACATTGGTCTATTAAGGAGAAGCAAAACCGGTTCTCGGAAAATCCCCGGAGTTAAAATTCCTCAGAAATTAAGGGAGAACAGGTTGTTTAAGAGCTTGAAAACAACTAGAAACTGACAACCTGTACCATGCATGCTGGAAACTTCGCACGAATTTTTTTGCACATTACCAGGAGGCCTTGTAGTATTTTACACCGCTTTAAACATTTTTCTTTCCATTACCGCATCTCTGGGAAATTCTCTGATCCTGATTGCTCTTTGGCTTGGCTCTTTGCTCTTCGGTTCATCCACCAACAAAACTGTTGTTTCGATGCCTGGCACTCACCGATCTTTGCGTCAGATTATTCTACAACCACTCACTTTTAGCTTTTTGCTGACAAAGTTTCAGACAAAGCTAAACTTATATGTCTTATTGTACGTTGCCCGCAAAGCAACATACGTTTCAGGTTTGATTTTGGGCGGAATGTCAGCCCTCACATGCTCGTCGACCGCCATTTAAAGTAGCTCTGTTGCTGGGGCTGAGATACAGACACGTCGTGAGAAACTAAGTCATCAGTATTTATTTATTTAAAACGTATCCACGAAGTGCGACGAATGGTAGCGCCATTGCGCGAAATATCGATCAATTGCAGCCGATCCTTAAATTGCAAAGTATTGTTTCTGGACAGTGAATAACGGCTGCTAGAATTTAATTTCCATAATTAGCATAATCTTACTTTAAACATTCGTGTTTATTCGGTAAGCCTTCGGAAGCCCTAAAACCACCAATTTTGTGTCCAAGAATACAGCGCAGATATAGAATTTCCTGAACTGACACAAACGGTGGACAAACTAGGTGTATTGTAGATTGTCACAACAGAGGCAGTTTTTTAAAACAACTTTTTAAGAAAGTATTGAAGGCTTCAAATTTAAACAAGGACGATTTCAAAGGAATCATTTAAAGGCTTACATCTTTCAGTGGAGATGAAATCCTATACTCGGTTTCTGTTGAACTGATCAATGAGCCAGTAAAATCAAGAACTCTTGTCTTCTCTGCGAGGAGAGAACTTGGACATGGAGTCGTGTTTTACAGAATCTTAACTTTGGGAGCTCATAGCATCACAAAGAACGCAATCTATTAAACCATAAACAACCTCGTTGCACTTGCACCATTGCCCAAACTCTCTGTTAAGTTTCAACAAAATCGGCTCCCAAACGTTTAAGATATAACGTTTTTTAATGTAAGACCTCCACCAAAATTTGGCCTTATAAATTTATTGATGAGCAGCTAATCACCCGCGGCCTTAATTAAGGGGGCTTGCAACAGTTTTTTTGGGTCTTAGGGTGTATCTTTTGAAATCAAAATTTCGCATAGAAGTCAAACTTCGGTTTCCTTGATAATTCATCATCTTTTCAACATATGACCAAAGTTTATTTTTTCATTGCATTCAGTCCTAGCAACAGCTGTCACCATAGCAACGGTAATGGACAGTCCCTCATTTGAAATAATGTCGATTATCTGGAAATCTAGTCAGATCAGTCACTTTGTGACGAAACTTGAAATGTTTGAAATACTCATCCTGCACAATTTGTATGCGACATTGGAGAAAAATCTGTAAGACCGTTTTCAAATAAATTATGAATCATTTTTTGCGGGCTGGTTTTGGTCATTCCTGCAATTCTCTCCAATATTTCAAGAAAAATAAAACTTTACACTTTCTCTTTTCAGTTGAAAGCTCTTTTATGATAGCAAACATTCTTAATGTACATTGAGCTTCCTAGGTGGCTGCGATTTTAAGATATGTATATTTGAAAAGTGCTAAAATGAAACACAAGTCAGTCAAAAAGTGAGTAGTTTGCATAAATAGTAATATTTCTAGCCTCCTTAAGGTGAGTTCGTGTAGTTCTTAATTGCTGTTGGATTATTGGTGTTTTGGGTGGAATGTTAGCCTTTTTTTTGAGTCGAAGTATCATCGACATTGCAGCCATCTTTTTTGCAGTAAGTACTCCGTGTAGTCATCTCAGCCTTTTCTTACACAAAGATCTTCCTCACATTGCGACAAAATCAAATTCACAGCAAGATGTGAAAATAACGGCCTTGGTTCATTCTAGTAAACTTGCTGTAATCCAAGTGAAAACCTATTGTCATCAGCATGAATGCAGTGTTAGATGTGTCTATTTCTGCTCAGATTCCAGTGCAACGTCGGTGGCATAATGCATGTGTCTTCACACTGGGTACTGTTTTTATTTATTTATTTATTTATTTTTATTCAAATTGTAGTCTTACAGCTCATAGAGCTGGAAAACACTATTAGAATATATGTATCAACTACTACATAATTATATACAAAAGTTACTATTATCATTCAAAGCACACTGATCAAATTAAGTAATGCGTCGATCAATTAGAAACTTCAACATTCACCCCACGGGCCGACCCCCCGGGCCAACCCCGCGGACATTTGAACTTTTGAAGATTGGCTCGGTCAAATTCCCGCCCACCTGGCCAAAGTCGTGTTCAAATGCCCTACCCTTAAGTGCCGGATTTGATTGTCAAATGCCTCTCACAAAGAACAAAAGTGCAAGCGTTATTCCACGTTGTAACAAGTTATTATGCTAAACGCGTTTAGCAGCTGGCTGCAAAATGCTGTTTATTGTATGAGAAAGGTTGCTGTTCATTTGACATGGTCTTTTCTTTCCCTATCCAACGGCTGTTCAACCTTTTCAAGCCGTCTACGAACAGCGACTATTTTATGAACCGCAAAATCAGCCACCATGACTCAGTTTAAAATCTACACATTGCCGGATCATGTTGATGGGAAATTGAAGCTACAAAATCTATAAATCATTAACGTTAAACTCACTCTAGTTTTATACATACATGTACCTGAAAAAATACTACACAGCTTGTTAAGCTCCCTTTTCGCCAGCCATCATTCGCTCACAGAGATCTTTGCCTTAAAATTGGTCCATATATATTAAACAACCACGTGCGTTGTGGAGCGGACCAAAAGGTATTGTAACCTTCGCACTGTTGAAATTCCCCGACCCACTCATGCAAAGGCCAAATTTCCCACCCCAAGGAACTTCACGTCAAATTCCCTACTCCCCAGGCAAGGCAGATAGTCAAATCCCCGGGGTATGCCTGGGGGGAGGGGGGGGGGTGTTGAAGTTTCGAATTGAGCGGTGCATAAATTGAAACGTAAATATATATGCAAGTGAAAGTAACTATTACTTAGGAATTTAAAATTTCTAATACAGCCACCAACAAACCAGTTCTTAGTTCTGTCAAACCTGAAAGATTGTTCGTATTAGTTGTTCTTTCTTATGTAATAATTTCCTCCCCTTTCATTGGCCAAAAGACATCCAAAAGGCTACTACGTTAAGATCTTACACAACTGTGGGTGACAGGACGGACTGGAATGTTACCAGACAACGAAAATCACGATCACGATCATGGGAATCAAGCTTTCAGTCTTGCAGTGCGTGCCTTCGGGTGGTGGAGTTTGAGTATTAGAGACATGCACAATTGTAACTCAAAAGGGACAAAATAGAACTACCTTATTCTTCCTTATCTTCGCGAGTGCTAATTATAATTTTTGCGATTTAAAAAAAATGGCGAAATTTAATAGTCGCGACTGATCAGAACGCGCGAAAATTAAATTCGCGAAATTTAATACATTATATTATAGAACGTTAACAATACTAATTGAATAGCTGCTGTAAATCGTAGACTTGACGCCTATAATTTTAATTTAGGTAAAAATGATACTTTGAACATCGATCAAGTGGTGGAAATTGTAGATAACCAAAGGTTTGTAAAAAGCTAGAAATCGTTCTGAAGATAATCGAATAACAAAGATTAACGCGTTACGTATATTTTTAGTACTGTTCAGGTAGGAGGCAGGTGCCTCGTGTTATTCACCTCTACAGAGGAAAGTTCAGTTACAGCACGTGAGAGGCTAATGATTTGTAATAATTGGTTACATTTTTATTGGTGGGTTTAGATCTAAAGTTCAGATAGTAATTAAGACCAAGGTTCACCTTGAGTTCGGCCAATGGATTTATGAAAAAAAGAAATTAATATTTATGTAGATTATAGGATAACTGCACGGGCAGATGTTCTTTTCACAGGGAAATCCTCTTTGTAATATGTGTTACGTCTTTTGTGCTGAAATATTTGCATTTGAAAGAATAACAATCTTTAGTGTCATTCATCAGGAGCACCAAATGGATTGTTTTGATGGAATGTCCGTTCGGCAGGTATTATTTGCCTCGGAAATTCTTAATTGTCAAAAAGATTATAGTTTTCTTTGGCAAAATGTCTTCTCCAACTTTCGCAAGCGGTGGGTGGACGTCGTAAATTAATTCCTTTTGTTTTCGGAGGGACAAGTATTTTGTTAAGATTGCGAAATAAGATCAGCTAGCATTCAGTTCAGGAAGCCGTGACCAACTCAGAAATTCGGAAAAAAGCCTCCGTTCCCAAGGATTTTCTGAGGAAAATTCAGGTTTATTACAGTCATAAAAAAAATTCTTACATTTGAGAGCAATCGAGAATGTAGGAGGCACTCCGGCGCTTTGTAAATGTCACTCGGGAGTCTCAAATGCCTGTCGCCTTTTTCTTTATTTCGGTTAAACAATGTAATTAACGAGTAATATTGGTGAAAATGGGTAAATTAGGTGAAATTAAAACTTTCTTGTGAAAGAAAAAATATGATATCTATCTACGCATATATTCCATTGTTTTCACTCAGGCATTTCCTCTTCATTTTATTCCTGATATTCAGCACAGGTTGTTTAATATAGTTTGAAATATTATAAACGCTAAAATGAAACAGACAAACAAATCGCAGTAAGCAGGCACCGCCAGGTGAAATGGATACAAAAAGGAACGTTAATTTGTTTACTTATGGATCATCGAAGAGCTGACAGAAATTCAAATAACATCCACGTGCGCAAGATTGAGTTAAAAGCCAAAGCAATCACTCTAGCCAATCATAGCGGGCACAGTTAACGCGCTGAGCCAATCAGCACTCAAAGCAAATACAAGTAATTGGCATCAAGCGAGGGAAAACAAGTGAGAGGAAACCACGTCACTCACATCACGAAACCACGACAATCGCATCTGATTGGTTGAGAAAGTGGGGCGAGTATTTGTACCAATCACAGAGCGAAGTTTAGCAAAACCAAAGCAGACCCGAATTACTTTCGACAATGAATTAAAAATTACTCTATAAATCGAATTGCAGTTTAGAAACGTTGGCTGTAGAGGAGGGAGCAAAGCAGTTTCTCTGAGAGCCCTCTGGTTTTGTTTTGACATCTGATTGGTTGAGAAAGTGGCTCCAGTTATTTTAACCAATCACAGAGCATGATAAAGCAAAACGAAAGCAAACGATAATTAATTTAAACAATCAACTGAAAATCGCTCTATCAATCGAATTGCAATTTTACTTGGTTTTTGAGTGGGAAGAAAAACCGTTTCTCGGGGAATCGTCGGATAAAGGGAACAGCTAGAAAACAACAAGAAAATGAGCAACTGTCCCGGACAGGGAAATTTGACAAGAACGCCAAGGTTTTGGTGCACAAAACCAGAAGGTCTTGCTGTATTTTACACCGTTTTAAACATTTTTCTTTCCATTACCGCATCTCTGGGAAATTCTCTGATCCTGATTGCTCTTTGCAAGGTGACATCGGTTCATCCACCGACTAAATTGTTGTTTCGGTGCCTGGCACTCACCGATCTTTGTGTCGGCCTTGTTTTACAACCACTGAATGTTAGCTATTTGCTGACAAAGTTTCAGACAGAGATAAATTTGTATGTGATACTGTACGTTGCCAAAGTAACATACGTTTCAGGCTTAATTTTGGGCGGAATGTCGGCCCTTACATCCACCGCCATTAGTGTAGACAGACTCCTCGCTCTGTTGCTGGGGCTGAGATACAGACACGTTGTAACGTTAAGGCGAGTTCGTGTGATTATAATTTGTTTTTGGATTATTGGTGTTTCAGGCGGACTGTTGTCCTTTTGTTTAAGTCAAAGTATCACGGACATCGCAGCCATCATTTTTGTAGTGCTGTGTGTGTTTATCTCAGGCTTTTCTTACACGAAGATCTTCCTCACATTGCGACAAAATCAAGCTCAAGTGCAAGGTAATCCCCAAGGACAACCGAATGGAGGAGGAATTCCACTGAACATTGCACGATACAAGAAAACGGTGTCTAGCATAGCGTGGGTGCAGTTGGCTTTGGTAGTTTGCTATCTTCCTTTCATTGTCTCTGTTATAACAATACAGCTAAATGGATGGAGCGGAAAGAATGCGAGTATCGTTCGGATATCTACAGTAACTCTCTTTTACTTAAATTCGACTCTAAACCCGATTGTTTACTGCTGGAAGATAAAAGAAATAAGAGAAGACGTGAAAATCACAATAAGGCAGATTTGTTGTTCATTAAGCTAAGCTATACACCATAATTGTCGAAAAGGTTGGTAAGTTGTGTTAATAGCGCGTCAGAATCGAGTATAGCTTGTACGGACTAAAGAGTATAGTAAACCCAGTTGGAAATACGGCGTTTGCCACGGGGTAGGCGGGAAAGGTTGGGCGGTAAAACGAGCACGGCGCGTGTCTCAAAAGCCCCGAAAAACCATTCGTAAAAATATGAATCACTCAATCTACAAAGCTGTTATTTTAGCTGATCTTTAAGATATAAAATTTTTAACTTGTAGAAAAGTTTCATGCTTATAGAAGCTTCTTTGATCACAAGGTACAGTGCGAATGGACTGGGCTCAATCCAGTGGATTTTAATCTGACAACTGATCGAAGTCCCAAGATTTGGAGTCTTCTCGGGCATCTGGCGGATTGATTGAGTGAAAAACTAGTGAACGTGGTGGAAAAATATAAACTTTTGCAAGTTCGAAATGGCGGTATATATAAAAGTAGCTAGAGAGTCGAATTCAGCTATCACTCAGCAATCATGAGAATTAACCTCCACAGCGTATGTCTGAAGCGACGGAAAGCCACAGATTTCTTGCATCGTATCGAGCTCTACGTCCGTGCTGTTCCCTTTCCCAATGCAAACTTGTCTGGGTATAGCTCAATTATAAAGAATTATTTCTTATTATTATATGGCAAGCGATTCTCACGGCTAAATGGAGTACTCTGATTGGTTAGTTTTCGGTCGGGATTTTACAGTACGGACCATTACCATGGAAACGGTCCTTTTGGATATTTTTTTCTCGCACTCCCGCAATATTCAAATTGCGAAAACGCAAGGAGATAAAAAAGTAAAAGTTTGGAGCTGGCGGGAAACAAATGAACGAGGTGAACATGTCTGTTTAGAAAAACGCTCTTCAATTAACTTTACCGACTTTTTGATATAAGCAAAACACCCGTCAGCAGTGAATCAAAAAGCTTGGACAATATTTCTTCAGTTAGTGTTTATTGTTTTTTTTACGGCTATAGACTGCCGGTAAGCTATAAAGAGCGTAGTAAATTGGCCAAGACTTGAACAATAATCATTAAAAATTTAGCATTAACAAAAGAGTACGTTTCTCGCAAGAAAACTTCTCGGCGAAAAAAATGAAAACTCTTAAAAAACTAAGAAATGGCTTTTATCAACAACTGTAAATCGAAAAGAAACGATCACCTTCTTGTCTAGCTTATACAGGCCATCGCTTCAGTCAGCGCTTTCCATAGGAACAAATTAACGCTACAAGTAATAAACTAAAAGTGTACCTTGATTTCTCAGCGAGATTTTTGTTCTTGTAGTGGACGTCCTTGAAAATAACTTTGGCTTCTTTAAGGCCCAGTAATACGGGCAAAATTTTCTTGCAACTTGTCGTGCAACAATGTTGCCGTTGCAAGTTGAGATTGTTTGTTGCGCGTATTACCACCTTCTCGCGCAACGAATTTTCATGTTGCAGAAAGTAGATGTCACTTTTACTTTCTGCAATACAAAAATTTGTTGCGCGAGAAGGTGGTAATACGCGCAACAAACAATCACAACTTGCAACGGCAACATTGTTGCACGACAAGTTGCACGAAAATGTTGCCCGTATTACTGGGCCTTTACAAGTCCGCTTTTGCTGTAGCTCGCGCATAAAAACAACTTTGTTAGGTGCGACGAATATTTGCACTCAGCATCCACAAAGTGTTCCAACAAGCCATTAAAGCAAACAACTTGCAGTATTAGTATTTGACGAAGAGATATTCTCAGTGTCCTTTTTTAAGTTCGAGAGTTCCTTTGTTCGCGTACAGACTAACACGCTGTCACAATTTCCAGACTGAGAAGCACTTTTGTGAGATTTTATCGCGGCGTTTCATTATTCTTCTTTTTCCCGAGTTGTCTCCGCCCGTAACGAAGAAGTATTTTCAAATATAACTATCTTGCAATTGTGTTCTAGAGGACGACGAAAAACCGACACATATAATAGAAGCGGAGCAGTTTTCATTCAAGAGCCACGCAAGTTTTCGCCGATCGACAGCAACGATCATCAAACTGTTTTCAAAAGCCAGTCGCTGGCTTGTGACATCGCGCCGGAAATTGACTTGAATGAACTACCGGAAGTGTTGTTTCGTACGAAAAATGATGCCATATAATAAACTACTTACTAACTTCACTTGCACGGGACCGTACTGGGGAATATTGGCCCTCGGTCGTTTTTGTACGGACCTCGCTGCGCTCGGTCCGTACTACCTCGACCTCGGGCCAATATTCCCCGGTACGGCCCTCGCGCTCAGTTAGTAAGAAGCTAGTATTTCTATTTGTATTTGAAAGTATCAATTTTGAGGGGATTTTAAGCGCACAAAAAATTTTGCTTCCACTACTACAAAGAAATTGGTCTTATTGGAGGGAGGGAGCCTTGAAACTGAAACAGTGGCAACCTTGTCCGCGACATTAGCTTGAAGACGTTTTGAAGACTTCGAAACACTCCACTATCAGACCTTTTTTCTGCAGTTCTAGAGAGACATGGAATGCAGTTCTAAAGTGAAATGGAAAATGTTTTATAATAAAACTTTAACTGAAAAGAAATTATATAAGATTATTAACCAGTGTGTGTTAATTCGTATCTGACATACAGGTATGACACAACCCTGACTGATCCTTGTACTGCCCTGTGTGATCTTTGGCTAAAGGTAGGTGATCTCAACTGTTAAATTGGACAGCATCCCTTCTGATTTAGGTGTTGCCTGGATCTTGTTGTACCCTTGCTTGTAACAGGAAAGAAACATCGCCAAAAGTGTTCAAAGTGAGAAAGTATAAACTCGAGAGATAAGGTAGCGGCTAAATTTAATTTCTGGACATTCAAATCAAATTTAATGAATTGCCATCTACCTCCTACCTTGTACTCACCCTGCGCTTTATCCCCAAACAGCTTGCTTTGTTTTGCTCTGAGGAATCTTTTTGTTCAATTGAGTTCTACATTTTTGGCATTTGATAATATATATAATAACATAATTCAGGTATCCGCTATTTTATTTTTGTTTGACGCCAGAATAGCACATATGTTACACCCTCGTTTTATAACTGACTTCTCGGTTCTTTTTCCCTCGTTGGAAGCGTTTCTTGCTTTTATCTTCACGTAGCCAAAAAGCGCATCAAAGGCTCGAACGCGGGGAGAAATCGGCAGGAACGCTAGCTACTCAGACTACTTCTCTGATAATTTTCTTTTTCTCTCAGTCTTGGGATAGCGGAAACCTTCTCATTTATATTATTATATTACAGTCTTCACAGCCAATAACATCACGGCTTAACTGACAGACGACCAATAACACCACGAGATCGTCGACCAATCAGGACAACAACCAAAGACTTATAACATCTACTTACGATTCACAGTTCACTTGACTCTGATGAGGACTTCCGCTCAGGTTGTCGAAACGCCAGTCAATGTCATCACTAACAGTCCTTCTCAGGACTACACTCACCCAGACGATCATACTTTACCGACTTATGTTAATTTATATTGCAATAATGCAATTTTACAATACTTTTGGCAGGCCGACGAGTCAGAACTTGACTTATTCTCTGCTGATGACACCAAGGACTTCACACCGCCTCAGGTTGTTGAATTCCTAGCTCAGCTTGTAGATAAGGTACGCATGTAGCAATGGTGTGTGTGTTAGTGGCTTAGTCTTGTCTTGATCGGTTGGGACCTGTGAAAAATAGCTGTTTATCATGTCCTCAG
This sequence comes from Siderastrea siderea, assembly GCA_964030785.1. NCBI lineage: Eukaryota > Metazoa > Cnidaria > Anthozoa > Scleractinia > Rhizangiidae > Siderastrea > Siderastrea siderea. The sequence goes on along the minus strand of OZ034977.1, from coordinate 12,045,883 downwards.
GGAAACCGGTTCAGTTTTTTCCAAAGTCTTTGTCAGGGGGACGGCAAAACCCGAATGAAGGGTCCTGCTAGTGATTTGCCAGGGTTCATTTGCTAGAGTGTACTCAGTAGACCAGACCTGAGCAACCATTCAAATCAAAATGGACCGAAGACCTGTAACGACGGAGGTATTGGGTCCAGAAAGTAAAACAGTCAATTCACTTATATTACAGCTCATAGTCTTTTACGACAGTTTGCTTTGGGACAACAAATGACATTTAACGACAGGCTAGAAACTCAGGTTGATAGTAATGGAACATTGTGGCTCCCAGATACTCAGCAAATCACGGCTCATGAGAACGAAGACAGCTCTTTCATATTTTAACAACCTCCCACCCCCTTCACGACTCACGAAAATACCTGCCTCTTCCCCAGGCGCCGATTTAGCGCGGGCAAACAGGGAGCGCGGGGCGTCGTGGGAAGGATGCAAAACGCGAAGTGCGTCAGTGCATCTATCCCACAACGCCACGCGCACCATCATACAATAAGGAGGGACGCCCCACTCAGTAGCTTGTCGAAAGAAGCAACTGCTAATTTCCTTTCCCGTTCCAAGTTGGACATTTTCGATTACAATTCTAGAAATCCCCTTTATCCTTCCCCTCCCCCCCTCCAAAAAAAACTGGCCTTTGGGTAGACCAAATTGGTCTTCCTTTTAGCCTGCAACCGAATCGCCCGGAAGTTTGGGTAATTTGTAAACAACTTTGCCCACTTGTTCAAAACAGGATTAAGCTAACCCAGGATTGAGCTTAATTTTCACTTCCGTTTTAAAGCCAAACGATACGGATTTCTGTAAATCCCTTTTACCCTACATTTTAACTTTGGCTGCTTTTGAACAGTCACTTGTTATTTGCTGTGAAAACTCTTTTGAATAAGAGAAACAGCAACGTTGGTTAAATTTTAATCCCAGGTTAGCGTTAACCGGCTTTCGAACAAGTCGTGTTATGGCATACTTTCATTTCTGTTTACTTAGACCAACGAGAAGCCACTGACCTTATCTCAGCTCAAGAGAATGGATGAAGTATATTCTCTCACTCCTTCAAGAAATTCTGAGATCAAGTTTAGGTAAAACAAAAAATAGATATCCTGCAATTTAGTAGTACAGGGCTTGGGAATATACTAAAAATTCCACTTTTTGTTCCAGAGTCTGGAAAACTCTTGGGATTTTCTGTGTTCTGCTGATAAACTAATGATGCTTTTTTTCATTCCCGCTGATAAACTCCTGGATTTTTTCAATGCGCTTGTGATAATACCTGGATTTTTAGCGACAGGTTCTACACATTTTAACATCTACCTAACACGACATGCTTTATGGAATGAATATTTATTTTAAAGACACCTTTTGGAAAGAGACTAAACTCAGAGATGGAAATAATAATGGTGGCCAGTAATCGGACATAACCAATCGGATTTACATGGAATATCTGGGTTTTAGGTCCTCCATCCTTTCCTTCTGTAAAAGAAACTTTGCTTCACATGTACACTTCCTCTCTCGATTGCTGTAAATGCTTGAGGGGTACCAGGAAACCGTTACCGAAACGATGGTCAAGGCTTTCTTTAACCCTTTTTAAGGTAACGGTTTCCTGTAGTGACAAGCATCTGATTTCTCCTCACAATATCACTCCTTTGGTCAAACATTCCGGTCATGAGAATAACGTTAGAATGAAGAAAATGATCATCAAAGATAAGATGACTTGATTTTTATGCAAATTCTCCCATCTAGTACCGTGAGAAACATATGAAGAACAGTGAGGAGAAAATACATGCTGATATTGGGGATTAAAGGGTAAAGTCCTTGCTTGGCATAGTGCAGTCAGGTGGGCCTCTTCGGTAATGTTTGGCTATTTCATCTCTCATGTTTCGCGTCCTGGAAGAAGTCGACTCGTGGCAAGTCTAAAACGATAGCGGCAGCGGGTGGGCCTAATAGGTCTTGATACTGTTGAACGGCGCAAATAAGAGGGAGTCTCCCTCAGAAGTGTACCAGCATCGTAGTAATACTCCTAGTTTAGTCATGCTACACACACCGCCTAAGCTCCGGTTGTGCAGCCCGTCTGAAGCCGACTGCGACTTTACCATTTGTTTGCCACATCTTGCAGGTGGCTGAGACTTTGCGCGCGAGGTGCGCATCAAGATCGTTATCCTGAAACCAGGGGCGAATGAAGTTCAACAGACCGATATACAAGTAAGTCTTGATATTTATAGCAATACAGGATATAGTACTGCTCAATAGCTTTCATTTGAATGATCTCCCTGTAAAGGGTAAGGGTTTGAACCTCCGGGCGGAGCCTCCCCGTATATAACTTTATTGAGTACCCCCCAGGTTTATAGCCACCTTGTACAGCGTAGTATACAGCACCACAGGAAAGTACTGCAGGCTGCTGAGTAGCTTTCATTTGAATGGTAACTTTTTAAGACTTTATTCACAAACTCAAATGGTAGAACCACCTTGTACAGCATAGGAAACAGCATTACAAGAAAGTACTGCTCAATATCTTTTGATATGACTACATCTTTGAATTTCGTCCACAGACTCGAAAGGTGAAACCACCTTGTGCATCATAACAATTAGCACCACAGGAAAGTACTGTTCAGTAGCTTTCATTTGAATATCTACGACTTAGCATTCATTCATAGACTCAAAAGTTAGAACCACCTTGCACAGCATAAAAAAAAGCACCACAGCTATCATTAGCTACAATTTGAATGACCTCACTTAAGGATTTTATCCCCTGACTCAAAGTTAGAACCACCTTGTACAACACAATAAACAGTACCACAAGAAAGTACTGCTCAGTAGCTTTCATGAATTTGAATTGTCACACGTTAGGATTTCATCCACAGACTCAAAAGTTAGAACCACTTTGTACAGCACAGTAAACTGCACCTCAGGAGAGTATTGCTCAGTAGCTTTCATTTGGATTGTTTCAGTTTAAGTTTTAGCTTGAAGTTGTTTGCCCCTTGAACAATACACGTTATTGACGCTAATCTTGCTGAAAGGTAGACGAAAGAGAGCGTTAATTCCGTCCGTTTTCTATTTTCAGGGAGTTGTACGCTCGCGAAGAGTCAAAGGAATTGGCTGTGAAAACATTCAAAGAACACCGAAATTTTTATCACCCTATTGCTGCGGCACAGATAGCGAAAGATTTGAACCTTGAATGACGATAGTCGTGAGACAGGAAGATCGAATTTGTGCATAGTCAACCCAAGCGCGTATTGTGACGCGCGTGTCGCGTGACCGGTGTTGTGTAAAATCATCGAATTTCCGAATTACAAAGGTTTATATAGGATTTTAACCGTCACTTTGAGTAAACCCAATTTTAAGTCGAATTGAAATAAAATTGCTTAAATAAACTAAAATTGCACTCTATATGTGGAACTTGACGTTATTTTCCTCTACAGCTTCTTTATCCCGATGTTTTCAGAATTGAATTTTAACACTGTTCACAAATTAGCAGGGCAAGAAACTATTTGGATGAATGAATCAACTGGATCCACGAAAAATCCTCATAAATCATCAAATCATGAAATGCAAATTCTTACCTTCAAATTCTTTTGCCCTTCGGTCCATGACAGAAGTATCCGTCCAAAAACAACCACCTTCCCTTCAAAGAGCTCCCCAATTGGTTCATTCAAAACGATGCTGCAAATACTGAAGGGACCGAGTTGAGTTGTTTCATGTTTATTGATGTCCTTACTGAGCTTGCTTCAAGCCTGTCAGAATTGTCGAATGGTAGCAACTTGTTCATAAAACAAAACTTAGGAAATTGGTCAAGTCGGGGAAAAGGAGTCGAAGAGGAGACTAGGATGGACACAACGAGAACTGCAAATTCTACGAAAACTGCAAAATCTGCGAAAACTTGACACCTGACATAATGCACCTGACATAAGTGCATAGAATCCTTCTTTCTTGTTTGGCGTTGTGGAGCTTGAGGACAGACACTACTGTCGTGGTCCTTAAGGCAGAAAGAATTTGAAGGTAGGAATTCTTAGTTCATGGAATTTATAAGGATTTTGCTTGGAGCCAGTTCATTTATTCATCCAAATAGTTGTTAAACTTCAATTCTGAAAACATCAAGAAAGAGCGGCCGTAGAGGAAAAACGACGTCAAAAACCCCTTACAGAATGGAAATTTAGTTCATTTAAGCAATTTATTTCAATACGTTAAGGGAAGGGCTACACAACACCTGTCAAGCGTCACACTTCGCGCTTGGGCTGCCTATGATTTGTGGAAGACCAAAGACCGACTTCACTTTTTCCCTCGACGAAGTTGTCGAAAAAGTAGAGGGAACAGTCACAGATGGGTGATAGAAAAGATGATTTTCAAAGTAGACTGAGAAGCCGCTACTGCAGAAGCGAGAATGCCGAATTGTGGGGAGGGGGCACTCCGGTTCAGAAGTGACGGGCAGCGAGGTGCGAAGTAGCATTTTGGTCCTTTTTGGAGTTGCGGAGGGGGGGGGGGGGCTTGTTGGCTGGCGGACGGTGGGAACATTTTTTGCCGTTGTTTGTGTGTTTGGATAGCGGGATTTGGGAAGGGATTATGGCTTTAGCCTATCCCCCGACACTTTGAGTCCGAGTGCCTCCTTTTCCGATAGAAATCTAATGAAATGAAGAAAGAAATGAAGTGGAATGATGAAAGAAGCTTTAAAAATGAATAGAAAGAAGAAAGATTGAGCTGAGAATGATTCACGTAGTTAAAAATAATAATAATTTGATCGACGTGATATAAGGACGATAATTAACAGTTATCCACCGAAGTGGAGGTTTATATTTACCTTTCTTCTCTGACACTGAGGTGATTACTTGTTTTAATATATACCAAACAACTGGATAGCCAGCACCAATATTTTTTTTGTTTTTCCGAGAAATGAGTTAAAATTCGCACGCGAAACCCAGATACCATCCCCAATTTAAGTTGCAATCAGACAGCGCGAAAAACACTATCCACTCAGGGGGGGATCTAGGGGGGGTGGATTGGGTGACATGCCCCCCCCATCTCTTTGGGGTCGTTTAAGCTTGAAATTAGGAAACGGAACTAAACTATGACTGAGGCAATTTTGTCTCCGATGGTTCCGAAATCATTCTTTCAGGTCAGCCACCCCCCCCCCCCCTCAAAAATCGTGGATCCACCACTGCCACTGATTTGATATATACTAAAAGTGATTAACAAAAATGGTCTGCAAGGTTAGTGTGGTATATACATTTACTTTACACTTTCTTTTGTGATATAAAACCCTGAATTACCTGATTGCGTAAGTAAACTCATTGCAACAGAAATATGTTAGCCATTTGTTGTTAAAGGGGGAACTGGGAACCAAGTTTGGGGAATGATTGACTGATCGCCACTGAGATCTCCCTCCCTCCTCTCCTCCTCCCTCCCCCACCCCCATAAAAAGGTACTACCATGTGTAAACCATGACAAGGGGCATGTATCCCTGGGTAAGGCCGGGTTTCTAAAACTAAGGGATCTTAAGCACAGCCTTTCGTGAGCCGGAATTTGAATGTTCTCCTTTGTTTGCTTGTTTTCGATCCACACAAACCAGCTGGAAAACTCTGGTTTTGGTATTCGTGGTTTGCCATTATGGAGATAATGGCGTCGAAATGCGTCGAAAGAAAAACATTTGACTTCCGGTTGGCGTCCGTGACTCACGCACGTCTACGCTTATGTTCTGAAGGGTCTCAACTGTCCCGTCTGTTTTGTTCAATTGGGAGCTAAGGCGGGCATCTGGGTTGGCACTACCTTAGTCATGGCATCTACAAGTCAACCTGATTCGCAGGGTATATGAGTTAGGCTTCCAAGGTGGCGGTGAGCTTTGGCTTGAGTTGCCGCCAACTTGGCTTGACCCTAGGAACAAGGTTGTCTGAGAGTCAATAACTGATTGGAACTTCACGTGACTCGCATGACCACTTCGAAATGGCACTCCATCTTCAAAGAGCCACTAGTACTGTAATGAACCTGCCTTTACCCAGGCGCTTATTGGGGTTATCGACACAAGAGCGGCCTGGAAGACCCCCCCGGCAGAAGGCTTTACACAGCGAAAAGGACCAGAAAGAGCGGCCTGGAAGACCCCCCCCCCCCCCGACAGAAGGCTTTAGAGAGCGAAAAGGACCAGAAAGCTTAACCCTTTCTGCCTTCGAAAACAATCTGCGCGGAAACCAGCGGCGCCTGGGTACGAGGAAGGCAATAACTACCCACGGTGGTTACAAAGCGTATGTCCGATCAACCTCGGTTCCAAGGGGCTCCTTGGCATGTGAGGATGAGATTTGATGGCTGATTTTGTTCTCATAATTACAGAACTTAACGAGAAGGTTGACCTGAGGCCTGGCTGTTTAAAGCAGGGTTAAGCTAACTCAGGGTTAGTATCAGTTTTGAATTCTGGTTTAAATTCTGGTTTAAATAGCTAAAGGACGTTTCATCTTTTTGCCCTGCATTTTGACTTTGGTTGCTTTCAAACTGTGACGTAAATAAGAAGTGGAAATGCTTTTCAACGATACTAACAAAGACCTTCGTGAACTGTAAATCTCGGGTTAGTGTCTGGCTCTGGACTTCATGAAAGGAAATTGGAAGTCTTGCGTTTCCATTTGTGGCGCGCTTCTACTTTACACCATGAATGGGAAAGCTTTTGGTTTGATGACTGTCGCTTTGCAAGCTAGCTGATGTCAGAACACGCGAAAAAGAGCACGCTAGACTTCCGGTTCTAATTCAGGTGACATGTAAGATGACAACGTTCTTGTTGCCTTGGTTCCCCGTTATCCGTAAAACGCGATGGGGAGTATGTGGTTTGTGTGCGTATAAAGATTTTAAATTACAAATCGACATGGACTGGGGATTTATCAATTGTTGGAGAAGTAATAACGAATAATTAACAAATATTTCACGAACCCGTGTTGGATATGAGGTGATAATTGACAATTTTTCAGCGAAGTGGAGGTTAATAAGTGGTGGATATTTGCCGAGCTGAAGTAAATATCCACCACTCGTCACCTCCACTTCGGCGAATTGTTTTAATATATACCAAACCAGTGGACAGACAGCACCGAATGTTTCCTTTTTTTCTGAGAAATGAGGAAAACTCTCGAAAAATGCCGGTGGGAGTGAGTGGCCAATCAGAGCGCGCGAAAAACACTACCCATCACTACCGACTGGTATGTTATGTACTAAATGGTTATAACCAAGTCATACCCAACAAGCGCTACACCGATTAATTGTTTAACCAAATTTTTAATTTCGGACAAAACGTCTGCTTGCCGGCGAAAATTTTTAAACGCCGGGGCACTTAAGCGTGGCATCCAAATTCCTGACAAGGCAAAAAGCAGGGTTAGTGGTTGATAGCTTGCGTGCAAATTACTGTAGTCGTTGTCACATACACTGAATGTTTCTTAAGGTGTTTGCTTGTAAAGTAATAGGAAGATAAAACACAATGACTCGATAATCATTGACCAAGAAGACCACAGAACAACGGCTAGATTCCACCAAAGTAAGTCGAGGGACTGGTAAGGAAACCCGGCAAGTTTCAAAGGCCATGACAAAGACGCTGCAATTTATGTTGAAAGCACAGTCTTTTCATTTACGTTCGCACACTATGGCTGAATAACTTAAGAGTAACATTTTTATCGGTAAGTTGCTCATGCAAAATTCAAACCCTATTGTCGGTTGTTCACGGTCAAGGCTAAAAACGGTAACAAAAACATAAAACAAACGATTTTGCTGAGCTTCACAACCCGATTCTTTTATCATCTATGATTCCACTACAAGCTGACTGATTTATATAAACTATTCAATAGGCGGTTGTCACAGAATTTCGTTTAATCCAACATTCACGTAAGGAACGAACCACTTCAAGTTTTGAATGCGGTGGGAGTGGAAGCTGGTGAACATCATTTTTCAGTCGCAACAGAAGGCTTTGCCTGCATTCTCCTTCAATAGTTTGCAACATGTTTCTTTCCTTGTTTCCTATGGACCGTAAGAGAAGCCCCTCTTTGGTCAGGGAAGGTAGAGCAAGAGCAACACACGAGTGCGCGGGAAAATCAACTACCACATGGAAACGACGCCGGATAAGGGAGGCGATTGCCCACAGTGCATGCAGGTGTATTTTGAGCGACCAAGCACTGGTATTCCTTCTTCCGGTTTTTTAAGCCGCCATCTTGGATTAGAAGAACAGAGGGAGGTGGGGCAAGTAACAAAGCGACCGAAGGGGTGGGAGACAGGATGAAAGATGAAGGTTTTGATAAGCCAAGATGGCGCCCGCGCATTAATCCAGCGCTTGCCCGTAACAAAACGCCCGCGCGGTAGGCTAGCGAGACCATTACATGATCCCCCTTTTTGTCTCCTCGACCGCCCTATTAGCGACCTTCAGATCAGACTACGAGTACGAGATTGAGGACGACTACCACGTTTCAATTCCTGAACACATTGCTTAGACAATCTTGATCACACCGAGCTCGTTCATAGAGCCTCATTCTCTACAGATCAACATCACGGAGGAGCGAGGACTACGAGAACGTAGCTGTTTTAAAATTCAAAAGTCGTACTCGTAGATAATCTCGTACTCGTAGTCACATCAGAAGGTCGTTATGTTCGTGCGTGCGCGTGACGTTCTTCGACCTCTAATGCTTTTATTTCTCCTCCGCAATCTTTGCAGTGTTTTTTTTAGGGGGGGGGGGGGCGGGGGGGCCCAACTTCTCCCCACTTTTACCGTCAAATATGAAATGGTCCGTCCCTAAAATAATAAGAAACTTAAAGTTTGCTAGTTGTGATTATTAGTAAAGAAAAGCAATCACAGTCATGAGCTACCCTATTCTATCTTAATGTCTGATTTTCTTG
>OZ034977.1:10174527-10537027 GCA_964030785.1 Siderastrea siderea | reverse complement strand
TCGAATAAGTGCCAAGCCTCGAATCTCATTTATAGGGGGGTGTGGATATAAAAAGGAATGGCCCTAAATACTGTACCAACATACCTCAAAAACAACAACGTAACACACACAATATACATACCTCAAAATGTTCCCTCAAAATCATGCAAAGTACCAAAATTTGGAATAAACACAGTTTAATTTATACCCATAAAAAGGCCCAATTTTAAAAACCCTGGCCGACCCTGTGCATACTAGGTTGGCGTGGTTGCTTAAAGTCGTTTTAAAAAAATACGACTGAATTAAACTTTAAAACGAACAAAATTACATGAAAACCTTTTCTTAACGTACCTGTAATAGCACTATCTGGAAGGGAAGGAAGTGTACAATTTCCAAACGAACATGTAAAAAAAAAAAATAACACCAACTTCGCAAACATGGCAGTGACAATATAACTCTTTCCCAGTCTTCTTTTGCGACAACTTGGAAGCGACAACTCGAAAGCGACAACTGAGAAGCGACAACTGAGAAGCGACAACTTGGAAGCGACAACTCGGAAGCGACAACTTGGAAGCGACAACTTGGAAGCGACAACTCGGAAGCGACAACTTGGAAGCGACAACTGGGAAGCGACAACTTGGAAGCAACAACTTGGAAAAATATGTTACGGGGAGGGGGGGGGGGGCATAAAAAACCAGCAAACTAAAAATTAAGCAAACTTCTTTTGAGTTCTTATACTTTCACCCGACACCCCCCTACCCACCTCTCACATTGTAATAGATTAAGCTCCTCCAGGAATGGTAGCGACAACGTGGAAGCGACAACTTGGAAGCGACAACTTGGAAGCGACAACTGGGAAGCGACAACTCGTGACCCTTATCGGCTTCCGTAGTTTACTTATTAGTGCACGCTCGCGTCACTTTGTTACGAACACTTTGACTGGCTTATGCTTGGAATCTATTAAGCCAAAAGTGCACGCTCACGACAGCTTGTAACGTGCACTCTGATTGCTTTACAACCACCTTCTTTTAATTCATAAGTACAAGCTCACGACAGCTTGTTACGTGCACTCTGATTGGCTTAAACACACCATCTGTTTACCCATAGGTGCACGTTTACGTCGCGTTACGAGCAATCTGATTGGCTTACACACGCCATCTACTTAACCACAAATGAACATTCGCGTCATGTTGTTGCAGGTACTGTGTTTGGCTTATATGCGCCATGTATATGTATCCACAAAAGCCCGGTATTTCGTCGCACACACGCTGATGGCTTATACACACCTGTTATTTGCTTATAAATACGGCGCGCTCAGGTTCCGTTGTTTTGTGCTCTTTTATTGGCTGTGGTCTCAAGTTGTAGCAGGCGCAACGTAATACAAACTTAAGACCCTGGAGATGAAAACGTTTCAGATGTAGCCTGCATAGCAATCGTTTCCGTGTGTTTTTTTGTGCTTAGGAAGGTTTTTGTTTTTTGCTTTTTTCCACCTAAACGCGGTTTCGTGGCATATTTCGCACGGCAAAAAAGCGTAAAACTCTTTCCAAGCACGCAAAAACTCACGGGAGTGCTTGCTATACAAGAGCTATGAAGGATCCATCTAATACGTTCTTCTGTGGGATTCGTCAATTTTTCTCCCTGTCAACTTTAAATGGCAAACAAAAAGTCATTAATTTTGTCAACTCCTACGCTGGAACGTTGACGAAAAAAAGGCATTTACTGGAGACATAATTGCTATAAACGCATGCTAACTGAAAATAATAAGATGATTATTTGGTTACCTCCAGAGCTCCTTATGGTACTACCACTTAACAGGACTGGCTAGTGGGCGTCAGTGAGAGAAGGGATAGTTTTTTAGACCCTGACTTGATATAACTGAAAAGGAATGAAACCTAAACCACACAAGACTAAGGCAACTCTGTTGAATCACGAAAACATCGAAGATTGAATATACATGCGTGCGGCCAAGCAGGAAATGCATGAGAATAAAATTCGTTGAGCTTCGCGCTTTCGGTCCCATACATATATAAGCTCCGGCGGAATCATTATTAAAATATGTGCGTAGTTAACTTTAATGTTGTTAAATGGCCTTAATAAGGTTTAACAAAGTTCAAAACAACAAAAAGCGGTAGTTTCGATATCGTTTAGCTGTGGTTGCCTTTTGAATCCTCAAAGTAAACCTCCAGTCGGGCATCCACAACACTAGAAATTTAACTTTATTGCCTATTAAAAGAGAACCCTCCCTCTATCATACTTATCGAGGATTAATGTCTGAGCTTCAACTTGAGATGAACGACGTCTTAATGGAGGTTTCTGCAGATTTCATATTTGTTGTCAAGTTATGAATTTAAAACCTCACAAGCGTTGAAGCAAGCTTAAAAACTGAAACAAAAACCTTCCTTGGCGTTTTATGCTGTTTGATGTATCGACGTGTAACGACTTTCTTCTTAGTAATAGTTCTGAAGCATTTACCGTGCATGACCTAACCTAGCCCAGATAAAGGTGATTTGGTGGGATTAATGACTACATGCTGAGCTGGTGGGAGAGGTAGAGCAGACACTCCCTAATATTTCTATCGTCATTCTACAAACACCCGACTGTGAAGAACAAAAGTAGGAAACCACACCTGTAACACTAAAACGGAGGTCTGTCTGGTTTAGAGATGTGATTATCTTAGAGGAAATAACGAAAAGTAAAGCAACCACACTATGGATCCGTTTCAAGAGGTAACCGTCTAACAGGAGGATAAAGTAACGGGGCTAAAAATATAGCAAGAACCCACACTTTGTGTCCGTTTTAGAGAAGTGTCTGAAATGTAGAGAGGGATTTAAACAAATGGAAGATTAAAGTTTTGTTGCTCTAACTACTTATCTGTAAAGGAGCTCGTCTTTTATGGTGCCACTATACCAGATGTTAAAGAGTTTCCTGGTGCAGAATTAATCGAAAATTGATGAATACCCTGAATTCTTTAATTAATATTGAAATAGTGAAGTTGTTGTACTGTGCCTAAACTTTACGTGATAGTTTAATTATCCATTTTACTTGCAGATTGGCTGTGCAATTGTTTTCTTTGTTGTTGTTTTGTATTATTTATTTTATTGTTACCATTAGGTTAAGCTGTTTCAATACTGTAGGAATTTATGGCCGTGCAAATGAAGCTTGTTGTAAACGACTGGAGTATATATAATTAACAGGGACCAACATTGTGTGTCTGCTTAGAAGGTGTGCGTCCCACAGGAAATAAAGTAAAGTACTAAAGAATAACTGAATTAACAACGACCCACCCTATGAATCCGTTTACAGAGTTATTCGACATAGAGTGTATTGGATAAGACCAAAAATAGCAAGGACCCACAGTACTATGTCTCCGGCGAGGTGATAGTCTATATAGAACGAGATGAAGTAAATTAAGGACTGAAATAAATAAAAAAGGTCAAGTCTCAAATATAAATCTTATACACACTATAGTTGATTTAATTTAGAGCCCCAGTTTTGACTCCGGGAATAAGAGGGTTAGTATAAAATCATTGCCAATGATAGTCTGACTAATAATCCGGCTTTTGTTATTGCACGTTTTAGACAAAGGAAACTACAATTGACACTGAATTCCAACAACTTGAAGGCCTTTTGGGTAATTAGTTTACAATCTGAACAGCGTTAAATTAAATGGTATGTGAATGACCTTTATTGGAGCGAGGGACATACCCGATCCTACTAAAAACTCATTGTAGTCTATGTGCTTTACCCCAAACGTAATTACCGCCATTCAATTGACTTTTACGTTACGACTTGGACATTACAAAGACGATCATCAGTCGTGTAATTCTTCAGACAATTAGATTTTGAAGCTGGTCTTCGGAAACCACAAGCGGTATCAGTTCTTTGTTGAGATAGTGATGAAAAAATCAATGGCGACAACGACATCTCATAAAGATCCAAGATTTCCTGTGTTATGCTTTCAGGCTCCGCCCAAAGGACCTACCTCACATACAGTGAAACCCAATAAAACGCAAGGGACTGGGAAAATGTGTCAGTTATAAAGGGAGGTTCGTTATATCGGGTTCTTTTCCATACCTTTTACTATTTCTGGGCTGAAAAATATACCGGGGTCTTCGTTATATAGGGGCTTATCATATCGGGTTTCCACCGTATTAAACCAGTTTTAAAGAGATGAACTAATTCACGACCTATTTTTCAGACGACTATCGAGAAAATTGGAAATTTGCCGTTTAATGACTTAATCACCTTTCCAGGCAAATGACTTCTGCTGATATGTGATGTAAACCGATGGTTATGTTTGTAGGCTCGTGGCAACGATACCAATATATTCAAAACGTGTTTGTTTTTTACTTTATGATTAGAAAAGTAAATACAAATAGAGTAAACTTTCTGAAGGAGGAAACCAAAGTGGATCTGTTAGAAAGGTATACTATATCACTTTTCTCATCTGTTCTACGCCAAGAAAAGAATTTGAATTACCACATCAAATTAATTTTGCGACTTCCTTACGACAAAGACGACTATAAATCATATACTTTTCAGACAATGTTCTCTCTTTTCAGACAATGTTGAAGCCGGTTTCTGTGGAAACTACGATTGTCATTCCACCTCGGTGAATGTAGGATATCAGTAGAAAATCAGTGATGGAGATGAGTATCTCATAAAAACCCACGTTCTCCTGCTTTAAACGCTCTACGGCCAAAAGGAATTTCTTCATGAATTACGTACGTTTGTACATATATGAAAGGATTTTGCGACCTTGATACGTACGTGTGGTATGTCAATAACAGTCAGTGATCGACACGAACATCTCATAGAAACCCACGTTTTCCTGCTTTATAATACGCTCTACGCCCAAAAGGAATTATCACATGAATTACGTACATTTGGACAGATATGAAGCGATTTTTGCCTCCTTGATACGTGGGGATATGGATAGAATTCAGTGATGGACACGAACATCTCATAGAAACCCACGTTTTCCTGCTTTATAATACGCTCTACGCCCAAAAGGAATTATCACATGAATTACGTACATTTGGACAGATATGAAGCGATTTTTGCCTCCTTGATACGTGGGGATATGGATAGAATTCAGTGATGGACACGAACATCTCATAGAAACCCACGTTTTCCTGCGTTATAATACGCTCTACGCCCAAAAGTAATTACCTCATGAATCACGTACATTTGGACAGATATAAAGCGATTTTTGCCACCTTGATGTGTGGGCCGGGATATAGGTAGAATTCAGTGATGAACATGAACATCTCATAGAAACCTACGTTTTCCTGTTTCATTCGCTCAAAAGCGATTTTGGCATGATAAAAAAACAAACAAACAAAATGTATTTCAGCTGAAAGCTTCTCGGAATCTACTACCGTCATTTCTTATAATAAGCTCAGCTGAGACAATTGGAAAGTGAGTGATCCCAGGAATATGTAAATAAGTCAGACAATCTGGTACTGTACAAATTAAAATCTTCTTTAAGTTCATCAATCACCAAAAGGTTATTTATGAGACGTATTTCTCATAGATGGTCCTTGTGGGAATTAACGGTTTGAATATACGAAAAAGCTTTGTTTGTGGTTTGAAAACAGGAAATGGTTAAAGTAAACTTTCTAAAAATAAAATCGACTCTTGACACCGCGTGCCCGTTTTGGAGAAGTGGCCGTCTTAAAGGAAATAAAGGAAAGGACAATCAGAGTATTTAATTAACAAGACCCACACTATGAAATTTAGAGAGGGATTTTAAACAAATGGAAGATTAAATTCACTGTCCTTTTCATTGCTCTAACTACGTATCTCTGAAGGAGTTCGTTTTGGCAAGGTAACTAGTAATCTTTACAGAGCGGCACGATAAAGTAAATTACTGAAAGGTCAACACTTAAATGTAAATCTTGTACACACTACAATTCAATGCACATCCTTTGTAGTCATTTCTTTCCGGAAAAACCGTATAAAATAAACTTAAAACTGGAAACAGAACTTTGCCGATATTTCGGTTTTATTTAAAATCCTTCCTAAGGGCAACTGAAGAAAACTCACAGGCAACAGAGTCAGTATAATAACGTTCAGTCTCGCGTAAGAAGCTAACGGTTGTAACGGAAATCTACATGCGTCATATGCTCTCGAACAAATACAAATACTGCAGGTGATTTAATTTAGAGGGCCAGAATGATAAGGTTACTATGAAATCACAGCCAGTGATAGTTACTGTAATAATTCGGTCCTCGGTATTTCACGTTTTAGACAAAACCACAACTACAACTTAAAGGAGACTGTTGGGTAATTAGTTTACCATCTGAACAGCGGCAAATAGTATGAGAAATGACCGTCATCGGAGAAAGCTAAATATATTTTAATTATCATAGTACAACGCTAAATTTCTTTGGTCGAAATCGGTCACGTGACGCGATAGACGGGCGCCTATCAGCACATAGTGCCCGCTTTTGACAGTTTTCAAACAAAATATAGCGTTGTACAATAAAAACAATTGAGTCCTTCTGTCTCAGGCCCTATGTGTGATACGTTCCCTCGGAAATTTGATGTTCAAACTTCATATACGCCCTCGAACATTTGTTGTGAACATCAAATTTCCTCGGGCAACCTGTTACACCGGACAGTGCCTTCGACAGAAGAACTCTGTTGTTTAACTATTAGAAACGCACACCGTAGTTCATGTGCTTCACACCCAAAAGGAATAACCGCCAAGCAATTGACTTCAAAGTTACGGCACCTTGTCATTACAAAGACGATCATCAATTCTGTAATTCTTCAGACAATTAGATTTTTAAGCTGGTCTTCGGAAACCACAAGCGGTGTCAGTTCCTTTTTAAAATGGTGATGAGAAATCACTGGCGACAACAACATCTCATAAACCCCACGATTTCCTGCGTTATGCTTTCAGGCTACGCCCAAAGGACCTACCTCACAAATTAAACCACCTTTAAAAAATGAACTAATTCACGAATTGTTGTTCGGACGGCTATCGAGAAAATTGGAAATCTGCCCTTTAATAAATTGTACCTTTCCAGCCAAATGACTTCTGCTGATATGTGATATGTACCGATGGTTATGTTTGTAGGCTCGTGGCAACGATCCCAATATATTCAAAAGGTGTTTGTTTTTTACTTTATGATTAGAGAAGTAAATAGAAATAGAGTAAACTTTCTGAAGCAGGAAACCAAAGTGGATCTGTTAGAATCGCATACTATATCACTTTTCTCATTTGTTGTATGCCAAGAAAGGAATTTTGAATTACCACACGAAATTAATTTCTCGGCTTCCTCACGACAAGGACAACTATAAATAATACACCTTTCAGACAATTTTCTCCCTTTTCAGACAATGTTGAGGCAGGTTTTCGTGGAAACTACGATTGTCATTCCAGCTCGGTGAATGTAGGATATCAGTGGAAAATCGGTGATGGAGATGAGTATCTCATAGAAACCCACGTTTTCCTGCTTTAGACGCTCTACGACCAAAAGGAAATACTTCATGAATTACGTACATTTGTACAGATATAAAGCAATTTTTACCACCTTGATACGTGTGGGATATCGATAAAAATTAGTGATGGAGATGAACGTCTCATCTGAAACCCGGCCACGTTTTCCTGATTTATGCGCTCAAACGGAATTATCACATGAATTACGTACACTTTGACAAATAAAAACCGAATTTGGCACGCAAGCTCTCCCCATACCACGCTCACTCGTTTTGTGCTTTTTGTTTGTATTTGACTTTAGACTGTACTTTTTAAGGCGTCTGTGATGTGAGTTGGTAGGAGCGTTTAAATAAAATGAATACTTAGTAAGGCTATTTAAAGTTCATCAATCAACGTTATTTATGAGACGTATTTCTCATAGATGTTTCTGGTGGGAATTAACGGTTTGAAGATACGAAAAAGCTTTGTTTTTAGTTTGTAAAACAGGAAATGAATAAAGTAAACTTTCCAAAAATAAACACCACTCTTATACAAATTTGACCTTCAAGTCAGATGTGGTTTCTGATTGATTCATTCTTGATGAATAGCTGTAAGATCAGTCGACTACGTGTGTCGTTTGGAGGCGTGGGAAGGGTCTAGAGATTTGATAAAAATTAGATTAAAATTTAATTTGACGTGATTCACTGAGCAAAATAAATATGTGAAAGATTTGGTCGGTGTGTATCCTTCAAAAGGCGTGGCAATGGTCTAGGGAGAGAGAATTCTGTTCAAGCAGGAAAACTAGAAGACCTACCTTCTGAATCAGGAAAGCCAACAGCGATGCATTTCAGAAAGGGTCAACATTTATAGCTACTTATTTGCTGTAGTATGGACAGGGTTGAGAGATTTTAAGCCGGAAAAGGTTGGAAAAAATAAGTTTATATTACGATTGGATAAAGTACTCTTCCATTCTGATGAGGTCACCGACTTTGATAAATATCTGAAAGATCAATGGCTACGTGTGTTCTCGAAGTGTGGGAAGGGAATAAAATTATTTCGCCAGGAAAAGGTTAGAATAAACCTTCTCTAGAAGGAAAGAGACTTTAAAATGTAATCTTTATTTCTGATCGATATGATGTTACCGGAAATGGTTAAAACAAATGTTATAATAAACCGTCTAAATTTGACCGCCTGATGATGATGATCCCAACTATCAGAACTGAAGTATAACGATGTAAAATAAGTAAATAGTTCCTGTTACTTATTTCTACAAGTCTTATTTTCACGGTTTTCGCGGTGTACAGTAGAAGGAAACACAGAAATAAATGCCATCTGATTTTCATAAAATTTATAGGCCTTGAGCTCGTATTTTCTTAATCGCCAAATAAAGCTTCGCTTATTGCGATTTCGACTTTTTCGCGAAGTTAATAGTATAGTATGAGAAAACATTTCATAGTGTCAGAAAAAGACAGTAAAGAAATTTCACAAAACTCAAGAAATATACACCAGACATAACTGGACTGGCTACAACAGTGACTCCTCGATTTCCTTTTCATGGAATGTCTGTGATTCTTTCTCATCTTTGCACCAGGACTGGCTGCGGATGATAAGAAAGTTAGATGTTTGTAAACATGCCTTCTTGGATGTTTGTGTGGATTAACTTCTTGATTATGATAACGGCTATAACGACAGTGATACTACTCCTACTCAATGTTTCATTTGAGTGGAAATTTTAGAAGTTTTGAAACATTACCATTTTTGTTCTCTCTTATGAGGTAAATAAGGTTAAAAGGTCTTTAAAAATCGTGACTTTGGCCTGGCTCTGGACAGGCTTTTCCACCGACTTCCATATTCGCAGAGAAATCGTGTGCACAGTTTGTTTGCTCACCATCGTTTGTTAGCTTTCGTCGAATTTGGGACAAAAGAAAACAAAAACGAAGCCAGTTCTCACAAGAAAAAGACGCTTTATTTTTTGTAGACGATAACAACTTCCTGAATTTATTTTTAATTATACCTTTTTATTTCCAACAGTCTTAAAAACTGTATCTTGTATATCCGTTGCATCATAGTTGTATGCACTGCTATTCCGCTTGATAAACGGTAGGCTTATGTAACGAGAAACCACATAAATGTACTTTTTGCAAGTCCCTATTCTTTCTCCCCAAACCACAGGCGAACGTTTAGCTATGCAGTCTGCTTCAATGTTGAGCGGTTGGATGAAATTCTGTTCAGGGTTTCATTCAAACACTTAACAGCGTGACCATTCAAATTAAAGCCATTAAGTAGTACGTATACTTTCCTGTGGTATGGTTTGTTAAGCTTTAAAAGCCTTAAGGTATTTCTACCTTTTGAGTCTGTAGATGGGACTGAGCATACCTTTTCTTTGGTGATGTTTATTATGCTGTATTAAATAATGAAGCAGCTTTTGAGGCTGTAGATGAAATCGTTGAGGGCGTGTACGAAACAGCGATTGTGTTTGTTTTTTAATATATGCAGAGTTAAATGTGCTATTTTTATCCACCTTGTGATCGCTTGGACATCTCTGGTAGTGAAATAGCTAGAAATTTCAGGTGCAAAGGAAACAATCTTAATTCAAAACGCCGCAACAGTTTTCAGACAGACAACATTGTTCAATAAAACGATTGTTTGACTATAGATTACTCGAGAACAAAGCCCTCAGTGGCTCACAAAGACAGCAAATAATAATGAACCTTTGAAAGAAGCACTGTTTGGCGCTTGAAGTCAAGCGGCGAGTTACAATGCACAGGAAAAATGCAAAATTCTGCGGTACAAATTTGTGACCTTGTAATTGGCGCGTATGACCGTGCAATTAAATCGAAGTACAATAACATCAGTCACTAAAAGTCTTATTTCCCCCTTTTATCTTTTAACAGTCAGTCTCGGGCGAACTGTTGAGAGCTTCTTTCAAATGTTTATGCGAAAACAAGCAAGGCAACATCGCATACAGTTCGTCGGGTGTCGCTGTTAAATGGTCATAATGATTGAGATGCTTTGTTTTGCCCTCCGGCGAAACGCTCTTCAGGTTGCTTGTAATCGTCTGGTCTAAATCAAGGTCGCTGAAAGATTCTTCCAGAGTCGAGGACCTGGAGTGTTTATTAGCGTGTAGGTCTTGGTATGTTTGTTTTTGACCGACTTGAGAAGGTAGAAATAGATTGCATTGCACACACTCCGTCGCACTCGCCGATTCCCCAACTATTAAATACTCCGAGACTGTTTTATTACTCTCTCTACGCTTCGCCTCTCCGTTAACTCCTTTCTCCTCCGGCCTGTTGAAACAGAGAATTACGCTCTCAAAAATTTTCTTAAATCCCTTGCGGAAGTCTTTGCTAAAAACACCAAAAATCACCGGATTAACCACACAGTTAGTGTACGTAATTAACCAGCAGACAATTGAAATGTTTGTGAAATTCGGACTGTTAATACCGCCACCAAAGTCAGCCCATAACCACACAACTTGGTTTGGGAACATAAAGATCGCGAAGACCACCACGACTACGATAAACATCTTGGTCGCTTTTGCATTTGGAGTACTCCAAATGTCAATTTGCACACTTATTCTGCTGATTCTCCTCATTATGCTGTTCGTTTTAGAAATCTTGCGCCGCGGCGTTTTCTCTGAGTCTTTGCTCAATTTACGCTGTTGCTTGTTAGGGTTGATAGAATTTTTGCGCATTTTTGCGGAGGTGTTGCATAGCGCGCGAACCGCAAGTCCATAAACAACCGCCATAAAAAGAAGTGGCAATGCATACTGTGCGAGGAACAAGAAAAGTGTATAACCTTGTCTGTACGTAAACGCGGGCCAGTTTTCTTCGCAAGAGCCGTTCTTGAGGCCAAGGACATAAACGTACGGGCTCACACATACCATTGAAAAAAGATGGACGAAGAGAATTAAAACATAGATTTGTTTCATCGACAAACGCGTCTTAAATGGATGCATGATGAGTCGGTACCGGTCTAGCGAGATAGCAGCGAGGGTAAGGGATGAGGCACAAGTGAAGTATGTCTGCGCGGGCCATAACAGCTTACACATCGCTCCCCCATAGAACCACACATAGTTGTTTTCTTCCAGAATGAAATCAAACACAATACTTATCACAGGCGTGACCAAGTCACAAATGGCCAAATTGAGGATAAGGTAGTTTGATGATGTGCGCATTTTTCTGGTGATTATCCACGCAACCATACTGTTACCGAAAGTGCTCGCAGAAAGGATGAGAAAATAGAAAAATATCTTTGTCACCCTGAAGGTTGCTGCGTCTCCGACTTCCTCAGGCGATAGACTCCCATTACTGTGTTGTGTTACAGTTTCGTTTCTCTCCATGATGTAAACACGGTATGCTGTACCGTACGGTGTAAATCCAGTTCAGAACAGCGCTAAATCTTCAGACGTACTGCGATTATGGTGCTTAGACGAGTGTTTTATCTGAAGGAGGAGTCAGTTATTGATTGACGATCGTTATCAATGGAAAATGTTAGAGTTCTGTGAAATTAATATCTTTTAAGCCTACTCCGCCTGATCTAATCTTCAATCCGCTCCTTGTTGGCGCCCTATAAGTCATGCATGCGTGCAAGCCGGCTTCTAATTTGATGCGCGTCTCGCGTGATTCTAAATTTTACATAATGTGTTAAATGGTTTTGATGTTTGTACAATTACTCAGCGGGAATTCCATTTACACGTACAAAACAGGAAACCGCTGTTTGACCTTCATCTTCCTCTGCGTCGTGTATGAACTTGCCGAACCAAATGACTTGATTGAAGAAACAGGGTCGGCCGTGGGCTTGCAGGGTGCGGTTTACGAGGGTTTGAAGATTGGTTTGTTTTCCTACGCATTTGTTATGGCGTCATGTTATTAGTAAGGAGATACTGGCACACTCCTTGAGTTGAGTGGATGAAAATTATAATCTTTCGGGCCACTCTCACCTTTCGGCTTTCTGGATTGAAACAGTAAAGTAAACAGCTAAGTTTAGAGTATGTTTAAATTCTTTAAACAGTAAAGTAGCAATTGAACGCAACGTTCTCCCAGGCAGGCTTAATGATAATATTTAAACTACAAGGTCCTTTTAAGGGATTAATTGAATGGTGCTGTCCGATCTACAGAAAAGTTCCAGCTGTTTAGATAGCGAGGATCGAGCGGTGCGAAGGAAAAGCAACGGAAAAAGGATCAGTTCCTACCGGTCTCATGCAATCAGCACCTAGGTCTTATCTAAAACCTCCACTCTTCGAGAAAAAATCTGTTTCAACAAGGCAGGTCGAGTGTTGCAACTTGTAAGTCCGATCTTTTCGTTACAAACAGAGTACTTGAAACGTGAATTAAATGAATCTAAAGGTTTTAGTCTTTAAGATTGCGTGATTGCAAACACATTGTTATGCGGCTGAAGTAGTACTAACTGAGATACTGTTCTTAACAGAGTAATTGCTTGCAATCAAGAAACTGATCTAGGAGTGGATATCTGTGGATACAATTCAACGAATGCAATCCAGAATTGCATCCACAGAAATGTAGTTCTGTGGAAGCAATCGTCAGAAGAGCGGGATTTTCGTAGTGGAATTTTCGTGCTCAATATTTGGAAATATAAAATATATACGCTGCCTTCACTGGAGATTGTGGTAGGTACTCAAAATGACTTCAGTGACGGATCGCAATACTACACCTCAAAGACTTGGATAGACTGTTTCTCTCAGGCTCTCATGCTATTTCCTTTCTTCCATATATGTACCACACACAATCCATTATCTCTTCAGATTCACTCTCACGAAAACGTCCGGTTTTGCAGAATCTCTTTAGGTGGCCAATTTGACCTCATAACAACTCAGCTGATTTCAAATTGACAGTTTCTAATTTACTGGAACGGTTCCAGTCCGGTTCCCATTCCGCCTTTCATGATTTCATGTAAGTCTGGTTCGCAAAACATAACCTGAATAGGGCGGAAAACGTGGTTACATAACAAAACGAAACTTATAAACTAGCTGAAACAACTATCACAAGAATTTTAAGGAATTAAAATGAAAAAGAATGTAGACTAAACTACCTGTATGTGAATACACGTTAAAGTTGACAGCGGGCAACCTGCCTAAAGTTAGGTCCGCGACCAGTTGACTTGACGAAACAACATAATAACACGACGAAACAGCGAGTTGACACAACGTAGCAACGAGCGGAAGTTTTGTTCTCGAGTCGACGACAAACATCGCCTTTATTTGGTGGCGTTCTACTAGCTTGGGCTACCTGTGGTGAGTTTTCTAAGTGGTACTTTTTTCCCCATCAAATTAGCAATTTGCAGTTATAATGACTACACCACTTGCAAGAGAAGGGTCCAAAAGACCTTAGCGATAAATATAACCCAACTCTAGGTGCACTAAATACAAGTCATGGAAAGCAAAAGTACAAAGTGCCCAACAGAAGTAAAATCTGTGACCCTAGGGGAGAAAAATGCCTCAGTGTGGCCGTACAAAAGATGTACCTCTCAAACAGTGTTTTCCAGCAAACCTGTTTTTTAAATGAAAATTTTCAATGTAAAATAATGGCTTTTATAGAGCGAAAAGCTGACCTCTAAGGTCCCCAGGCTGCAAAAATATCCGGGAAACTCTGACCCTGACATGTTTGGCTTTCTGTCTTTGTGTGAAGGGATTTAATTCTGAAAGCGCTGGGTTGAGTAGAAATGTCTTACACCTTCTTAGATATCCACTTAGGAAACGCTGGAAAATTTGAAATGACAAACAGTCTTAAGTAACTTGCCCGAAGGCAGTACGTCTTCCAAACTATTAACCAACGAATAAACAAATGCACCGTGTCATCACTGGACACTAACCACGCTGCTTTAAAATCCTTCTAATGAAGACGTTTTAGCTTTTCGCGCTCAATCTAAACACACGAGTACACGTTCGATTAACCCTTTAAGCCCTGATATAAAAATGCATATTCTCCTTACTATTGTCTTAATATCAAGACATCGTTTCCTTGGTGATCACTTCCTTTCTTCTCATCACTTGAATGTTTGAACAAGTAGCGATGATGTAAAGAGAAATTTCATTTTCGTCAGTTATAGGGCTTAAAGAGTTAAAGCCAGATGATAAACATTCAAGACGGTAGAAAAGTTCTGCTCAATAGCTTTCCCTTGAATGATCACAGTATTAGATCATCTCTGATCTCAAACTGACTTTGCAAACTTTGAACGTCACATCAATGTCTTCACTCTTAAAGCAACGCATCAGAGCTGGCTTCATCGGCTCTTTGAATATACACTGCCAGAAGTTTCTATCATTCCTAGAATACATTATTTAAAATCAATTTCCTTTTTTCAGCCAATCGAGGTGTCATTAAAAATTAAAAGATGCGCTGTTTGTGCAAATTTAGACATAATCTACATTCCTTTGTTGTCAGTGTCTGAACATATGCAACAGTTGTGTTTGTCATTTCCCGTCAAAAGAATCTTAGAACAAATAAAATAAGGCCTCATATGATGTTACACGGAAGCAACAACAAGTTTGAAGAGAGGTTTCCAGTATAGGAGTTTGCTTTTATGCTCGTTTTGCCCACATACAGGATCTTGTTAAAGTTCACTGCAAAAAACTACAAAGTTTCCCGACTTCTTAACCCCATAAACTGTTATCTTGTCACAATCTAGCAAATATAAACAAGTCTTTAGCTAAATGAAATTTACATCTGATTTGAGTTTTAATTACTTTCCAATTTAATTTTACGCGTTCAGTTATCACACTTTGGCGTCGATCGTCCTGAATTAATTCTTGGGTGCGTCAGAAACAGACAGATAAACATTATTTTTCTCTTCCACGCTCCAGCTGACCTTTTAGAATACTTACGAAACTAAAAGGAACAGCTTTTACTGACAGATTGGTTAATTTGCTAATACTCTTTAACACCTGCTTTCATCTTCAGCAATTTCAACGCCACAGATCATCATACCACGACAATAGTCGTAGCTATAACATTTGACATGGATGTCTTTTTTTCTCCGAGAAACTGATACACGGAGGATAAGGAAACGACTGGAAAGAGGACGCCCAGCTACAGCTTATATCTAGGCGGCCTTGCGAAGGTTCACTGATCAGTGGAGGCGCCTAAAAATCACACATACGATTTTGGCCATGGATTCGTCTTGTGAAAGTATGAATTATCAAAATTGGTATTCTAGCTAAATTTGAAGCAAACACAACCGTTAATTAAGACTCACCGCGATTGCGGTTAATAAAAAGAGGCCGAATGTGTGTTCATGTGTAACAAAGAGGCCAGTTCAAACGTTTGAGTTTGTAGGTGAAACCTAAACCACATTGATAAAGTTGGTGCGTTGAAATAAAATCTATTGAGCAGTACTACCCCATAGTATGTTAATGCTTTCCAACAATCGAAATATGAATTTCAAGATTTTTCTCTTGATTTTGGAGTTTTTATAATTTATAGGAGAGAAAGGGTTAAATTTAATTATTTGAAGATGCTCACTCTTCCTCGCTGAGACTCTACTGAAAATGTAAAATAGAAAAGAAAAATATGAACAGAAGACAACTACAGTCAAATTCTAACGTATCGAGCCTCGTGGGAACAAATTAGAACTAATTTATAAGTACTCGAGTTATAACGAAAGTTTCGACTCGATGTTTTAGTCACGCGTGGCTACCTGGGGTTGAATTAGGCCCAGTTCAGACTTCGTACCTCTCTTGTGCCGTACCAATTAGTACGAAGTTATTAGGAAGTGGTGTGGTGTTCAATGCAAATCAGTCTTTTTCGACAGATTTCAATTAGGCAAGCCAAAATCTCAGGGTAAGGCAAAGCTTGCCGCTTGTAATAAAAAGCTTTGTTTGAAGCTTTGTAAAAAGTAGTTTCTTCTGCTTCACGATTCGTACAGTAAGGCCCAGTTCAGACGCCGAACCTCTTATGTGCCGTACCAAATACATTTTCGCGAGAAGTTTGAATTCAGTGAAGGGGATTGAGATGAAGAGGTTCTAAGGTGAGTACTTTTAAACTGATTTTAAAGCGTGTTTTACATTGATATTTATCTTTCAGAAGACAAAAGGGATTATTTTAGTTTTAAGCGGAATATAACCCTTGTCACCTCGCCTTACTTAAAGATAAGAGAGGGTAATACGATCAAGCTTCCCTTCAGCAGAGATTTCTTTAAGCGATTCAGTTAATCCGAGATTTCTATCAAAACTAACAGATTTAGTCCTCTGGCTACCAGTCAGGCTTTTGACAAAGTTTTGTTGTCTGAAGACTACATCAAAGAGGTAGATTACGTATGAAGCGAGTGTACGTTTAGCAAAATTTTAATCTATCCGTCAAGGAAAGGGAAGATCCCATCATATAATTTCTAATTACGATGTCATTATTTAAAAGCAAACCGCAAAGTCCTACTATCTTCAAAATCTTGATAAAATACTTCTGTCAACTATCTGATTGAAGGTATGTCTTTCTACTTTTCTATTTCGGCATCGAGGAAAGAGGTCGGGAAACACAAACAATTCTTATCCCTGAGAAAAAGAAATAGTAATTTTTTTTCGTGTTTGACCAACTAGTTGATTTAGGAGATAATGCAGGAATCTATTAGTTTTTCGCAATTGAGTCGCTCAATTGCGAAACTAAGAAACACGCCTTAAGTAACTCAGCGCAAGCATTTGGCGAGTTACAGATGGCAAAGAAAACTAATTCTAATCAGCTTCCCTCTCTGATGAGCACTGAAAGATCGCGAAGGCTCATGAAAGTGGAGAAGCATTCAGGACGGCTATCATATCAAACACTTACGGAACGCACGCGATGATGTCTGGCGATGTCACGTGACAGGACATGGCCACATTAGTGAAGGATCCAGACATGCTTATCGCGAGGGAACCTAGAGTAGACAGAGAACTGGGGGAAAGGGGAGTGAAAGTGTTGACTTTTTAGCTAGTTATATAGTTTCAAAAGCCTTTACGGCACGGATTCGTCACTATAAAATCCCTTACCTTTTAGTTAACAGATTACCGTATTTAAATGTGATCCAGTACTGAAGCTTTAAATCTTGTATTTGTG
Organism: Siderastrea siderea; assembly: GCA_964030785.1. Taxonomy (NCBI): domain Eukaryota; kingdom Metazoa; phylum Cnidaria; class Anthozoa; order Scleractinia; family Rhizangiidae; genus Siderastrea; species Siderastrea siderea. The sequence continues at coordinate 10,519,576 of OZ034977.1, read as the reverse complement.
ATGCGCGTCGTGTTAACATGTTTTTGCCGGAACAAATTTTAGCGAGATATAGTTGAACTGAGGGGGAATTCAAACATTTTGCTGCAAAACCAAACCGGGTGACTGTCTTCGTGCAAGTAAAGCGTGTGCAACTCTTCATGATAACTAGGAATTTCTTTATTGTCCAATCAGAAAGAACTACGAACTCGCGCAGAAAAATGAAACGGAACGTTTTCGAGTTTTAAGCGTGGCGCTCCTGGTACGGAGAAATCTGCAGATCAGAAGCTTACTTCCAGACATGCTTTGGCAGTATCACTGAGCAGCATGGCTGTTGGAAATTCTGAAATTTATTCGTTATTGTTGAGTAATGGTTAAAGACAGTCTGTAAAGCTTAATTGGCTAGGGTTTGGTTGTGTACTTATATTAGATTGTTGTTCATGATATATTTCTCCTGGGCGCAACAATAGCAAAACCATTTTGCTTTTCGGCTTTCGAAAGCTGAAATAGCGCTGTTCAAAGAACGTTAAGTGATTCGATGGAATAGAAGGTTACCCGATGACAGGTAAGGCAGTTAAGCTCGGGTTAAACGCAGTTCACTAAAAAAATAAAAAAAAAATAAATAATAAAAACAATCTTTAAGGAGGAAGCGCCCGTCACGTGAATACGTGGTTTTCAGGGAGGTCCTCCATAAAATAAAAAGTATTAAAATCTAAAATAAGAAATACAAATGTCACAGATCTAAAATATAAAATATACAATGATTAAAACTACTAAAACTACCTACTGTCCTAAAAAAACTAATTACAAATAATTACTCGTGATCACTCGTGCTTTGATCCGTATTTAAACCTCGCTGCATTACTGTGGTGAAGAAAGTATTCTTCACGAAAGAGAAGCGAGTATTCTGCACTAGTTAAATGTTCTCCCCGTCCTGATTTACATTCATGGATACTGAAAAAAAAGTTGACTTACCGACAGGAAAACAGTTGATCTGAAATTGTTCTTGTACTTGTAGGCTGGAGAACAAATCAGTTCTCCATTTTGTTTCTCCATTTTCAAAGCTTTAAAAAAGCCTTATAAAGATTCTACGTTATTCCCAATAACCACTATTCCGGTCCAGGTTAATTTTGTACTAGGAGAAAAATACTGAGATAACGCACTTTCTGTTTGAATATTAAAAACAAGAGCTAAGCCTGCTGTTTCCTCAGCAGTCCGCATGTTAATATTGATTCCTGTCGTCAATAATTCTCATTAAAAGTGTTTATGAGTATCACTATAATTCTTTATAGCGGAGCCTGCGGGCAAAGTCCGCCAGCGGAGCTCCATTGCTAAGGAAATTTGGTAACCTATCAATCCGAGAAATTTTGGTTGTGACGTAATTGTCACGTGACCGTTCGTCCGTACGTCCGCACGTCCGTACATCCGTACATCCGTACGTCCTTCCGTCCGCACAGACTCTGTGGGAGGGGGAGGGAGTCCCAAGACAACCCGACGGGGGTAGAGAACTGTGCCATCTTTCCTTGGCGGGAAATCGCGCGGTGCTTTTGGGCAACCGGCGTTTTTCTTGGCGGGAAATCGCATGACCATCGTCGCTTTTGAAAAGGAGGTATTTAACGATTGTTCGAGAGTACTGAAGTTTTATACTTGACAAAAAAAAACATTTAATATCTATAAATGGAAAGAAAAAGTTCAAAAGAATACTGGTAGAAGGCGAAAAGTTCAAGTTACGAAAGATGCCTTCAAAGGACTTCATCGCTTTGTTTTCTTCACGGCGAGAGTTTGCCCTGTTCTGAAACACAACCGAGTAAGTGAAGTTTTTAAAGGGTCTAAGGTACAAGATTTCGAGTATTACGGTGAAAGAAATTACGTTTTGAAATGGAAATTTAATTTAAGCCATTAGAAATGTGTCATTTACTTTTGACTTTAAAAAATTATTAGAAAACGCGCTCAGATTTGTGACAGATTCTTGAATATTTTGCCATGCTCAGCCGATTTCACTCGCGTGGACCGACCTACGATTTTGGAAGTGTAACGCGAATTGCATTTAAGTATAAACTTACGGGTTTTCGAATAAACTTTTTTCAAAAATGATTTCTCTGTCCATTATTTTGTGTTTGTTTATTCATAGCGGTAGGTCTACAGTCGCCATACAACTGCACAAGCTTTGCTTTCAATTTTGACTGTCCAGTCCATCTCTTTGTGCAACTGTCGAATTTCTTGTCCTAGAAGTTTTCATTAGTAATAATCCTTTAAGCGAAGCAGTTGTCGGTTTAAAGCTATTTTATCCCAAAAGCTTCCGAAAACAGTTTTGTGCGCTCCTCAAAGCGCCTAACTTTATATAGGCTTACTTCGCATCCGCAAAACTTATGCCGGCATAATTTAATTAAAGCGTGTTTGGTGTTTCTTTGTTTTGAATCTTCATGGTCTCTAGTTAGAGAACGAAATGTAACAGTTATTTGAAAAACTATAAGCGAAGCAGTTGTCGGTTTAAACCTATTATATCCGAAAAGCTTCCTAAAACAGTTCTGTGCATTTTCAAAAGCGCTCGAATTTCAGACAATTTGTAGCCGCAAAACTTATGCCACAGAGTTAAGAATGTTTGGACGGTGTTTGTTTGTTTGATTTCAATCTCGATGGTCTCAAGTTAGAGAACGAAATATAAGGGTTACTTCAGTAACTATAAGCGAAGCAGTTTTGAGTTTAAAGCTATTTTATCCGGTAAGTAATGTGTTCCTCATAGTGCTTGAATTTTTTCGCGGCTGCTAAAACCTACGCAACATTTCTTCGATAAGTTTATTACAAGTGCTTCGAAGCTCCCCAGATCCTTTCTTTCGGGTAATCCAAGTAAAATGCCGGTGAAATGTCAGTATAAATTTTTGACCAGACTAATATTTTTATTTAGTGGCAGTTCATGTTATTTGTTAACATCCGAACGCGATGAACTGATAACCCATTTAAACAGTCGAATAATTTTTATTTTGTTTTTGTAAATGAGCGCCGTTTCAAGTTCATTCAAGCGAACAGCCAATAGTCCAAGGAGATTTGACAAGCCTTGACAGTTAATGACAGGATATGAAAACATTGCAAACACCAAGCAAGACGGCTTGTGAGTAAAATGGGTTCAGTTTGATGCCCGAAAGAAAAATAATCAAGCTGTGCTCAGCCTCTAGAATGACCTTTCGAGCTTGGTTTTACAGAACAGATCCCCAAAATATTGGAGGACAATTCGGAACACTTTCAGCCTTTTTGAGAAACTCTTTTCGAAAGCGAACAAGCCAAAAAAAGCACCGAAATATATTTCAGACCGAAAAGTTTCAGGACTATTTTTGAGAAACGAACACCAGTTTATTCCTTCGCGGCTCCGCTTTTAGGCTTGGCTAAATCTATATATTATCTCATATACATATTGAGCAGTCACAAGAAATTTACAAATTAAATTCCCCTGAAAGTGAAGTTTTTTTTTAATATAAAGTTCCAGCTCATAATTCTTAATTCCAAGACGAACTATTGCTCATTTGCTCAAGCATTTTGCTATAAATACAAAAATTACACCAAGACGACGGTTCGTTGCTGACATCATTATCAAGACTGAAATTGTGATTTAGTTGGAATTTGACAATACGAATCTGAATCCGTAAGCTTGTGAATCAGTCCGGTCCAAACAGCGGATCACGCACGGATCTAGGTAGCAATTGTCGTTGGTAGCAATCAGTGTTCGTTGAGGGGTAGTTTTGTTTGCCCATCCACTCCATTCTGGCATGCTCAAGATATTTCAGAGACCACTCGTCCAGCCGAATTATGGACTTCATTACTGGCCCTTTTTTTTGTACCTGTGCGGCCCGTCACGAGCAAAAAGATGTCAACCTTTTAGCACCCACGTATTTTCAAAGGGTCGGCTGTTTCTTCCAAGTTGAGAGTTAGCCGCTTTTCGAAACAACAGAGTAAACTGGCCCTCACGCTAGATTATAGTTAAATAGACCCCTTTTAGTATTTTACTCGAGGGAACACTAGAGGTGATCGAGGCGATATGTGAGTAGCCCACTGGCCAAATGCCGAAAGTTGTGGGCTCAGGCTTTTCTCGGAGAAAAGATTTTGCCATCAAATGCAACAAATGGCACTTGTTCCCGAATCGACTGGAAATACAAGATGCATTATAGTTCACTCATTAATTTTCGCGCGTTCTGATTGGGCGAAACACATTACGTGTTATAAAGTTCAGACGATATACTCCGTTGGATTTGATATCCGTCATCTGATTTTTTCGGTGGGAAAAAAAAACTTTTGAAAAAATCAAATCAAAGTGTGATTTAATGGAGGGTAATAAAATAAATAACTATAAATCCATCTTCTGGCCGTACTGGTATATCGGATGGAAAATGCCCTTGAGTGAAAAAATTGTCCTTAAAATTTCACAGGTTCCCGCCGAAGCCTTTGCTTCTCAACCAACTATTTATGTTTCGATCAACCTTTCAGGCTCAGGTATTCACTGCCCGATATACCAGCTGCCAGAAGGAATCTGAGTCAGGACCTTCTTTCAGTAAAACAGCTCATACTCAGTGAAAATAAATATTTAGCTCTTTGCTCTCTTAAAGAACTTTTAAAGAGAAGCATGAATACTAGACCCGCAGTTCGCCATCTCAACGTACAAGCTTGAAACTTTAAGCTTCCAACTCAGCACCCTCATCTTACAGCGTAAAGGCGCTGTGACATCTAGGTCCAGGCAATTTTTTTCTGCAGCTTGCAAGCAACGGCGTTGCGAGACTAGTTGCGGACGAAATTACGCGTTAACACCCCCTCTTCGCAACATGTCTCGCAACGAAAAGTTCCGTTGCGAGTTACAGGAAAAGTAGACTAGGTTATACGTTTTGCAACATATCGTTGCCAGATAAGTTGCAGCGTCTAACGTGTCTTTTACACTTGCCTCGCCATGCTTTCGTCATCTGTTGCGTTGCAAGTTGCAGGAAAAATTGCCTCGATTGTGCTGAACAGCGCCTTAATTAAGGTATATCCGTTTTCCTCCAGATCTCTGTAACTTGTTTTGGTTAATAATAATAATAATAATAATAATAATAATAATAATAATAATAATAATGATAATAATACTCTTTATTTCGATAGCGCCATGTCTACTGAGAAATCAGTAGCGCCTTAAGCGCCTTAAGAAAACTCATCGCGCAGAATGGGTGGACATCATTGATTATTCATAACCAGTGAAGCGGCAAATTTGAAGTCGAGTGCGCTTTGAAAAGCCCAGAATAAGAGAAGAAAGGGCCGAAATCGACCAAGTAGAGCTAGTAAAAATATAATTTTTCATATACAGAAGTGAGAAGTTAAACTTTCACGCACGGCTTTTTGAAGAATAATGTTGTACCTACAATTTAAGCCTAAAATGAAGGAAATTGAAGAAGTGTAAGGACTGTTCTTTTAAGCTTGAAAATCATGAAAAATCGGCCTTTTTTTGTATGGAAGTCGTTTTCAAGAGCGATTTTCTAAAATTTTTTACGGCCTTCCAAATTTTCACGCGCGGCAAATGGAAGATGGATCTTTTCATGAACAGAATCCGTTTTAATTTTAAAAATCGGCCAACAGGAACCACTGTTCTTTTTAGGTTGAAAACTTAGCTGAAGTTGTGTTTGAAAATGGCGCGTTTTGGGCAAGCAAGCTATTGTTTGAAGCCCACGACTACGTAACAATGGCTGTCAAAATTAACAATACCCATTCAAGAAAACAACTCAATTGGAAAATGGCCCAGAATAGCCGCGAATTTTAAACTGATCTCAGTGCGCCAGCTGATTCATTCCACGTACCGACCGAATCGCGCAATGAACAAGGAAACAGAAAATGTCAGTGATCGGGAGCTCTTTTCAGAGCTCTTCGAAAACCTGATCCATCCCTTACAAATCCATATGGTACCCTCCATTTGTTGATGAAAATTCACCGATGTTTCACCTGCAACTAAATGGAGACGCAGCGTTGAGATAGAGAGAAGTTTGTGGGAAGCCGAGGACAGTGTTTGATCTACTTCAAAGAGCGTCAACTCACTTAGTTAACGATTCGAGGAATCAGCTCGGGAGCGTGTTGGGCACGCAATCGAAGAAAGCATTCGACGATTTCGGCGTAAGATGAAAGACACGACATCTTTCACGTGTTTGACGGTGATCGAAGAGTTCAAATTGCTTTGAATGAACTGACGCTGGCGAGTGGATTTTTTATAGTAATAAATGACCCGACAAGGAAATGCCGCCGGATCGAAAAGCACCAATAGTTTCAATCCCAAAACGAAACACATATTAAAATTAGCATAACAAGATCACTCCAAGTTCAGTCTACCTACCCAAAAAAATTACATAGAATGGTTGTAAAAGTGAAAGTAAAAGTCTATTAGCGAGAACAACAGAAGTATTCGTTTGTTTTTATCATGACGACACAATCGGCTAGGCTCTATTCACTGGCACGCGCAAGTTTATTTATGTTTAGAAACTTATGCACAAAGGTAAAAGACTTTTGAATCTTGTGCGTGGGATTGCGTTTTTAGTGTTTGTATGTGCTGGCAGTTTTCTCTTTTGCGATATATTTAACGAAAATGCAGACAGAAGGAAAACGGATCCTTTCTCTCAGCAAGAAAAAAATCTGAAGGACGCTTTGCGAAATTAAAAGCAATTGAAGGTGTGATATCGCTAAACAAAAGGTTTAACAATGCCTCACATGTGTATTGTCTCTTTGCTCCACCTCCTGCACTTTGATGAGCAGAAGGTATTCCCAGTGGAAGAAAGCGCGCGTAATCATTAACCAATCAAATGCGCTTAGTTGAAGAAGACCAGGCAATATTACAGACCTATGATTATAACTCGACTGTAAGTAAATGTCCCAAGAACAATAGGCATTCTGCGCGATGTATTCAGCTATATAAACCTCACGTTACTAATATGATAATTTACTAATATAACGACAGATAAAAGTTACCACAGATCTAAAAAGAGAGGCTAAATAAAAGAGTCTTCACTCTACTATTAAAAGTATTAAAAGTACTTAAGCATGTTGTCATGGAGTGTATCCCAATGTCGTGGGACACACCTTTGTCTGTCGTTTCTTTGCAAATAGGGCGGTGTCAGGTTCTACTGTAGCATGAAGCTTTTTGGGGGATAAAACATTTGCGGATATCAGTTTTCAAAGGTATTTCATTTTTGTATTTCTAGCCTGTCAATGACTTTATACGGAGACAAACCTGTAACTTACAACATATAGATGTTTTTTTAAACTGCACACAAGATCAGTGTCTTAAATTGGTGACAATTTTCGTACCTAAATGATACGCCAAGTACATGTTTTTCCTGCGGGTGATTATTTAACACTTAAATATGCGAGACGTGGAGAAATTTGCAAAAATCTCAAACAAAAAAACAAACAGCCGCAAGAATTTCATGTCATACTATATGTGATTTATGCCAGTCGTATGCGCAAAACTTTAAATAATGATAACAAACACTCAAATTTTACCATATGACGAGCCTCCTTTGTTTATCTTTATTTCCGAAATGTTGGAAGATCATCGCAAGGGTCACGGTTTCGAGTCGAAGTTAAATTTCTCACGGTTATATCTTAAATTATTTCACCCACTTCATATAATTTAACATTTTTTACCTACTAATATAACGCAGCAGTGCAATTAAGAAAAGTAAGTCAACACACTGGAGGGACCGAGGGACTGAGGGACCGTTACACGATCTAAATTCCCAAACGTTTTCACCTGTGCATGGGTCCGTTTTTGGTATAGTCCTGAGTCAGGCAAAGACTTCTCGCGACTTCGTCATGGATTGTTGAGTAAAGGTAGAATCTAAATGGATTATGTCAGCTATTTTATTAAGTAACACTTACAACTGAGCTAAGGAAGAAATTTGCAGCGATGGAAACCTGAAAATAATTTGTCCACTTGTGTTGTAAGACACTGTAGATCGACGAAGCTATTGTCTTTGGCTACTGATAGCCAGGATGGAAATTCGATTATGGACGGCATGCAACGTACTTGAAAACGTTGGCCCAAGGTTTTTACCTTCTGCCGTTGTCCTATATACGTGCACTCGACTTCATGTTCTCTTGCAAAAATTTATTTGCTTTCGTTCTATCCCGGGGGGGGGGGGGTACTCCCGTCAATTTAGGATAGGTGTGTGCCGCCAAGTATCCCAAACCCTGACCCTATTTAAGGGTAGAAAATCGAGAATTGATACCCTTTCAAAGGCCCAAAACCAAGTGTATTCGGGCGTGTAGTACAGTTTTAACAGACCATATCTTTTTCGTTTTGCGCGTTGAGGTGGATACTGCAATTTAGTGTCCCTATCTAAGGATCACAATACCAAAAAATACCAAAATGGATACCCTATTTAAGGACTGAGCGCCTCAAAAACCCTACCCTATCGGGCGGCACATACCTATATAGCGTAGATAAGGGAGTGCCCTCCCCCCCGGGGCGTTCTATTGGTGATAAAGGAGCGGTTTGTGTGTGGCGGCGAGGGTGCGTATCGCATTTCTGTCACAGAAGACCCAGTGATATCCCGGTATTAAATGAAGTGCCAATAGGGGCATCACGTATTTTGGTGCGCGTGGATTTTCACAGCCATCTGTTCCTATGGAGACAAGTTGTGGCAATGTTTTTTTTTAAAAATATAATCTGTTTAACTGTGGCTGTCTTTTTAGTTGTTTTCCTTATGCAAATAGTATTTTCTTTGAAACAATAAATAACATGTTTTTTGTTATTAAACGGATTACTCTATTTTCAGATTTGATGAGTATTTACACTAAGCCAGTGGACAATGAAAACACCTACATTTCACGAACATTAATAACGATTAAAAAAGTCACGTAAATACACTGAAAACAAGCTGTCTATTAGTCAGTTGTTTTCTGCGCAAATGTGTTTGCTTTGAAACTACCAATAACATGTTTTTTAAATAAAGGGATTACTACCAATTGACTGGTTGTTTTGATTTGACGGATACTTTCCCTCAGTACCACTTTGCCTAAAAAGGATCTGCAATGCAAGATCAAGAGCATTAATACGGATCAAAAAGCATTATTGTTAATACATGCAGCCATCAAAAACATTTTCAGATTAAAAATTTAACTCCGGATATCAATGGAATTAAAACATGTTTATTAAAAACACCAGAACACGAAACAACCAACTTGACTCACAAGGATAATAATTGTTGCCAAACACAACGAGAGGCCTCCTTGAATTTAATGGAAACTTTATTTCGTATATATCGGGATCTGGGAACGGAAATCCCCTAGTCTGCTACGCTTAGTAAGGAAATTGGGCACCTGAAGTACAAAGATTACGGTGTGGGATTTGTACCCTTGACCTTCGGGTAGGATCACTCTCGCTCTAACCAATGCAACTGTGGTACGAAGCCAGATGGGAACGGATTGTGGAAATTTAGTTTGTGTATCGCGGCAATCAATTCATTCACTGCTGAGAAATGGACTTCTTTCAATAGGCTCCTTTCGATATATTAAAATTCAGCCCAATAGAGGTCACAAGAAAAGAAATAAACAGAATAAACGTGTTTAGTAAATTTTGTGTCATCTAATTTTTAATACATCGAAAGCATCCTACAAGCTTCTACATGTTCTGGTCTAGTCACTGCTAATTCCCTAATTCCCTTCTATTTTTATTTGAATACGAAAGCCATTTATACGATGAACACCCGTAACGCTTAGACCCACTTGTGAACATTTTACTTAAACCTGTGAACACTTCGGTTCTTAACCGTTTTAGAGTCGCTCTTAAGGGTGATCAAAATGAAACTAAACATGACAAATATTATTTAAGATAGTAAATCTTTGAAAACAAACATCAGCACAGGACTCTCCTACTTATTGCCCTTTAAACCTCCACAGACTCCAAAAGTTCCAGTGTCGTTTCATCTTCCAGGTTTTATTTGGTCTCAAGGATTGAATGAAGCAATTACCTCCCGGCTTGCTACCCGTCGGATTCGACAGGTGTCACTGGCTTTCTACTCAAGGGTGATCAAAAGACCTTAACCTCTGAATAAAGCTGCTTGAAAAGACATCAATTTGTGCAGCAGGGTTTAAAATTAAGTCTTCGAATTGAAGTGCACATGTGGTATAGTGTTATTGTTAAGTAAGTGGTCGTTGTCCCCCACTGTAAGGTTTACAATTTCATATGATATATTGCGTGAAGCATACCATCGATCCAAAAGCAGGTACGTTTTCATCTTTTGAGAATTTCGTCGGTTTCTCTATATATCTTTACTAAGGGTAAAATTGTTGCTGGTGAGTTTTAATGTGAATAAACTGACTGTCAATCCATCGCTTATACAGACAGTCAACTCCCGCCTTCCGAACAACCCCCGGGGAGGGGTGCACGCCTTTAATTGGCATTAACGGGTCTTTTCTCAGGGACTTCTCTCAGTTCACTGCAGGCCAGTTAAATCCGGCTGAATATTCGCCGGGAACAACATCTGGATCCCACGACTAACTCAGTTAATGGCAGGGGCAGTTCACACGAAAGGACATGTCTCCGCCGGGGACTTGTCGTGACAGGGACCATATTTCCGGGGATATGGTTGTTTACGGCATTCGATGTCAAGGTCGGCAAACACTTAAAGTCCCCTCGTGTTTGCCGACCTTGAAATCGAATGCCGTAAACAACCAGGGTTGTGATCAAACGATTTACCTCAAACCTGCCCCATTTTCCCCAAAAACATATCATGGTCCAGAGGTGACAATTTTCGTTGCCGATAACAGTAAAAACGAGACATAAGTTTTCATCGTAGTTTCTTAATGTCAGGATATAGCCAGTCCAGGAATCAATTAAGATAAGAATTGGGTCGAAAATAAAGTTCAGGAATCCTTTGTATGTGTTTGTTTTGTGGCAGAGGTTTTATCATAAATATTCGAAATTACCAGAAATAGCGTGACCTTTGGGTCAAACAATTAAGTAAAGTTTGGAATGTTCTAATATTTATCTAACTAACAACTTCTTAAGACAACATTAAGACTAAATCATGCATGTTTAAAATATATCAAGTTTAAAATACCCTCTGTGATTATAATTGCCTCTACACCTGCTGTGGCAGTAGCTAACAAATGTTTAAATTGCTGTTCGTCTAAATTTGATTGAGTTAAGATGCCGTTTATGTAACTCATACATCAACAGGCTGTAATGGATCGTCTGGTGGCTTTCCGCGCCATTAAATACGTCTACATCGGCTTGGGACAATTGGATTGAACTGTGCTGTAATCTTTTGCTATGAAAGCTACAGTTAGGATTTGATGAAATAATCATGATTGAAACCCTCTCCATCACCCTCTTATTTCTGTTCTTGATCAATAGTTTAAATTGAATGGGCCCACTAAAGCATTTTATCAACAGACTCCGGACCAAGATGAAACCACACTACTAACAGTTAGTTTCTTGAAGTTCTTCGATAAATCGGGAAGACCTGGCATTGCACAGAGTCTCTGGGTCAGGGTTAGATATGTCTGTTTTGACATCACTGTTAGTCACTGAACTTTCCGTTGCTTTTTCATTCCGAAATGTATCGCACTGGTCGACACTGATTCGATTTCTTTCTTGGCCAGCAAAGTGTACAGCAGAACCGTTTTGAATAGGTGCTACGCTCGGAAAGTCTTTCTCCATGCACAAACCTTTCACGTCGCCGATTTCATAACATGAAAATTTTCGACGAGGAACTGGTCTCTTGCCCTCAAATGTAAATCTTGATTGCCCATCACGTAGTGATGACAGTTCTGAGGGCGAAAGTTCGAATGTTTCTGCATATTCATCGGAGATATCAACGCAAGCAGAAGATTTCTTCTGAGCGGTAATGGGACGATCATTGTCCAAAACGTTCCTGCTAACTTTGCGCACATATCTTCTCGTCTCAGTGCTTATCTTTCTCAAGGGCTGCATCACAGTTTTGCGCCCAATCTTTGCAAACCCAGATCTGAATTCTCTGCTCTTTAACGCATAGATGAAAGGGTTTAAAACACTGTTCGCGTAAGTAAAGATTCGACAAACTAAGGAAATGTAATGAAAATAGCCGTTGTTTGCCCCATTTCCAAAGTCCACCCAAAGCCAGAGGACTTGATTAGGAAACATGCTGATAGCAAATACTACCACTACAATTACAAACATCTTTGCTAAGCGAATGTTCTGTTCCTTTCTTCTGAATTCCATGCTATCCTTGCTCAAGGTGCCTGACCCCCTGCTACAATTTCGAGGTCTACGCTCAGGATCCATGGCGAAGAGACTGGCTAGATTTGAGTGCAGACTTTGATAAATGAGTAAGTAAGCTACGGACATAGTTATCAAGGGCAAAGCATACTGGCAAAGGAACAGTACAATGGTGTATGTCTGTCTGTAGCGCACGCTTGGCCAACTTTCGCCGCACGATTGACTAGAGGCATCGTAATCCAATGCGATAAAATAAGGAACGCACAAGCCTATCGAAAAGGTGTGAATTGTCAACACGAACGTAACAAGTTTTTTTACGGGAACATGCCCGGTGAAAGGTTTCACAAGAGTCCTGAATCTATCCAGACTTATAGCCACAAGGGTCAGAGTGGAAGACGTTGAAAACACAGTCTGAAATGGCCATAAAATTTTACACATTGCCTTCCCAAATGGCCAAATGTAGTTGCTTTCTTCAAAGGCCAAATCAAACGGAATACTCAGCGCTGGTGTGATAAAGTCGCATAAAGCAAGATTCAGGATTAATAAATTTGACGAAGTCCGCATTCCTCGAGCCCGTACTATGACAATAGCTACCAAACTGTTTCCAACACAACTTAGAATCAAGATGAAAATGTACAGTGTTATCCTTGTAATTCGGAACCCTAGGTATTCCAGGTTGATTGCTTCACCTTCTTCTTGTATTGTACTGTTGTTTGCCGCCATTTTCACCAGCTGGCTTACAATGCGCCCTTTTTCGTGTTATTTCAAACTTGCAAAAGAGTCAGGCGCGGTCTGGTTGCCTTACGATGCGTAAACTTTCATGTCAGTTGAAACTGGCAAAAATACTGGATCGCACTTGTCTTTGGTGGACTCGTCAAATAAAGCAGCGAAGACAAATTTCGATGATGAAATAAAATACAGAGTGCCCCCGTGAAATCAAAAGCTTAACATTGAATTTCAACAAACAGTTTACACTGATTATACGGCGGATGTAGTTTAGTTGCTTTTGACACAAATCTAATAACTCCGCTTCCTTTGTCATAGCAAGGATCGGTTGGAAAAACGACACAGCTCATTACCGTCAACTGAAGTCATGTGGTTTCTATTGTGAAACCGAACAGAGGTTTATAGATAAATACAATGAAAGGTAAACAATTCTATTAGAGCTCATTGAGGCTTAAAAACAAACAAAATACGATTACAGAGTAGGGGTCAGTAAGTGAGAAAAGAACTCACGAAAAATGTCTCAGACAAAAATCAGATGTTCACTTTATCTTTTTAACATTTTTTGCAGGTTTGGAGGAAATTCAATGTTCGTGACCTTAACAGTGAGCTTGTAGGAGATGTGTTTAAACGCAGCGTTTATTTAGTCATTAAATTAAAAGTATCTTTTAATTACAGAATCAACACGTCTTTGCCTTAAGCAGAGATGAAAGACTACCGCCCCAAGGTTAGACGGATGATGGGTTTCTGTCCGCAAATGTTCACATAAAAAGATAATTTTACTAAAAACCAAAGGAAATGATTTACCTCTGTGACTCTCATGAGTGGCAAACCGTCAAAATTGAAAAAAAAAAAATTCTACAATTTCATTTTCTGAAATACGAAAGTGACCTAGTAGCTCTTTCTAGAAGTGATGCCCCAGTCAATCAGGTTTCGTTTGAACAGTTGAATGGTCACAATTTAAGGTTTTGTACACAGACTAAAAAGTTAGAGCTGCATTCCATGTCTTGAATGGTTTGTCGTTAACGACCCCTTCGTATCATATTCTAACAATACCACACCGCAAATGTGGCCATGGGAATAAACTATCAAAGAGTGTTTCTATGAGCGTCGTGAAAGATTGAAAATTAAAGAGAGCCAAACAAAGGACCGGCTTGGAAGTTTTCACCTGAAGAATATATAAAACGTTTTTACACTAAAAAAGTAGCAACCACAGCAACCTCACATGCTTCCTTTTCAATTAGCACACTTCAGCCGGGATTCAACCACCAGACAACAGCATCTCCGAGACCAGAGTCTCAAAATTAACTTTAATACGCGAGGTTAGAATCCACACGGTTGGATTCACAAAGTCTTCCTAAGCTAAGATGTATCCTGTATATTGTTTCTCAACAATAGCCTATTGTTAGTCCAGCAATAGGCTATTTTTAAGAACCAATACTTAGGATACATCTTAACTTAGGAGGACTTCGTGAATGCAGCCTCAGCAGCGTTAACCTAACAAGAAGTTTATTCTTAGAGCTAATTAAAATTTACGAGAATTTAATAGAAAATGCTTTTTTCAAAGAAGTAGTGTAACATGTGGAGCCTTCAACGGAGAACGATAAATATATCATTCTTGAAAAGAAAGAAAGAGAACGTGCTTGGCAAAGATGTTTATCGACATGGTAGTATTTTTAGTGAAGCATATCCAACGAGAGGGTCTTCGGCTTTTTGATCCGAAATCGTCCGCTTTTGCTCTGTCAAATATCAGTAGTTTTAAAATTTGCTATGTCAAATATCAGCCTCAATTAAAATTACTTCCAAAATTAAAAGTGAATGTGTACATTTAATATAATTCTTACTTCCACGTTCAGACGTCTGCGATGAAAATCGAAGTAAACAACAAGTGCCAAAAATAGCATATCCTTATGCGTTCAACACGTAAGTACTTGTTTTAAAATATCGCGTGACTCATCCTGTCAAAGAAAGTACCAGGGCGTTAAAATGTCTCGGGGTCAAAACTCTGGCTGAATCAAAACGAAGAACCCTTTTCATACACAAAATGGTGTAAGAGGCGCGAGAGGAAGCAATCAGGTGAGTTCTTGAAAGGAGAAAAAACCGTTAGCAGTTTATTTTAGTTTCCGATAAACAAAAGGGGAAAAAACAGCAACCCCGTTCAACCATTTCCATCCTGACCTTCCATGGCCAATGCGTCTTATTTACATTTTCAGTGCATTAGGAGAGTCGTATTAAACAAAACTCTAAGGTAAGGCCTGTGGTCCATTAGAAAACGCAGGAGGTGGGGTAAATACTTTAAGTGCATGAATTTTTCCAGCCTGAATTATCTGTAGTTACCCAAAATTTTGATTTTTCAACTGAGTTGATAAGGTAAATTAGCCAGCGTAGAGAAATTGAAAGCTGACGTTTCAAGCGGTTAGCCCTTCGTTTGTGCGAATCAAGGAACTATGGGTTATACTTGTTTTATGAGGAGAAACTTATCAACTCAGTTGATAAATCAAAATTTTTGTGTTTCACACCGACGCAGCGACCCCGTTTCCTTAGAAACTAACCCCCTTATTTCCCTGCAGTTAGTGGTTAGTGCAGAAGCTGATCAACTATACGTGCAAGAACGTTTTAGATTATCTCCTTCTGAATGAAATTGTTCGAAATTGTTAGTCTTTCTGCCAAGGTTTCTTAACGTAAAGATCTCCCGCTAACTTGAACAGTCCGGATGTCCTCGCTCTGATGGTTTCTAGTCGCTATCTGGAACATGTCGCTAACGCCGCCGACATTTAAGCTTTCATGGGACGCTTATTACACCTGCAATTTTGTTAAAGTCATTATTTTACAATTTTTCATCACTTGAACGAGAATAGAACATCTTCGTCATCGTGCTGTTAGAAAACATTCCACCTGCCCACATTGTGGTCTAGAGTGTTCTGGTCTTGTAGACTTGAACGAGACTAGAACGAGACTTAAACGAGAATAGAACATATTTTTGTCTCTCCATCATCGTGCTGGTGGAAAACATTCCACCTGCCAACATTGTGGTCTAGCTATAGAGCTTTCTGGTCTTGTAGCCACACAAATAATGTGATGTGAGCATGCAGTGCTGACTGCATGACTTCGCGGATCTCAGCTTACTGTAGTTTAGGCTCTGCATGTTTATTGCCTCTGGCTAAATTAACACAGTTCACGTCGCGGGGTCGTTTGTTACTAATTCTGGTGGTGCGGAGGCGAGCGGTTGGCGCCTTAAAACCAACCAGCTCCGGGTAGATGGGTCTCACGTAGCTCTGGTAGGCAGCCCATCTAGGAGAAAGGAAAACTCTCCAGAGTAAAGGTTGAGCGCAAGGCCAATCACCCTACCGCGTAAAAAAACATTCGATAACAGAAACCAGAGATCCTTTGAAGACAAGTTATCTGGGTTGCAGCCAAACTCCATCAGTTGGGAGAACGACAGTATGACAGGTACGAGTTAAAGCAGCGAAGCTCGTACACAGAAAAGGCCGTTGGCTACACCTAACTGAGAAAATGTGAAGATTTGATGCTGGAATGTATGAACAATGTTTAACGTAGGAAAAACAGCCCAGATTTTAAAGGAAGCCAGAAAGTACAAAGTCCACGTACTCGGTATCAGTGAATGTAGATGGGCCAGTTTTGGGAAACTGAAGACAGCTACAGGCGAAACAATATTGTATTCTGGCAGGGACGATGACACTCATCAAAGTGGAGTAGCATTACTACTAGACAAGACGGCGGCAGGAAGCATGATCGAATGGAATCCAGAAAATGACCGCATCATAACAGCAAGATTCAACTCACGATACATAAAGACAACAATTGTGTAAGTTTACGCTCCTACTAACGACGCCGAGTCCGAAGCAATAATAATAAATAAGCAAAGGAGGACTTTATTTTACGATCAGTTGCAATCGATACTAGAAGTCCCAGAGCACGATCCAGTGATAGTGATGGGCGACCTGAATGCCAAGGTGGGTCAATTGGAAGAAGGGGAAGAAAGAACCATCAGCAAACATCCACTACGTGGATGTCACCTTTTGTGTTTGTCACCTTTTGTGCTATGAATGATCTTGTAATAACCCCAACTGTATTCGCCCATCGGGATATACATAATTATTAAATTTAGATGTTCCATGATCGACACCAGAGCTTACAGGGGCGCCGATATAGGAAGTGACCACAATCTTGTCATCGCCAAGATCAAACTTAAAGTTGTGCAGAGTGGCTATACCAATGGGCACGAGTGAGAAGCACGATCATGTCAACAAAATGACGAATCCAGAAGTCAGAAAAGAGTTCGTTTTAAAGCTAAGAAACAGGTTCAGTTGCCTAGCAGAAGAAGGGCCAGAAAACGAAAATGAGACATTAAACAAAGAAGAAGACAACATCCTAGAAAGATGTTGGAAGAGGATTAAAGTGGCATATAACGTGACAGCCAAAAAGGTGTTAGGGTACAGAAAAAGAAAAAGCAAAGTTTGGATCAGTGTAAACAGCTGGGAAGAAATAGGGGAAAGGAGGAAACTAAAGAAGAAGGTCCATGACGCAAAATCGGAAAGGCTGGTTGAAAGGATACCGAGAGAAAGATAAAATGGTCAAGAGATGGTCAAGAGAATGGGCTGACGATGTTGCCAACGAGGCCGAAAATGCCGCAAATCTAGGCAATATGAAAGGAGTATACCATGCTCCCAGAAAGCTCTGTAACGATAGACCAAGGAACATCACAGTGGTGAAGGATAAAGGGGGCAAGTTACTATCCAAAGACAACGACATACGAAAGAGGTGGAGAAATCATTTTGCCGATGTATGGAACAGGCCGGTACCGACAGAACAAGCAGATATAACACAAGAAACACCAGCCATTGACGAAATCGAGATCGGTTACATCACAAAAGAAGAGATTAGAAAGGGTGTCAGAGGCATGAAGAGTGGGAAGGCTGCCGGAATAGACTCCATCATTGTTGAGATGCTAAAAAGCAGTTGTGCTCAGATGTGCTCAGACATGAGTTATTTCAAATAATCTGGGACCAACAGAAGATACCCGAGGACTGGAGTAAGGGTTGGGTTACCCAAGAAAGGTGATTTAACGGTATGTAGAAATTGGAGAGGAAAAACCCTCATGTCAACAGCAGCTAAGGTAATGGGTAGGGTGATCATTACACAACTATGAGATGGTGGTGTTCATCAGCTGAGATCCGAGCAGACCGGATACAGAAAGGGGAGGAGTACTACTGAAAAAATATTTGTGCTGCGCAATATTATTGAACAGGTTATTGAGTGGAATTCATGCCTCTATCCATGTTTTGTTGATTTCGAGAAGGCTTTTAATAGTATTCACAGGTCACAGGGAGTCATTATGGCATTTGTTAAGGAGTTATGGTATCCCTGCCAAGTTGGTTGGCATGATTAAAGCTATGTATGAGAACTGTAGGTGCGCGGTGGAATGGTTTGATGTTTTTTCGGGGGTCAAACAAGGCTGCGTTATGTCAGGCGTTTTATTTCTCATTGTCATAGACCGGATTATGAAGAAAACCACCGAGAACAACAGGAATGGAATCAGATGAAAGTTGACCACAACCCTCGAAAACCTTGATTTCGCCGACGAAATAGCACTCCTGTCTAGCAAACGAAATCATGGTCAGGACAAATTAAACAGACTGAAGTTTGGAAGTAAAGTAGGTTTAAAGATCAATACTGAGAAAACAAACGTTTTCAGGTTGAGTGCAGCAAGAACAGATCCATTAAAATCGGGGAGAAGGAAGTGGAGGACGTAGAGAGTTCGTATATCTTGGCGCCAAGGTCAAAAAACAGGCGGTGCGGATAGTGAAATAAAAGCACAAATTGGGAAAGCTAGAACGGCTTTCCACAAGCTTAAGTCGGTATGGAGGAGTAGCCTTTTCGGTCGAAAGCCTAAGATCAAAATCTTCAAGACCAATGTGGTTGCATTTCTACTCTATGGTTGTATGACGTGGAGGCTGACTAAGGAAGATGAGAACCAGCTCATCGTCTTTCAGCACAAATGCCTAAGGAAAATCCTTAAAGTTCAGTGGCCGATGAAGGTCAGTAATGAAGAGATCAGGGAAAGATCTAACACCAGGACAATTGATGAATTAGAGGCCTACTCTGTGACCTTAAGTCGCCTAAAGTCGCCCAAAGTCGCCTTAAGTCGCCTTGAGTCACCTTAAATCATTTATTTCTGAAAAGGCCCAAAACACTCAAATTGCATTTAAGAGGGTGCAAATCACCATTTCTAAAATAATTTGCCTGCCAAAGAAGTGCTCATTGGGTCACTTCTTTCTCTGAGTGACTCCTGAGAAACTGCTTCCATTTTTGTGACAATTTAAATTTAAAACACACCCACTCAATTTGAGAGTCAATCATTTTAATGATGGCAATTGTACCAATTGTCACTAAAACCTTTGGGGGGAACTCCTCTATAGAAGTGACTGGGGCACTGCACTTTAGCAAGCCCTTTAAGGTGCAAATAATTGCCTTATATGGGTGTGGCTTACATTCATTTTCACCCCCCCCCCCCCCCCCCCCAGGAGGTACATATTTTTTTACAGTGTCTACCATAAATGACACCAGGATAATTCTAGTGGTGGTCATGAAGAGCTCAATAAAATACCCCCAATTCGCCTTAAAACAAAAACCCTAAGAGGTACCACGAGGACGGCTTTCATTACATAAGTGAGAACAAGGCTCTAAACAATTCCATTTAATTAAAGATAACGAAAGGGATGGCGCACTAATATAAAACAATATCAACTGTTTTTATTCTCATGAAGAGGTTATGTCAATACTTCACAGTGAATGATAAACAAGGTATCTCCTTGATACCTCTACTACGTGATCTCCCTTGAGAAGGTCCTCCTTAGCGTCGTGAAATCTCCGATCAACAGGCAAGTCTACTCCCAAAAAACAGCTTAAAACCATTTGTGAATTTGAGAGATGGTGGCCATTGTTCCATGCATCTAAAACATTGCCAAGTGCAATAACTTGTATCTAATGCAAGTACAGCCAGTACTTACCCAGTGTTAAAGGGATCAGATGCCATAACACGATATAAATCTTCTAAAATAGTTTCCCCGGCATAATGACAATGCAAAGAAAAATCCACTCAAAATACACCTGAAGTTAGCTGGGACGAATTTCAAGCATCTCAGAGGAAAATCTGCCAGGCGCTCATCTTATCAGATCAGTTGTCGTACACAAACACATGTAAAGACCGCAAATTTCCTTTCCGGCTGTGTCATTACAATTCTTGGTTATCAATTTTTTCTTGTAATCGACCACTGAGAAGATCGAAATGTCGTTTCCAATGAGGTTAGACGGGCTAGCGCTGGAAATTAAGTTCGATCTTCGGAGCCCGGTAAACAAATGCACATGTTGAAAGGAAGCGTGGAGCTGGGAAAGAGCATGCTGGGTCAAAAGGAATCTTGGGTAGAGAGGAAATAAAGGCGGCGGATGCCACGAGTCCTTTTTTTTTTTTGTCACTACGTTTTGAGATATGGTTGTTGATGACGAATTTTGGATAGGGCTAGCGTATTGTGCCAGCTAAAGGAAAGATCATTTGCTTGAATTACAGGCAAAACGCTGGTCGATGGAATCGTCCATAACTGTTACTTTTGTTAAGCTGGTGATTGTGTTCAAGATGATGCTCAAGTTTGCAGCAGTATGAAAAGGTGGAGATGGAGAAATTCACATTGCGGAGAAATTTATCCTTTGTTTTCAAAAGTGTTCTTGGATTATTTTGCACGTGACAGGAAAGCAGCCAATTAATTACAGTTTATAGTTTCTGAAAAGACCCAAGCTATTTTGGAGTACCCTGAAGTTTCCTGGAAGGTTACCAAATCTAAGTTTTATGTTTTATGTCATCTCATCTGTTGATGTGTTCGATTTGAAAATATAATCATGACTGACATGATGACTGTTATTGTTATATTATTGCAGTTTTTTAGTTTAATGGTCAATATAAAAAAAGAAACTCTCTAGTGTCAACTAGATGAATTATGTATCGGGCAATTGCAGTGGTGATCATTTCCTTTGTGGGCATAAAGCATGCTCTATTCAATTCGCAGTAATCACCACACCTTAGAATTGACTGGTTTACTTCATGTCTGTTTAGTATTATTAGTGTGTTGAGTGTCAATAATAAGATCTGGGCATGAGACCTGTTCTGATGGTAAGGCCCACAATCTAAAAAGTGAATGTGGGATGGCTGGGGCTTCACTACCTGCGCACGTTCAAATTTAATTTGTTGCATTGATCAAAAGAGGGCGTGAGGGTAGAGGTCTTACAAAGGACAACTCCTGGTCCTCGGGGTAGCCTGCAATGCAGGCGTATTTTGGAGGTGATCGAACGCTATAGCCGCCATCTTGAATTTTAAAAGAAGAGGAAGATTGGAGAGAGTAGGAAGAGCAACCAAGGGGGAGGGGATTAGTCCCCAGCTCCCTAAGATTTTGCAAATCCAACATGGCGGCTACGATTGTCCAAGATTTTGGCGCGTCCCCAAGAAAACGCCTGCATTGGAGGACTCCTCGAGGTTGCTGGTTGGGCCAGGGCCAATTAGAATACACCCTCAACGTACTTAAAATTGCCCTTAAGTTGCCTAAAATCGCCTTAATACGCCCAAAATTGCCTTAGGTCGCCTAAAATAGCTTAAAATCGCCATAATGCTTTGGTGAATTTTGCTCAAGTCGCCTAAAATCGCCTAAAGTTGCCCAAAGTTACGGTGACTTAAGGTCCCAGAGTAGGCCTAATTAGTAAGATCGAGGAGATGGAAATGGCTTGGTTTCGTTCTGAGAATGCCACCAAATATGAACCCAAAGATCGCATTAACATGGGCACCAAAGGGCAAGCATAGCAGAGGACGACGAAGAGAGACTTGGAGAAGGACTGTTGTAAAAGAGAGAGCACAGTTAGGATTCAGTACCTGGAACAAAGCAGAAACAGCTGCAAAGGAAAGAGCAACTTGGAAAAAAAAGATCGATGGCTTTATTCTCCACCGGGAGAGAAAGGATTGATGATGATGATGATGATGATGATGATGATGATGATGATGATGATGATGATGGTGATGATGATGATGATGATGATAATGATGATGATGATGATGATGATAATGATGGTGATGATGATGATGATGATGATGATGGTGATGATGGTGATGATGATGATGATGATGATGATGATGATGATGATGGTGGTGATGATGATGATGATGATGATGATGGTGGTGATGATGATGATGATGATGATGATGACGATGATGATGATGATGATGACGATGATGATGATGATGATGGTGATGATGATGATGATGATGATGATGATGACGATGATGATGATGATGAAATTAGCACAGTGTTGAGGCAACCCACTCATGATCAGTTGCTAACTAGCACTGATCTGAGGTTCTTGCTGGCATGTTGTTAGTTACTTTTTTTACTACCCCCTGATTTGTGTTATTAAAACACAACAAGCGACTGATTTGAGTAATACGTTTGCATTTCAGTTTGTGTCGATTCTGACTATCGCGAATTTAGGGAAAAAACAGCAACAAAACAAAAGAAAACAAAACAAGACGCCCAAATGGTAAAGACTAATATTTAAAAAAATTAAGGGTGAACACCGAGCAGGTACCTACACGAAATAAAACCTTTAGGAGTTCTTTTATTTATGAATTGTAACTGAAATTCTCTCTCATGTTTACTACGAACCTTTGTTGCAGTAATCAGAATTCCTCGAAACGTTCGCTTCAGAAAGGCAGTGCATAATGTTGTTTGGAGTAGCCGAGAGATACGAAAAGATAAGAATCTCGTTTATTATAACAGCTATTTTGAGTCTGGCTGGAGGTATTGGGTAAAATCAACTTGTTTGAAATGGGAAGGCTTTCGTGACTCTATACCATCTTTTTTACAAGGGAACCGGTTATCTGTCTTCGTCAATAATCTCTCCATTATTTTTTTATGGGCAGAAAATTTTTAATGTAGGGAAAAAAGTCAAAAGATTTGTCAATGTTGTCGTACAAGGCAGTTTTGTAGTGGTTCTAATTTCAATTCTAGTGGCACTCTTTATCAAATCAATGAGTTCGCCATACCCTGCATTTTTTTTCCTTTTTTCGTTGGGGGGGGGGGGGGTATTTAATATCAAACTCCATTGCCTTCTATTTTATTTACCAAATTACGTTATTGCGTCTGAATATCTTCTCCTGTGAGACTGCGAAGAAGCCAAACTTTCCCTAACATTTAAGGTTTTCAGAACAATGTTGTTAATAGGTTCAGGTTTTTTTCATGTTACGCATTTGATGTAAATCAATGTATGTAAAGTTAAATGTCTGTCAACGAATTTTTTTAGTAAATATAAATATGTTCAGTAAATTGTAAGTGTAAACTGTTAGTTACAAGATACATTGTAACTTTTTGCAGTAAATTGTCTCAAGGAAAACGAGCTAAAGGTTGTTCCCTGCGCCCCTACGTTTAAGCTGACGATGATCAAAAGGCAGCCTGACAAGCCTAGCGAATGAAAGAAGCAATGGACAAAATGAAATTTGAATTTTTTTATTGGTTTAAAATGAAAGGGTTAACATACTTAACAACAAAACGTTGATATATGTGGTTAGAAGACTGTGTTTATAGAAAAATTAGCTATGCATGGAAATGATGCCATAAATAGTATTTACAACAGGCATTTTAATTCTTCTCCTTGGAGTGTATATTTTGAAATGCAAATTTCGCGTAGAAGATAAGCCTCGATTTCCTTCATACTGCACCACCTTTTTAACATGATACCAAAGTTTTTTCTTCCATTGGTTTCCAAGAAACAGCTGTCGCCGTAGCAACGGTAACAGGTAGCTCCCTCATTTTAAATAATGTGATTTTTTTCGAAATCTACTCAAACACTTAATGATGAAAATTGAAGGAATTGATCTACTCAAACTACACAACTTGTATTGCAAATTTTGGGCGGAAAATCTGTAAGACCGTTTTCGAGAAAAGCATGAATCATTTTTTTCGCATTTTTCTGCAATATACCAAGAAAAATAAACTAACACTTTCTGTTTTCAGCTCAAAGAACATTTATGATAGCAAAACATTCTAACTGTACGTTACTGAGATTCCTTTTTGACTGGATATTTATGTTTGAAAAATGCCAAAAGAAAACACAAATCGGTCAATAAGTTTGTAATTTGCATAAGTCGAGATGTTTGGAAAATGCAATTTCAGATTTTTTTCCCTTTCCTTTCAGCTCGTAAAAAATGATTGTTGATTTACTTCAAATCGGTCAAACAGATTATTCTCTAATTTCGCATACAAATTGTGTAGGTTGAGCAGTTTCGTCATAAAGTGCTTCGTGTAATTCTAGTTTACCCTGTCAAAATAAAATGTTGTTGTTGAAAGCGCTTGACTACATTTCGAGATAATGGACTTTATTTAAAATGAAAGTATGTCCGTTGCCGTTGTTACAATGACAGCTGTTGGTACAAAACCAATGAAAAAACACACTGCGGTCATGTGTTGAAAAGATGAAAATCGAAGTTGAACTTGACGAAATCAAAGTTTGCCTTCTAAGCGAAATTTTGAATTCAAAAGAAATCGTCTCCAAGGCCTCCTTAAATAATAAGATATTGTACCTGATTTACGTGGCCTTGTATAAACCCTAAACGTTTTCAATTGGAAAAGACAGGAGGAAAGAGCATGGGAATTGGATATAATAGCAGCCACGCTTTTAAAAGGTTTTTTAAAGGGACTATGTCACGCTATTTTTTGTATCTTTACAAAAAGCTAAAAAGTGTCTTCGCCTCAACTGAATTCCAAAAATAATAGTCTAGCTTTGTTATTAAAGACTATCTTACGACACTGAAGCTGTTTCCTGTCGTCTGTCGCTTATCCGATGGCAAGGATGGAAATGGCTTGAAACTTGAAAAAATTGGGCCAATTTCTTAAGTTTTGATGCTATGTTCTTAAAAATCACCCAAAAAATTATTATGGTTAGCTGTCGCTGATAAAGTTCATTTGATATCTTCTTCATAGCATTACAGGAGCACTTACTTTGTATATGAGTAAAGGCACTAGGTAGTGATTTTAGCACAGAATTGACCTAAAATAACAAAATTCTCGTGACGTAGCCCCTTGAAGCAGTGCAAACACGACCAAAGTTAGCCCAACGTTTTCAGTTTGTAATTCCTTCCCATCCTGGCCATCCGTGGCCAAAGACACTTACTGTACTAGTATATAGTGTCCTTAAACAAACCCGGACCATTACTTTTAGTTTTCATCGATTTAAATGTGAATTTTGGCTTTTCTAAAAAAGCCAAAACTAGCTGATAAAGTCTCCTTTGAGCTTTTGTTGGGTTCGCCAAAACACAAAACCTAAAAAGCATAAGAACACATTAAGGGTAATCACTAATTTTAGCATTAAACTGATAACTGTGAAGCACTGATTTTTCGCCTAACTGTGCA
The DNA here is from genome assembly GCA_964030785.1 of Siderastrea siderea. Taxonomy (NCBI): domain Eukaryota; kingdom Metazoa; phylum Cnidaria; class Anthozoa; order Scleractinia; family Rhizangiidae; genus Siderastrea; species Siderastrea siderea. The sequence goes on along the minus strand of OZ034977.1, from coordinate 10,494,211 downwards.
CGCTTAGACTCTTCAGGCATAATTGGAAGGGTTACTTAAACTCGGTTTCAAGCCCATGCCTTTACTCGATGGTGATCTCACAAAAATGAATTATCAAAGGTATAAAAAGTAGATACCGGTTGTGTACGTTGATTGAAAGACAACTGTCAGCGAACAGATCTAAGGAATCACGACAGCTTGATGTCAAGTCTACTTTTTCCAATGCTAAGAGTAAGAGCCAACCTCGACATGGGAATTTCTCGTAGCAGTGTCGGTAATCCTCGTACTTTCCAACGCTTTTAAAAACCTGTCACCACAGTTACTCATGTTAGCAATCCGTTTCTCGAAGTTCCTCAAGTAATACATGCATGTTCGACGTTAAAAGTATCTCCGAGATTAATATGTCGATAGACATGTCGCTGATGATAAAACATTTCATTTTGTAATCCTTGTCGCAGTTGCTGACTTCAGTTTCATGAGTCGTTTGTTTACCATCTAAAGTGTCAACATCACTGTCTTGCCCAAGTTGCATTACCTGAGCTGAGTGTGCTGGAACTGGAGGAACAGCTCGTTGATTCTCCGAAACATTTCTACTGATTTTGCGCACAAAACGTCTCGTCCCACTACTTATCTTTCGCAAGGGCATGGTGCTTGTTCGACCAATCCTAGCAAATCCAGATCGGAATTCTTTGCTTTTCAAGGCATAAATGAAGGGATTTAAAACACTGTTCGCATAAGTAAATAGCCGACAAACTACGGAAATGTAAAGAAAATTTTCGTGGTTTTTGCCATTTCCAAAGTCGACCCAAAGCCAAAGAATTTGATTTGGAAACATGCTGATTGCAAATACCACGATGACGATGATAAACATCTTTGCCAAGCGGATATTCTGTTCCTTTCTTCTATGTTCCATGCTGTCCTTGCTTATTGTTGATTCTTCAGATGCTTTGCTAACATTACGAGGTCTTAGGCTGTGTGAATCCCTCGACATAAGCCTCAACAAATTCGAGCGCAAGCTTCGATAAATAAGCAAGTACGCTATGCACATAGTTATCAAAGGAAACAAATACTCACATAGACACAGCACAATGGTATACGCTTGTCGGAAGCCCACACTCGGCCAACTTTCATCGCAAGAGCTTTTCGAGTCGTTGTAGTCCAAAGCGAAAAAGTAAGGAATACATAAGCTGAGGGAAAGAGCGTGAATTGCCACTACAAAGGAAACAACTTTACATGCGGTGATGCGTTCAGCAAACGGTTTTGAAAGGGTCTTGAACCTTTCTAAACTAATAACAGCCAAAGTCAAAGATGAAGAGGTTGAGAATGCTGTCTGTAATGGCCATAGAACCTTGCACATCACTCTTCCAAAAGGCCAGATATATTTGCTTTCTTCGAGCGCAAAGTCAAATGGAATACCCAGTGCTGGTGTCAAAAAATCGCACAAAGCGAGGTTTAGGATCAAGAAATTCGGCGGTGTCCGCATATCCTTGGCTCCTATGATGACAATAGCTACTAGACTGTTCCCAATGCAGCTTAGCACGAAGATTAAAACGTACAACGTAATCTTTGCAATTCTAAATTCCATGTTTTCGAAGTTTGTAACTCGAGTTTCTTCGTGGGTCATGTTAGTGTTGTTAAGTTCCATGTTCGAAATCGACTGCCGATTAATATAGTCGATGAACGGTGAAGCGTAAATCCTTATCTACACTACAAATACCACAACAAAAGACAGTGTGTTCTTCAAAGCAGAATCGCTGACATCTAAATCATCGAACCATTTAAATTACGTTCAAATTGTGCTGTAGCCTGTCAATTGAAATTATCATTATTCATATGTACTAACTAAACACTCATAAATTGAACAAACATATGACTTAGGAATTGGGTAATTGTTTTCTTTCACATCTGAGCAAACCTACAGGTGTTCAAAATATGCTTACTGAAATAACAGTTCCTATCTGCAAATTAAAATCTTACAGCGCTTTTTGAAAAAAACCCAACAGGGGTCCATACATAAACACAATGATGAACAAACAATTATTTGGAGTGCTAACTGCTAGATTGAAAATCTGTGATTTTACGGTCAATAGTTTTAATTAGAGACAAACAGAGGCAAATTTGAAGAGGCCACGAAGAGCTGTATTTTCATTTTCATTTTCGGGAAACGTTTTTGACGGCACTTGATCAGTTGAAGGAAAAACTATAATGTTCGTGACTTTTCAAGTCAGTACATGGGTGGCGTGTTGAAAATAGGTCTTCAATTCAATAAGCTTCTTGTACTGAGACGAAACGTCCGGTCATGCAAGACTTGGGTAAAATCAGGAATGGACCCTGGACTACCATGATAGCTTATTCACGTACGCAAACATAACATAACACATCTTAAAGGGACTATGGATTTTGCTTGCGTTTGTGAATACGATTACACACCAAACGCTCCTGGAACACACAGACGATGTCAAGCGAGTTTTCTCCAGGGGAACAAACCATAGTAAGGTCTGAACAGTTTTTAAAAAAATGTATTTCCATCCCGGCCATCCGTGGCCAAAGACACTTTTAGTAATGGTATCGCTAGCACAAGTATACTGTCTCTAAAGAAAACTGGAATATTTTCGGGTTTCGTTATCCAAAAGTGACTGTTGGCTTTTCAACGTGTCTCTAGAGGTCAGGCTTACATAATCCCTTTAATAGGCCAAACAAGTAGAACGTCATCTCAACCGCTTTGTTATCCTGTTAAATTTACGGAGACACTGAAAAAAAAAATGCCTTTTCAGAATAGCCTTTTAGAATGACAGTTAATTTTTTTTTACATTGGCTTTTGCCCTTGGGCTTGATAATGCATGTATCTGCCATCGTGGTTGTTTCCACAAACAAAGAACCTTTCTTTCTCTACCTTCCAAATTGCAGCAATCCGTGGGTTAAAGAAAATCTAGCCAAAAAGAACTGCTGCACGTAACATCCAATCCATCCATGCTACAGAAACCGGATTTGTTCATTGGAACAAACTTCACTTCACGGAATTCCGAACTGAAAAATCAGATTTTCATCCAACTGGAAAACAAAATCCAGGCTTGTCTTTTTCTTTTCTTCTATGGTGCAATTTTCACCCTCTCGGAGTCTGGAGCCGTATCCGAGAAAGGGTTGGCATACGCTGAAATTCTGAAGGCTTATATTTTGAGTCTGATTTTGAAAAATAAAATCTCGTACCCTCCTGGCTACTATGGAGCAAGTTTCAAGGCTGTTTATAACATTTAGACTTCATGTTTTCACGTTGTATTCAGAACTGTAATAATTATATTGTCATCATTATCTTACATGAAATGAGAAAACTGCTGTTAAACTTGACTTGACTTTACACTTTCTTTCTTATCTGAGTCATTCACTTGGGAGATAAAGAAAGATTAGCCTGACTTTTTTTCTGTCCTCAAATAAGACCCCTAACGGAAATCCAACGGCTTGGCGTTTCTACGGCATATCACAGTTGTTTTTCTTAGTTATTGGAACTTGCTTGGTAGAGGAATTTTTCACAGTTTCCTAAAAAAAAATTAAACGTGTTCTGGTTCTCTTGATCATCTTGCAATGCGAATAGCATTCTTTATAATATCAAGATATTAGTTTACAAATGAGTCTAGTCTAGTATGAGCCCCCCGTCCCGGGAGTATGAGGTCAAAAATATTTGTTTTACTTGTCTTTCTTTGGCAATGCAAGTTATTTGACATTCGTAGTAAGTTTTTTAATGGATTTCCATGTAATGGAGAATCTAATTGTACTTTCACAGTTGTTTTCTATTCCTTCACGTGTTTCTGATTATTTACATCTAAAACAGAAGGAAATTAGTCAAAAACTATTAACCCAAGCGTGAAGTTTCTTGAGAGTTCAGAGGTATCAGCGGCTAAACTACATGCTAATTGAAAACATGCGTGTGAAGAGCCTCGTTTTGAAGCCTCATGAGGGCGGATATGGAAAAGATTAGTGTGAGAAATGTGTATCTTTTTGGTGAGAAAAATTCCGCGAGTTATGGTTAATAACTGGTTAGCTAGCTTCCTTAGCTTGTTCTAAAATTAGCTGGAAATTACTGAAATGTCACCGACTGTAAACTGATGATAACATATGGTTTAAGTACCTCCGACGGTTTAACAAAATTACTGATGAAATTGAAAACGCGGGCCTGTCTTCAATAACACTTTGTTTTTTCAGACATTCAAGAGGTCCGGGAGCATACATACTTTACATACATACATACTTTATTATAGTGGCGCCCTCGAACCGTCGGCTGTTCGATTAGAATACACTAAACGCCTGCCGGTTACAAATTGCTGAAATCTTATTAGCATCTGAGGAGGATAAAAAGACAAACTTATACTTAAGCCAAGGAGCGGTTTTGAATGGAGGCAAACAACACAACCTCCCAAGAAAACACAGTTATTACTGACCTCGAAAAAATGGAGTTCCGAATTGCAAAGATTACATTATACGTATTAATCTTGATTCTAAGCTGCGTTGGGAACGGTTTAGTGGCAGTTGTTGTTGTCGGAGCCAGAGATATGAGGACTCCTTCAAACTTCTTGATCTTGAGTCTGGCTTTGTGCGATTTCATCACACCAGCTTTGAGTATTCCATTTGATTTAGCGCTAGAAGAGAGCGAATACATTTGGCCGTTTGGGAAGACGCTGTGTAAGGTTCTATGGCCATTACAGACCGCGTTCTCAACATCTTCATCTTTGACCTTAGCACTTATTAGTTTGGAACGATACAAAACCCTTTCCAATCCTTTTGGGAGGCGTATGTCCAATCGTCATGTTCTTGTCTTCGTGTTGACAATCCACGCTACTTCAATTAGCTTGTGCATCCCTTATTTTGTAGTTTTGAATTACAACGACTTTGAAAGTTCTTGTGACGAGATTTGGCCCAATGTGGGCTACAGGAAAGCGTACACCATTGCGCTGTTTCTCTTTGGGTACTTCTTGCCGTTGCTGACTATGTCGATGGCTTACATGCTAATTTATCGTAGCTTGCGCTCAAATCTGTTAAGGCTTACTAGCTCAAGCAATTGTGATCAACAGAGGCCTCGTAATGTTAGCAAGGCACCTGAAAGATCAAATGTAAGCAAGGACAGCATGGAACATAGAAGAAGGGAACAGAACATTCACTTAGCAAAGATGTTTATCATCGTCGTCGTTGTATTTGCAATCAGCATGTTTCCAAATCAAATTCTTTGGCTCTGGGTCGATTTCGGAGATGGAGGGGAGAACAAATATTTCAATTACATTTCTGTGGGTTGTCGGCTTTGTACTTACGCGAACAGTGTCTTAAACCCATTTATATACGCACTGAAAAGTAAAGAATTCAGATCTGGGTTTGCTAGGATTGGCCGCGCAAGCACCTTGCCGTTGAGGAAGATAAGCAGTGAAACTAGAAAATTTGCGCGTAAAATGAGTAGGAGCGTCTCGGACAATCAACGCCCCGTTTCTGTACCAGCGCAATGCTTTGCTGGCAGTACATCACCTGTTAAAATTCGTTCTGTTCATAGATTGGATGGAAAGGAGAGAAAAACTCCCCAAGTCGAAGTTGGCAAATGTCAGGCAATCGAAGCAGAAGGTATGAAGATAACCAAAGACATATCGTTCGAAGAGATATTTAGAAGTCCCAATTTACACATAATTCTCGAAGAACTTCGAGAAACTGATTGTTAGTTTACAGCCAGCCGGTATTTAAACTACTTGAAATGTCAAGTTAGTTTACATTGTGAATAAACTGGAGCTGTTTGCAATAATATTAAACAGCATTTGCAACATTCCAGCCAATTTCTTTACATCAGATAAGACCGAGGCAAACAGATGGATTTGATTGTGAAAATGTCACAAAAACTGTACAGACTTTATACTTGGACCGGCTTTTGGAGTTGACTGGCTAACCAATGTAGTTCTTGGAAGACCGATAAAGTGAGTTTTGTTTGCTCAGTTCATTAAATACTGTAAATGTTTCGTAAATAAAGAATGGGTATAAAAAAAATGTATGATTAGATTTTAAGGACAATCATTAAATATTTGACCCTCGAAACAGCAAAGTCTGGTTATTCTTCTCGTGAAAACAGAGATCTCTGACAAAAATACATATATTTACCACACAATACAATTAATTCGATAATCCGATGAAATAGATGTCACATTTTAATGTTAACTCAACGTTAGGCGACCGCAAACCCCAAACGCATAAAATTACCAACAAGTCACTCTTTGGAGCTCCAGCATGAGAGGGTTATTTTTTGTTTACTTTTGGATGCACCTGACCTTTGCATTATCACAAATTAGATGGTCACCTGGAGTGACTGTAGCAAATATGAGATGAAAATGTTGAAAACTAGAGATACTGTACTCTTTTTTGAACAACCCCGAATATACAGACGCTTGTATGAAGTTGCCACCCAGCTTAAATGCATAGTTTCATCCTTTTGAAACGTCGTGCGCTAATTTACGTGTATGTGCTCTTTCTAGTCGCGGTGTATGTTAGTTTATCGTGTGAAAATCAACGTTTAAGATGTAAACAATGACGTCAGGAACGATCGCCCCATTGACGGCCATCGTTTACCTCTCAGCTGCCAGGTTATAGAAGTCCTTTCTTGGCAAGAAAACTAGGACCCCGGATAACAGACCTAATAGACTCAACAATGAGTTTTTTCAGCTTCTTCGGAACGGGCGATCCTGGGACGGTTTTGTTTTGTTTCGTCAGTGTTGTTGCTGTTGTTGTTGTTGTTGTTGTTGTTCAGTTCCAATTTTTTCTGTTTCACTTCCCCACCGACGCAGCACCACACTTTCAGTTCTTTAAAAACTATCCCCTTTATTTAGGCTTTATCGCCGGAAGGGAGCCTGTGATCCTGGGCCGCCCTTAAGGTTGATTTCCACTGTTGCGTAAATTTTACGTGTGTACGGGCGTGAAATTAACTGGCTTTACGTGCATAAATAAAATTAGAGACGATGTGTGAACGGCTTACGTAAACGTAAAAAGTTGAAAACTTTTAACTTTTTACGTTTACGTAAGCCGTTCATACACCGTCTCTAATTTTATTTACGCACGTAAAGCCAGTTAAATTCACGCCCGTACCCCTGACGTAAAATTTACGCAACAGTGGAATCAACCTTTAAGAACAAGAAGAAATCAAGGAGATAAAGTTTAGTTTAATTTTGTTTTTTAATATTAATTTTACAAAATTAGCCTTTATGGTCGAACCTATATTGTCATATTGTGGCTCAAAGACGGCAAACCGCGCCTCTCTTTTCGCAAGAGTAGAGGAAAGGTCAAAATCCATAGATATGCGTCTGCGAAAGCCGCCTGCTGTGAAGGGAATTTCTAGTTATCACATTTCTCGTGGGAAATGGGTGAACATATGCGCAGATAAAGCTGGGAGAAAATTATACCTTGGTAAAAGCACTGATGCTTGTCACGACATAGAAGCACTTCGGCATCTCAAGGAACTATTTCGACTTAAAACTTAAGAGTAAAACGAGAAGAACCCATAGGAGGTGGCCTAAACAAAAACTTACTAAAAATTCTACAGATTGTTACCAAATGGGAACCTCAAACCCGTTCCTTTGAGGAAGCTCGTAAGAAATTCGTATGGAATTTATTTTCCAAAAAACTTCTAGAAATTGCGAGAAACCCCTCTCTTATCAGTTCAAAATGTTTAATGACATTCTAAACAACTTACCATTTCATTGTAGAATACCATCGCCAGGAACGATAAATCAGCGCAGAAGTGAACCATTTTGGTAAAGCATAACAAATAGCACCACAGGGAAGTATTACTTAACCCTTCAAGCCTCAAGAGCAACAAGCATCTAATTTCTCCTTACAATATTACTACTTGATCAAACATACAGGTCATGAGAATGAACGAAATGATCACCACAGTTGATGTGCCTTGATGTTTAATCAAATTCTCATATAAGTAGTATCACAAGAAACATATGGAGAACAGCAGGGAGAACACGCATATTGATCTTGGGCCTTAAAGGGTTAATAGTTCCCCTTTTAGCCCCACTATAGGATTTTATCTACAGACTCAAAAGTTCACGTAGCCATCTTATACAGCTGCTTTAAATTACCAAACAAGTAAAATAATAGATGTCACTAACTGTAAATTAATGATAAGATAATTCCAAATAACTTAAATGGTTTTTAATGGTAAAACAGATGGAAATGCGCACACAAGTATTGCAATCAGGGATGTAAAACATGTACGTACCAGAAATGATAAAAGGGGTTAGTATCTAAAGAAACTGTGGTGCGGCATCGGCAGGGAAGTGAAAAAAGAAATTTCGATTTATCAACTGAGTTAATGAGTTGAACTGATAAGTTAAGGACCTTCGCGCCCCAAATCTTCCCACGTTCAGAATTTTTCCAAACTGTTGCTATAGTTCATAAGTGACGAACTCATGTCAGAAAAGCAAAAACATTGTGGGGTCACCGTGCTCGTTTCGGAGGCGAGATCGGCTTCAGGTAAAATTAGCCTCACAGAGGGATAATTGTAAGTCATACATAGCTACATTCGTAGAAAAATTCGATCGCATTTGAGTAGAAATTATAGCAAAATTAAAACCTCTCACGTTCAGAATTTTTTTATTTTTGGACAAAATGCAGAGAACCAGTAAAGGAAGTGATTTATCGAAAAATGAATGGAGTCACTGTGCATTTAAGAGAGTTAAGCACGTTTATAGATACAAAAATACCCACCACTACTGTATTTGTCTACATTTCTTACTCAGCGCGCGCACTCGATGTTTGACGTGGCATGACATTGCGAGCGGACATGAATTACGTTCGTAGTAAGGATGCGCACAAACAGTTGGCCACTATAAAGAAATTCAAAAGCTAACATCTCGAGCGTTAGCCCTTCGTCAGGCGAACGTACCTCAGGGAGCTTTCACGGTCGGTGTTAAAGGGACTGTATCATACAGTTTTAGCCGATTAGTAATAGTAATTGGACCACAGGTAGCCCAAGCTCACTATCTTAGGCTTTCAAACACAGTAATCCAACTCTCTTGTCGACGATTATAAGATATGTGCAATGGGCACAGTAAGATTTGTCGCTTCTCAAATTGCGGCTCCAGGAGTTTTAAAAGTGTCGGTAATTAACCCCAACATTTATCGAGATCGCAGACGACCTTTGCTTTATATCCGAGGAATCACAAACAAATGCTTCATAAATACTTCACGACGGACTACTACGAAAAAAGTGTAGATTTCTGAATCACTGTAAATCTAAAATTGAAGAATTGAACGAGTACGTACAAAAATAAGCAATCAACTCAGTTGTAATTGCGTTTGTACGGGGTTTGTACTTTCTGTCTTGTTACAGACCTATTAATAAACTCGGTGAAAAATCTCTGTTTGCAAGGCTTCAGCTTAGCTGCAGCTACTTATACATTTGACTTCTGCTTTGTTCTAAGCCTGTCTCGTTCATTACAAACACAACAGTTTTTTAAAGTGCCTGCGTAAATTGGAGTAACGACGGCTTGGAAAAAAATATTCACTTTCGTGATTCCTCGGATATAAAGCAAAGGTCGTCTACTGTCATCTCGTTAATGGGGTTAATTACCGACACTTTTAAAACTCCTGGAGCCGCAATTTGAGAAGGGACAAATCTTACTGTGCCCATTGCACTTAGGGGCCAACCATTTAACTTCTGAGGGGGGGGGGGGGGGGTTGGGTGATTTGGTATAGGCATGAATTTTTTTTTCAACCCCTTAATTCCCCGTGAATTTTTTTTCTCGGGGTATGTGCTTGCAAGATATTTTTTTCTCCCTCCAACGTTCTGCATGAATTTTTTTTGGTGCGTGGATGGGGTTTAAAGTAGGCCTTCATTATAAATCAAATTATAAAAAGTTAAGGATCTGTGAAAGAAACTTTGGACAAATATATTAATTTTTATCTAAGAGTTTTTGAGTGACTTTTATAATACGGTACAATACCTTTAACACCAAATGTCAAACATTGAGGTGGCCCCTTCCCACTGATAAAAGGAGTCAGACCTGTTCCTGGACTTTGATCATTTTGCAAGGTGAATGCGCCTACAGTACAGTACATAGTGCGTGCATAGAGCTACAGAACAGTACAGTGCATGGTGCGAATGCGTCTTCAGTACATATTTTACGGAAAGATAATGAGCCACATCCTTTCCTTGTGAAATCAAACTGGCAGCAATAAGTTGCTTTAGAGAGCTATCTAGAAAGGGTTAAATCCAACTCGCAGCTGAAGTACACATTACAAGGCCCCAAATTGAAAATAATCTGCACAGAGCCCTTAAGTTGCTTTGTTGCCAAAGAGTGAGATTTTTGACGGCGTCATCTTTGTAGGGTGGGTCTGGGGGCATGCTCCCCCAGAAAATTTTGAAAAATTAAAGTAGCCAAGACGTGTTTTCCTTTATTCTGAGAAGAAATGTGACCCTTCGAAAGTAACTATTTAGATCCCAGATTTTTCTTTAAATTGGACTAATATCAACTCGATCTTTCTTGACATTCTGACTTATCCAGAAGTCAAATTAACATGCCATAACGCTTAAAAACAGCGTTGATGATGCTCTTTGTTGTAGTTCCAAGTAGCTTTCTTTACAGTAGCCAAAAAATCTGCAGGTGGTTCAAAAGATGACTCTTTGTAGGCCATTTTGATAGTAAGCAAAAAGGCCAACGTACCGTCCATCTGGAGAGATGCTGCCAATAGCTGTTTTGTTTTTCCTTATAAGAGACACAACTCTCTCTTCACCGGCATTTGAATGTGGTAGAATAAGAACTGTTTTGGACACGTCATTTATCTTACCAAATTTATGGGTACCATTCCCTAGCTTCAATGATGACTGATATCCCCAGATCACATCCATGCCAAAACTGGACGATTTCTCATCATTTTCCTCACTTGCAAACTTTATTTGGGCTTCATCCCAGACCTTCTTGGGACAAAAACGAGGGGCAAATTCAATTAGACAACATGCACGAACATGGAAAACTACTGAGGCCTCTTGCAGTACCTATGGCTGAAGATACATCCCGTAAAGTACAACAATTGATTACAGTACTTCACAATGAACACCACATTAACGAAATGACTGAAAAATGGCTTTGTCAAACACCAAACCCGCCTCGAATTCTAGTATTTTATACCCTTACGAAAATCCACAAACCGACTTGGGAGACCTTGGGAGTTTCAGGTCTAACAGAGAAGTTATCAGCATTTGTTGCCATAGCAACAACACAACAACAGAAGTCGTATCTCAAAGACTGATACAGTCAACTGACTCCATTAATTTCATTGACAGGACTAAAGTTCCAGAGAACACAATCCTTGTATCTATGGACGTAACGAGCATTGTATACTAATATTCCACAAGAGAGGGAATACATACAGTATGCAAGGCATACGACACTTTCTATATTAAAAGACACACCTCCTATCCCTACACGTTTACTTGACAAGCGTTCAGGCAAATGTTACAGGAGAGCTCATTCCAGTTTTGTGTCAAATAGATAGTTAATAAAGTTTACTTCATGTTCCAACAGCTATTCTGGCATTCTTGATTTAGAGTGCACTGAATACATTGTTCTTCAAATCACAACACCAGCCGTGATCTTGAAGTTCAGAAAACATGTATCAAGACTGGTAACCACAGGTGCTATAAATGTAAAGAAAAGGCCATCTGAGGGGAAAACATCATTGTGCAAAGAATCCCTCTTACCCAAGTCCAGATGATAAAATCTTTTAACAGTCTGCTGATAAAGTTCGATGTGTCAACCCAGGAAACATCTTGCCAGAATTTTTTTCCAGCCCACTGTACGTGCGTGAATTTTTTTTTTGACAATAGTCTTGTGCAGGAAATTTTTTCTTACGCACATGCACTTGCAGGATATTTTTTTTCAAAATCACCCAACCCCCCCCTCAGAAGTTAAATGGTTGGCCCCTTAGGCTTCAAATTGACGTTTGTCGGTTGGTTAAATTTCACTGTACCTGCCCCGCGTTGGTTTGAATTTGCCACTTGACGGTTGGAGTCCGTTGCAGGGCAGCCCGGTCCGCGCGTAGTCATGCCGTAGAACTGCTCAGTAAATTGGAATTCGGCAATGCGAACGACGTAGAAAGGTCGTTGTTTATCTACAAATCTGTCGCTGGTGGAATTTTCCCCATGGCGCACTTTCAACGGGATTTATCGTCCCCGAAACCGTCAATCGGTTTCAAGGTGTTTTATTGATCCTTCGAGGCCTAAACCGCTGTAAAAACACTGGGAAACGCATGAATGAGCCAAAGATGAGGTAAAAAGACAACTTTATTTTACATTAAGCACATTTTTAGCGTGCGTTGTATTTTCCATATAAACTCTTATATTCGTGTACTGCTGGGGATGATAAGTTGACCGGCTCGGAAAATACCCTTAATGAAAGAGGTGGGGGGGGGGGGGGGGAATATATTCTAGGAAACTACAAGAAAACGAGGACGAAGAGTTTTGTAGACAATTTTATTTCGGTTTTAGAAGTGCAAGTAAGATTTCCCATACAAACTCTTATAATCGTCGACTAGAGAGTTGGATTACTGTGTTTGAAAGCCTAAGATAGTGAGCTTGGGCTACCTGTGATTGGACTGAGTAGAGTGCAATTCAGGGAGTAATTGTCCGAGCGCGTAGCGCAAGGACAATTTGAAGTTTCGAGCACGATTATCCCTGAATTGTACAATACGAAGTCCAGTTACCAATTAATCGTATCTACAACAAAAATGCGAGATTAGAAAATCTACGTGCCGCTTCGGGGATATATTTTTGATTATCAGTTTTGCAAGCAGTGGAGAAACAGCTATAAAAAGAATCCAATTCAGAACTCAAGAACTCAAGTAGTATTTTATAACAATTCAGGATTCTTTTACTAAGATTTTCAGTGGTGCAAATATATTGTTGTTGGAGATGTTCTTCCTGTTGTTTCAGTTGTTCGTTGTTAAATAATGATAATAAGTTTTAAAGGCTTAGTTAAAACGTTTCTCTTCAAAAAGTGTTTTCCGTAGTTGTTTGACTTTGAACTCTTACACATTCTAATTGTTTTTTAGTCTCTCTTTTCTTTGTTTTTATCTTTTATTCGATGTAAGAGCATAGAGACTTTGTATTATGCTCCTAATACTTCATCATCAGCATCATCATCATCATCATCATTATAATAATAATAATAATAATAATAATAATAATAATAATAATAATAATAATAATAACAACACCCACACACCTAACAGGCCAAAAAAGTGCCAAAGGTTGTGATTTCCACTTTGTCAAAAATGAAAAGCATTACCGCAAATTACTTGCTCAATCTTTGCCTCTCCACAGTTTGTTTCTCAGTTCTTCTTCTTCTTCTTCTTCTTCTGAAAACTTAAAAGTTGGAACAGTTATTACCTGAAACAAGGACCTGAAACAATGTTCAGCTTTAATCTAATCCCTCAATCATTCTACGACGCCGACCGTATCTTGCTCAATTCAAGCTATTCTAGGCCATTCGGCTTAAACTTATGTATCTCGTTTCTCCAGGATACCGGCGGACAAAAAACCGGAACTTGAGGTATATATCTTCTCAGAATAATAGAGGAGAATACCGTACGTTTTCACCAAAAAAAGATACAATAAACTAATCGACGTTCAGATGCCTTATACGTATTTTTCTTTAAGAATGTTCTACCATTGATTCAGTTCAAGCGTTTAAAACATGATGTCACTGGATATTAAGAGTACCTGGATATGACCCGAGTTTGAAAAAAAAAAATCGCGTGTTTTCACGTGATAATATAATTGAGACGGAAGGGGACAATTAATGCTATATCTTCGGTTCAATTAATTGTTTGATAGGTTCCGAAAGCTGTTAAAATTTCGATCCAATTATGGACGTTTCTTGCTTTCAATTTATGTTTATATTGATTTTAAAATGTTTTCTGAACCATTTGAGAGGGCCTCTAAAAATATTCTATATGTTAGCGATACTCGAAACCGGATGAGATGGAGGGGTGTTTTTTTAATGTTGGGTTCAGAGTCCTTGAAGGAGATGTAATCATTCTGGAGCAGTGACCTTGAGCTTAAACCTAGAGTATATGTAGATATACCGATCTACATATCCGATTGGTCTTAACAAGTATCAATTAGTCCAACTCTTGCCAAGTCACGCTATCAAACTGTGTATTTTTGACCCTTGAGAAAGATAAGCTGGTGCAATACCTTGTGCCTGTTGATGATAAGAAGTATCCGGTTAACGAGCGTTGTTGGTCAAATCAAAAGACACATTGCGTTTCGGGCAACCTTGTGCCTTGCGTTTGCAGCCTTGAGACACTGAGAGCTCTGGACTTCAACAGCCACTTTTCCTTCATCCAACCAGCTGCTTTAGAAGATTTAGTCTCAGAGGTCAGTTCCAAACAAATGGAAAATGAAACATGGTTAGAGCATCTTCAAACTACGCCAAAGTTCAACTTGACCTTAGCAAGTACTTTACCACGTTCAACCGATTTCAAAGATTCAGCACTCACTAACTTTCGCATCGTTAAATACGTGTTCTACGGAATCATTCTTATTTTGAGCATTGTTGGCAATACAGCAGTGGTACACATCATTCGTTCTGGAGGAAGGGTTCGTACAACATCTTACATCCTTTTAGTTCTCAACCTCGCTGTCTGTGATGCAATAACGCCTACAATAAGTGTCCCATTCGATTGGGCCTATGAAGAGTTTGACCACACGTGGATATTCGGAAGAGCCTTGTGTAAACTACTTTGGCCTCTTCAGACCCTGTTTTCTACTTCATCGACTTTGACTTTAGCCATGATCTGTTATGACAGGTATCGGGCGGTGGTGCATCCCTTCAAAGCTCTCAGGGTCACAAAAACACATATCAAGCGATGCATCCTCGCGATCCACGTCATATCATTGATATTCACGATACCTTATGCTGTTGTCCTAAGACTGCAAGGAGATGAATGCATTGAGAACTGGCCATCGCCTGTCTCGTATTACAGAAAAGCTTACACCCTGGTTCTGTTTCTCGTACAATACGGAGTACCTCTTGTTCTTATGGTATCACTTCATAGCCTGGCGCTAAAAACACTTTGTGGCCAATCTGGCGATGACATGCTACCCAGAGATAAAACTAAAAGTTCAATAAGCTGTCAAAGCACGAGGTCCACCGCATCCACATCAAGTGTGCAGTCGTTTGCAAGACTCTGTGCCCAAAAGAAAGGACAAAACATTCGTATCACTAAAATGTTTGTTTTGGTCGTCACGGTTTTTGCGTTAAGCATGTTTCCCAACCAGGTTTTGTGGCTTTGGGTCGATTTCGGACGAGGTATGGACAATGAGCATTTTGCGCTTATTTCGGTCGTTTGCCGATTGTTCACTTACTCAAACAGCGTTCTTAATCCAATCATTTATGGCTTCTTCAGCCGGGAATTTCGTTCCCAGAGAAGAAAACTGAAAAGGCACAAGCCCAAAGAAATCTTCGCTGTGGAACTTAAACAGGAGCTGGAACGCCAGTCGATGAGAAGTGTAGTGAAGACCAAGTGAGCCCAAAGTTTCTAAGCCGGCCTAGTTCAAACGTCGAACTTTTCATGCAGCGAACCTAATACACACTACCTTTTTCCAGATTTTTGATCATTTGAATAAGTTTTGGTACATGAGAAGTTCGACTAGGGTTTAATTCAGATCCCTTCATTTCCTCTACATTTCCCTGACCTGAGAAGCAAGGGCTCGCAGCAATTTACGAAACCCGAAGAACTTAGGAAGCGCGGTTGTGGCACAAAGGCCACATTAGCCTCCAGCACTACCAACTGAAGCGCTAAGGAATGTGGGCGTTATTTCAAAAAAAAAAAAAGCGGTCGTTGCGTCTTGCCTACTGGTTCGCTTCCAGCTATAATTAGCCTTAGACCTGTATCTTTTGCCTAGAGTCTGTATTCAATCAATAAATTGTAGGGTCATGAAAAGGGGATCATTGTAAGTTGGTTTGTTCCTTGTCGATGTGATGCCTTCCTTATGATGAAAGCACCATTACTGGACAATCTTTTCTTTTACGCTTGCACATGCACTATGGCTGAATAAAGTAGTATACAGGAAACGTTTAATGAGCCAGTGGCTGAACTCTGTTCAGAACCCATTGTGGTTTTATATTTGCGCGATCAAGGCCAAAAGTTCTAACAAAATCATGTAACCAGCACGTCCGGCTTCATGACCACTGGGTCTTTACACGCAGTATCAAAAACTGCAATATATCTTAGTAATACTCCCAGGGACGTATCTGGCTGGTTAGATCTCTCGTGAATGCGTTTTATTCTTAGTGATAATAGCACTTTGTTTGTTTGTTGTTGTTTTTTTGTGGAAAATGGAATTTAACGTAATTGCCAGTTTTAAACATTGGTACTTCAGTAATGTGTTAAAGGGTTTCCTATATTGGAAAGTATGACAGTGGGATATTTCACCTTGCTTAGTGTCTCATTATTGTTGTTGTTGTTTTTTAACAGGGATAAAATGTTCTTTAGAAAGTAAATTTAAAATGTAAATGAAGCACTTTGCCGGATTTTAACTTATGTGTAAGAGAGGTTTAATTCGTATAGTTGGAAACTCTAAGTATTACAATGGGATGCATGACATATCTGTTTGATCATAAAACACCCTGGAGTCCTATACGACGTGCAGAAACAAGGCTCGTAGATTCCTCAAATCGAATTTAAGTGGCACTTCAACTCAGTCGACTTCAACTTCAACTCAGTCGACTACAGTTCATGTGTAATAATAGCTCAAATAGCTATTTCTCTTGCATGATTTTTGTTGTCATTTTCAGTGATTATTAGCTTACGTCCTTTATGTAGAATATATGTAACTAAAACTTGACAGTGAAATGGATTTTAAAAAGGGTTAATTAAAACTTGTTTATTTTTATCCCAGTTTAGCGTTTATTAAGCGGTTTTCGCACATCCGGTGGTCTCGCTGGGTTCGGGATACTCACACTTCACTGGCTGAGGAAGCTCACTTCAATATTTTTTAAGCAAATGAGACCACGTGATGAGAATTTTCTCAACTGTGCGATCTAAACACTAACACTTTATAATTGAAATAGCGCAGATCTTTCGTTTTCCGATGCCCTTTACCGCTTATTTTGGTTTTTTGGGGGCAGAACCTTGCTGTCGTTGGATCAACGAAGCTCTCGTTGTTGTATGTTCTGTTTCAGATTCCGGATTAGTGCTAATCGGTTTTTGAGCAGCCGGTTGCGTTTACCCCACGTTTTTCGATCAGACTGTGCATTACTGAGAAAAGAAAGAAAAAAAAAGGGTTTCAAAAAATTCGACGCCGAGAATTTCCCACGAGGTCTTTAACCGGATTAGTGCTGACAGACAAAATTCGATAGCTTCACAATTTTAGCTTCTGCGACCGGTGTGGTTGGTTTAACTAAGCTGGTTATCGGATTATATGTTTTATGATACATTTGTTCGTCAAAGAACACCCGAGTGGTCACGCTACGATTAGAAATGCCCAAAGATATTCGGGAAAAAAATACTTTTGGTAATGCTTTTGGTTAGCTTTCAGTGTTACTCTGTCGTAGCGTTACGTTGATTTTTCTATGTGTGAAGATGCATGGGTTCCGGGTTTTGAGTTAACTGGGCTGAAAATCGCTGAATATGAGCTCTTTCAAATCGAAAGTGTTAAATTTGTTTCTTTTTCTTTTCATTTTGTTTGAGCAGCAACATTAGCAACAAACTTTGAGCCCAAATTGACCGGAATAGATATTACAGAAATTGTTTCATTCCCACGCCTACGCTGAGTAAATTTTCAAGCATAGAGTGACTCAAACGAAAGTTTGTAAGAACAGCTAAGAACAACACTTTTCAGTCCGTTCCTTAGTTTGCAAAATGGAAATTACCATGGGGATAGATTTGGTATACAGTGTATGGGATACTTGAAATTATTTTTTAAATTCGATGAAATATTTTCACGCCAATCATGTGAGTACAACCTCCTCAGTCATTCCGTTCGTCTTTACTTCCAAGATCTGTACAAAGAACATTGTGATTTAATTAAGTTAAGATCGGGATCAGAGAATTGCTCAAAAAGACCACGTAATGATATGGACAACCAGGGGACTTTTAACTACTATTAGTTAAATATGTTACGAAATGTGTTTTCTATTAGATAGTTTAATATACTTTTAGCATCATTAATTTCGTTGAATTGTATTACTTCTTAATTCAGTTCTTCTTCTACATGAAAGTGGAATAAACGATATTTATTATTTATACTAAATAAACAAAACACAGTGAGCGAAGATGTTTATCCAATCAGTTTAATTTTATTCCAGATTATTTTTAATCGGCCTTCAAACATGCACAGACTGTTGCCGTTAGATTTACGAACAGTGTCGAACCTGACGGAGGCGAAATTGAAAAAAAAGCATTCTGCAGATTAAACCAATGATCGAGTGTTTTTCGCACGCATATGATTCTTAAGATAAATGCACTACTGATGAGACGTAGCGCAAGTGCAGTTATTTATATGGCGGCTGAACTCGATATCTCTTACAAGGGCCAGTTATTTCAAGCCTTGCGGTTAAATATGGCTTATTATCGGATTACGTTCTTTGGAGGCGTTTAGCCGAAAGTGTTTTGAGGGTAAATACCTGAGTAGAAAAACAGGTGCGACTAACAAACTGCTCAACACAAAAGTGATTTGCTAACTGATGTTTTTTTTCTTTTCCGCCTCGGAATTTAGGTTTGTGGGTGTTGCCACTCGAAGCTTGAAAACTAATATACCTTGTTTCAAAAGAAAATGTAGTTTCCTACATATACACGCCGGTGTGCCCTATTTCACTCATGCCCTTTTCACAGGTCAATGTAGTTTATTTCAGACGCAAATGTCTCAAAACCCACACCGTTTAAATCTGGAGCCTTTTCTTCTGCTTTTCAGGCCCGAAACAGCATATATCTACACCCGTCTTTAGACCAAAAAGCTCTGCTTCATTTGATACTGTGTTATTTCTCTTTTTATCCCTACACTGTGAGCCAGCAGTAGCCCAGAGTGTTCCAGGAGCACCTTGTCAAAATCACGGGAAAGATAAGCCTTCACGGAAGTTGGGAACCTGCAACTTTTAAGAAGCTTTATTAGATGCAATTACAAGAGAGCCGTTGAGAGACGTTATCTATTATCACAGCAAGACAGGAAGTTACCGATTTGATTTTCGAGTGGGATCTCTTCTAGAGAGTGCGTAATGTGTTCGTAATTGCAAGAATTAAGCCCGAATAGCTTCAGTTACCATGGCGTTTACCACGTTACGGAATAAATTTTACATACAATTATGCTTTCAGTGGTGTCTTCAACAATAGTCTCTCTGACCCAAAAAACCGCAACAGTAACGTAATAAACATAACTGCAACGACTGGACAAAAGAAGACATTTCTTCTGTTCACCACTTCTCACTGGCTCGCGGGCAGGAAAAAATGTCTGGGTAATAGGTAGAATAAACTTTCTTACCGGCCCAAAGGTTGTGTGCTGTAAATAAAGATAAGGTTTCTCGAAGACACCAGATTGTTATTATCTAATACAAGACGGAACAACACTCGAGAGCACTTAAAGAGCTGCACGAAAACTTGACGTAAGACGGGCGTTTTGTTGCTTAGAAACCGCACTCGGGCAAGACATGATTCAAGCCGAAAAGGTTCGCTTGTTTTTACTCGAGTGTCTAATACGGCGAAGGAGACGATTCGCATTTGCCTCGCCGGATCGCTTACCAGCTTGTCGCGACCGCTCCAGCATGACTGAAAAAACCTGGTTCAAGCTTTTCAGACTGTGACTAAAATGAATGTTCTTACTCGATAAAAGGATCTTTCGTTTGGACAGTTACTTGTTCATTCTTTGTTGGAAATTTTAGAAGGTCTAGATCTGTCGCATTTGTGGTTTGGCAATCTGACTCAGTATGTCGCTTTCAAAGCTTTAAAAACTGCATTAGTTCTTTTGTCACAAGGACAGACTACTGCATTCACTTTCGGATATTTTGCTCAGTTTCTAGAGCTTCAACACTTTAAATAGCCATCATTCTTGACGGGAAATCGTTCATTTATTTCTAATGGACCTAATTAGGGAATAACTTGAGTTTAGTGCGTCAAAACCTTAAGCGCGTTGACTGTAAAGATAACTACTAAATGAAGCTATTACGGGTCTCAGTGTCCTGACGAAACGTGTCCTGCAACTGAGTCATGATGTGTTTTTATCCCAGTAGGCCCGTGAAAATGCTTAGGAACAGGGCGAAAAGAAGGAAAATAGAGGCGGAGAGCAGAGGAAGTTAAGATGAGAGAGGGGCTGGGGAGGGAGGGGAGAAAGTCGAAAAGTGATCAGTTGGAAAGACGAGGGATAGAAAGCGAAAAGGAAGAGGTGGAAGAAGGAGAGGAAAGAATCCAAATAGGGAGAGGGAGAAAGAATTAATTTGACGGAAGCTCTAAACTTCCAATTGAACGAGAAAAAAAATTAACGGCCGCCAACTCTGAATGGACAACTCTTAAGGATCTCACCCACGGACTCAAGTCGGCACAGCATGAAACAGTAATACAGGAAATTGAACATTTCAATGGCTTTCCATCACCGGCATGGTATGATATGAATAAACACGTCTAAGGAATTTATCCACAAGAACCAAATGTTATTTAGAGTCACATTGCTTTATTCACAGTTTGTCACGAGGAATGAAAATCTTTTCTTCCAAAGCGTTCTTAGTAAGGTAGCCTACAACTAAAAAACATCTCTTGATCTGCCAACTAGGCGCTGACTCGTAATCTGCGAAAAACAAATTAATTAAACCTCTCTCTTTGTGTTTATAATTCCAATCAACAAAACAATCATGAGTCGCCATGGAATACAATAGCTCGTGCGCTGTTCCGTGTAATTCTCATTGAACTTGCGGGATACTTATCCCTGAAGCAATTTGTTTTGTTTTTGTTCTGTTTATTGAAAGTTTAGCTAATATCGTTATCACTTGGGTTGCCCCCTGGTACGGCGCTGTCACGTTTAACGGCGTCCTCTCAACAAACACGCGATGTTGCTGTGTTTCAAAACCTGTATTTATCAAGAGTACGACAGAAGAATAACCTCTGGGGTTTTTATATTGACTCTCGATACGTGGACAATGTCGGTTACAAAGTTATTTTTGCATGTTGGATGACAGAAGTCGAGTTGCTAACAAGACACCAGCACTTTGCACTTTTGTATTTAGTCTGATAAATTGAGGTAATTGCATATTAAGTGTCGGCGGCTAATTATAAGGTGTTCTAGAAACATTTAAATAAATTTTAACATACATGACAGGCACGTATCGAAACATGCCCCTCAGCTCATCGAAAGAATGGGTTGAGCCAAAACAAGAAAAAAAAAAAAGGAAGGAAATGATTAAGATGCCGAAGCCAAAAGATAGGGAGGAAGAGGAAGAGGTTGAAATTGAAATAACATAAAAGCGCCGGTTTGCTACAGTTCTTTTTGAGAATTTTTTCGGCTCCCTTGTGGGCCCGGACAGACAGAAATCGAGGACAATTTGTTACGAATCTGGTCTATGAGTGCTTATTCCCTCTGGTGTAGCTGATATTTTTCTTTCTTTTAATGACACAAGATCGTTAACCAGTTTAAAGTACTAAAAGCAATTCCATTTCTGTCGTACTCAAGAAAGGCTTGTGTAAAACTACTATTTGCCTTTGATGTCTTCGGGGTAGTTTAGTAGTCACAAGAAGAGCTTAAGACCAATTTCTTCAATTTCGTACCTACGCTTGTTTCTTTTTTACAAGTCGAATTTAAAACATCCTGCCAGACAGCTGATAGAGTTACTTAGGCTAAAACCATCGAGACTATAATTTCACTCAAAGACTGACCCGTCGTTCAGTAATAGATTCAAGACCCGTAGGTTTATTGATTTCTGATCTTCGCTTCCTCTGACAAGTCATGAAAGAAAAGTGTCGCTGTGGAGCGTGTACAGGTCTTACACAACAACAACCTTAATGAGCTTTTTTAATTAAGGAAACCATTATGAGACAGATCATATTTTTCAAGGAAATTTATTCCACGACTCCATGTGTCTTTCATCCAATTTTCGCTTCTCCCTCTCCAGTTCTCCTGTTCTAGCTCAGTACATCCCAAGAAGCCAAAATATATGCGCCATGGAAACTTAGAAAATAACGAAAATCAGTTTTGACTCGTAATTTAGTATGTGCTCATTGAGAAGTGCCATTGACTATACCGCGATGACAAGGGTGGAAAACAGTGGAAAGCGGATTGCAAACTAAAGACGAGTTAAATCTCTGTGAGCAAACTTAGACACGTAACACTGAAAACGGGTACTTATGGGCCACCCGAGTAGATTCAAAATTAAACAATGTTATCAGTGTCGGTAGAATTAAAAGGGCTATTTTGGGCGTTTCGAGAAACAAAATCATGAAATCAGCATGTGCATGTTGCAATTGGAAGAAGTCATTAGTTGAAGAGACTGAGGTGTTTATTATAATCTCTTCACCAGCAAGACCATGGTCTAATTTAAGTTCTGAACTAGAACAAATACTAGGAAATAAATAACACCACCACAGAGTACTGTTCGATAACTGTCGTTTAAATGACCACATGGCAAAGGTATTCACATACGGACCATACGGTAACCAGACGCAGAGCCAAATTGTACAGCATAATAATCCGGAATGGAAAGTTCTGCTCTCTATAGATTGAAATAATTTCAGGGGAATGATCATGCATACCTGTTGACATGCCGCACCCAAAAGTTAGAGCCAAATTGTATATACAGCGTCATAATCGTTTTAACTAAAGAACATTTAATGCCCAAACTTTATGATTACTTCCACTTAGGCAGAAGATAAAACTGCTAGTCATTTTGCACGATTCAAGGATGACTCTGAAAGAGCTATCTTATTATAAAGTCAACTCAGCGCAAAAACTGATCAGAACCATTTCAAACACACGTTTACTCAAAGGCTAACATATACATTAAAAAGATAACTGCAGACTCTGGAAGTCTTATCATTGTTTACAATTAGATAAGTAAATACGTCAAACGTATCGCATGCATCAAAAACGCGACAATTAGTGATCTTGATCTAGCAATCGGTCTGTGGAAGAACTGTCAAAGATTCTAAGTTACCTAGTTCAATTGTTATGTCACCTTCACAGAAGTAGACATTAATAGATATGTTGCAGTTACTATTCGGGGTATTATCGGTGCACGTGGATGCCACTTTTAACATAGAAGAGCCATAAGAGGAATTTGCCATATCAGCCTTTCGATTAGTGATCTCTTTGTTAATTAAAATTCTGTGAAACATATCAATCGCTAGTGATTTATTGTGGACTTTGTGATCAAAGCGCGGGGCGCTCAAATTTTGTTCCTCTTTGTTATCATGGGATAACTTTACTTGGTCTGCAAAACTCACTGAATGGTTACTCTGAAAGGATCCTCTCGGAGTCAACCATGATGGAGTGTAGGTTCTCATGCCACGATCCCACGTACCGGATCCGTTCGTGGCACCCAGCTGCGCCCGTTTAAGCGCGCTGTCATCTCCGCAACATGGGGCGCATCCATTGAAGAAGGCCAAAAATCCTTTATGAAAATCACGGCTCAAGTTGTAAAAGATAATTGGATTGAAGCAACTGTTTGCGTATGTGAACAAACGGCACACAACCGCTATAATAGGTTGATATCGATTTTTATCCCCTCCACCAAAGTCCCGCCAAAGCCAAGAAACTTCAAGCGGCAGAGTCATTACAGCGAAAACTACGACTATTACAATAAACATCTTGGTCACTTGCGCGTTGTGTTCGCTTTCTCTTCGAAAGTGTCTCTCTAACGAGTCGTGAGAACTACCGGTGTCTGGAGACCCATTCCCCCCGTTCAGTGACATTGATCCATTTCTGGATCCACCTCGAGAACTCTTTCCCGTTGACATAGTGGCATGAATTGACAATAAACGCGCTCTTTGTGTTGATGCAAAGAGACTTTTGGCGGCGAATACATACATGGCGGCCATAAATACAAGAGGGAGGGCGTACTGCCCTAGAAACAGAACTAAAGTGTAAATCTTGGAAAGAATCCCATAAGGCCAAACCTCTGCACAATAACCACTTGAGGACAGCTCCAAAGTGACAATATGGGGAAGAACCAGTATGCCTGAACAAACATGCACCAGTGCTATGAGCATTTTCACTTTCCTCGCATCTAAACGTTGTTTGAACGGATGTAGCAGAGTTCGGTATCGATCTAGAGAGATCGCAGCCAGAGTGAGAGATGAAGATGTGGCAATGAAAGTTATCGCTGGCGGTAGAACTTTGCACACCACTGGGCCGAGATACCACTTGTAGTTGCTCTCAACCAACACAAAGTCAAACGGTATGCTTATAAGCGGAGTTAACAAGTCGCATACAGCGAGATTCAGGATGAAGAGGTTTCCAGGTGTCTTTCTAACGTGTTTGATCTTGCAGATGATCAATATAATGACAGTGTTACCGACTGTGCCAAAAACGAGAATCATAGCATAGAGAAAGATCTTTGCCACTTTGAATGGCAAAGGTTCCGCAAACAAGATCGACTCGACGATTGCCTGATCAGTTGTATTCATTTTGCTCAGAAAAGTAACAACCAGCGTTCAATTAAATTGCTCTGTTATGTTCCTGAGAGTACATTTTTCAGTTGTGACTCGAAGCCTCGTGGTACACGTATTAATTATTCAAAACCCGGTTTGAGGTCCTTTCTGAAGTACAATGCCCTTTCTTTTTCGTGCACCTTCTCACCGAACAACGCAATGTTAATTATGTAACGATCGCGATCGTAAATGATGTGTTCAACCACTTTTTAGCAGGTTTGAGATCTCTGGCACTTGACGACTCTCTAAAAGCAATTAGCCAAAGAAATCCGTCAGAGGTTGTTACAAAGGCCGACAACTCTTCCCATTTTCTCACGTGCCGCACTACCAATAACGGATAAACAGGAAGTGTATTCTACGTTAATCCGTAATAGAAGTTTTGAAAGTGCATTTATTTGCGTAGAAACTCAACCCATTGAGGTCAATACTTGATGGACATTGATGCAAATGTCCTAAACTATAGATGAAGTACTTCTCTTGTCAAAAAATTTCCAGAATTTCTTTTATTTACAGAGGAAATAGTACAGCATTTTACTCCAAAACAATCTATTTTTTTTCAATTTTTCCGTGATGCGAGAAGATAGTTCTTCCCATCAATCAAGGTACAAGATTACAAGTGTTATCACGGACCGGCCGGGTCTTATCCAAAAGACACATGGTCTGCCAAGATAGCAGTCAAATGCTCAGACTGAAAAAAGCCCGTCATTTTCCTAAGATAAAGATATCGCTGTTTATTTTAACGATGCTAAAATTATCCCAAGTCAACTAGGTATGTAATCCTAAGTAGCTTCAGATACATTTTTTTTTTCAATATTTTGAGGGGCCTAGCTTTTGTCAAGACACAAACACCCCGCTTGTGAGCTTTACTTTAAATTAGTTCATTCTTTGGTTTATTCAGTGATGTACGTAATTAATTAAATGTATCTCTGTATAATTTAATTAAATATACGTAATTAACTCAATACTGGGAAGCAATATCTTGATACTACACACGACTGTATAAACAGCCAAAACTAGCAATCAATTGCCTCATTGTGTAAACGACTCAATGATTGATTGTTGGAGTTTTTCAGGCCGTTTGCTTTTGTTGTTCAAAACTTTCAGAGTGAAAGCCGAACCGGCAAGGGTATTACTTCGTCTTACTAATAATTCCATGGAGGAAATCAAAATTGTGTACTGATTTCTTTCGGCAGTTTTTCTTCTTGCCTGCATTTGCATCCCCCGTCTAAAAATACATAACCAGACGTAAACAAAAAATCAAGGTCCATTGCATTTAAGTCACCGTTTATTTTGTCGTAATTTACTCTGATGCTATTCTTTTGACTGACACCCAATCTAAACAATCAACTACCTTTTTCTGGTTATAAATGTTAGCTCGAAAGCAACTGTAAAGACCTTTCAGGGTTTCAAACGCATTTCATTTAGGTAAAGAATGAACTTTCAACGTGTTAATTGCAGAATTTTTTTCCCATTTACGTCTTGATTAAAACAGGTTTTAGCAGAATAATCACCATAAATGTGATCCTAATTACAACCATTAGGGGATTATATAAGAAATAAGGAAGTCACGAAAAGATGATATTTTCAACAACTTGAAAGAAACATCCTTAAGTCACTGCAGTGAAACTTGGCAATTAAAATGCACTTTCAAGACATAAAGACTCGTATTTGCGCCCTTTGACAAAACACCTTAAAAATGTGTGTTGCCATAGCCCACTCAAAGCCTAATAACGAACTCAATAACGCTGTATATTGTGATATTTCTTCGCTGTGATATCTGTCACAGCGTGCCCCTTTGTTTAGGCTACTCATATTAAGAGCACGAGTTCGTGGGCAAACTATAACCTGGCAGGAATGCGAATAGTAATGTAAACGAATATATATTTCGTCAAACAATCGATCATTGCAACGCATTTTGCATGAACCTAGTGCCCAAATAGATGGAGATGTCCAAATGGTGATGGGAATTATTGACGGTTAAATATGAACTTGGAATGATGTCCAAATGGCATCAAATTGGAATAATATCCACTGATGTTCATATGGTGTTAGAAAAATGTCCAAATGGAGTTGGAATGGTGTTCAGATGATGTTGGAACAATGTCCAAGTGTGACCTCGCTCGCTAAGAGACTCCCAGTAGCTCAGTAGTAAGAGCGCCCGATCGGTGTCAGTCGGGAGTTCATGGTTTCGATTCCCGTCGGGGTCTCAGATTTTTTTTTTGTTCCACACTCGTGGTAAACTGAATATTCCATCTCTTGTTAATGTTCAAATGGTGTTGAACCCCAGTTCAGATGGTGATGGAGTGAACTTCAGATGATGCTAGAATGATCTTCAGATGGTGTTGGAATGATGTGTTGGTGGGAATGATGTCTAAACTGTTTTGGAATGATAGTGAAAAGGTGTTGAAATGATATTGGAACGACCACCAAATGCTGTTGCAATGATGTTCACATACTGTTGAAATTATGTCCACATACCCGTGGAACGATGTTCAAGTGGCAGGGGTTGGAATGATGTCCAAACGGTTTTGGAATGCTATTGAAAAGGTGTCGGAATGATGTCCAGATGGTGTCGTTCATATGATGTTGGAATGATAACCACACGATGTTGGAATGATGCCATAGGGTGTACGAAGGATCAACTGGTGTTGGAATGATGTTCAGTAGGTTTGGAATGAAGTTGGTGTTGGGACAAAAATGTTGGAATTATGATTAAATGGTGGTAGAGCTCAAATGGTGTTGGAATGATGTTCAGATAGCCGTGCTGAGGAGATATCCAGATGGTTTTGGAATAAGTTTTAGAGGTTGGAATGACCCACCCAAAAGGCACTGGAAGGAACTTCAGACAGTGTTTGAATTGCGGCCAAAGTTAGTTTGATGCCCAAGTGGTACTGGCATGAATTTCAAAAGGTGCTGGAACGATGTCCAGTTGGTGCTGGAATGATGTCTAGATGGTGTCGTTCAAATGATATCAGAATGATAACTAAATGGTATTGACAAGACTTCCAAACAGTGTCAGAATGATGCCAGGTATAAGAGTGATGTTCAAATTGGTACTGGAGTGACGCCCCTCTGCCTTAGTCTTGGAATAATTTCCAAACGATGTTGAAATGATTTTCTGATGTTGTTGAAGTGATGTTGAATGTTGAGATGTTGTGTGATTACTGTTCAAATAGTGTAGTCAGAACAGTGTCCAAATGGTGTTGGAATGATGTTCAGTGGTGCTGCATGAATGGTATTCAAATGGTGCTAGAATGATTTTCAGATGCTGGAATGATGTCCAAATGGTGCTGGGGTGTTTGCATGGTGTTGAAATGATTTTCAGATTCTGCTGGAGTGATGTTTCAAAGGTTTTAGAATAATGTCCAGATGGTTTTGTTGGAATGATAATGGAATGACCACCAAATAGTACTGGAATGATGTGCATGTCAGTGGTGTTCGAATGATGTTGAACTGACGGAATGATGACCGAATGATGCAGAAATGATGTTCAAAAGCATTTGGAATGACGCCCAAATTTGTGGGAGTGATGTTCAGGTGGTAGGTTAATAATGGTGTTGGAATGATGTACAGGTGGAAATAATATTGGAATGGTGATGTTCAAACAGCGATGGAATGATATTGCGATGGTGCAGGGATAATTTTCAAACAGAGTTCAGCTGACTGTACAAATTGTGTTGAGATGGTGTTTAAATGATGTTGTTTGCCGGAAATAATAATAAATTGCTATCAAATTTAGCCTCTCTTCTCAAACATGTATAATTCTTGATCAATGACTCTATGAGTAATCGATAACTACTAGGAGAAACATTTTCGAGACCCAACGATTACTTATCGATATACAGCAGAGTTGCGTTTTTGCTAGCGTGACATATAAGCAAAAGTTCAATTGATTTTTGTCTGGTTTGGTGGCTATCAGGACAATACACGTTCTTATATTTCCAGAACTGTGCTGAAGTTCTTATCAGTTGCGGTAGCCGGTTATCATGGCGTCGCTAAGAATCCGGCCCTTTGACCTTGAAATTATGGAAATTCCACCTTATTAAATGTTATCCGGCTCTAAACGTGCCCACAAATTAAAAGCATATAGGCGGCCAGATAAAGATACAGTAATTAAACATTCAGTTACAAACTGATACGACTTTTTGTCTATAGAGAGGAGCCCACAACCCGTTATGGGCTCCTGCTATAGTCAAATATTAGCTTTAACCTCTAACACTCTTCCGTAGAAATGTGGAAAATGGGTGGATCGGAAATGCAGAGTCCGATCCGAACTCAAATGTAAATATTCCTTGCATTACTTCATGTTAATAAGAACGTTTCGTTATCCGTATACATTTCGTCAAATAATATATTTTCCCTCTATATAATGTAATATATTTTGAAAGGTATATTATTAATATTGTATACAATTAAAACTACAAACGGTCACATAGTTAGAGTGGACTCCCTGCATGTGTCCGGCCCGAGGTTCAAACCCTTACCCGTTGTTTAATGCACTCATCTTCGGCCAAATGGTACCATTCCATATATCTAGAACAAAAACAAGATCTCTTTCATACGAAAAATAAGCCAAAACAGATAACAAACACAGATCATCGTGGGATTCTAGTCGCTAGAAGGTTGTAAGCTTTCACTCATTTTTGCGTTGTGATTTCTGCCAAAATTTGGTGAACACTTTGGGTATTGAGGCTTAGCTGCTACCTCTTTTCAATTTATGGTGTATTTCGGCGACCTCGGAACAGTAATTGTCCCTACCTTTTCGTGCACTTTAAGCGCAAAAAAGGGACCCCTTTGGAGCGGAGCTTTCCCGTAGATCCCACTCTAGCAGGAGCTCACTAAACAAACAAATAGACAAACAAACAAACAAACAAACAAACAACAACAACAACTTTGAAAGCGCAATCAATGATTTGTGTTCTGTGCTTTAACAGATTTTCAGTCCTTCACGCTCTTGTCGACGTGACGTAGTCACGTGACACAAAGCGTTTATTTAGTTTCGAAGGGTTTTTATTTCCAACCCTCAATATTTTTACATTTCAGTTATACTTGTTACGTTTTTACACCGGCTTGCGTGGAGCGACGAAATAAGGAAAGAAAGAGAGCCTTGGTACAGGTTAACATACCCACCACTCCCCCAGACGGGACCAACATTGTCTTTTAAGTTGTCTTTTATTTATTTTAGCTGTGTGTTTTCACTAGTTTGCGCAGAACGTCGATTTCCGGCGAAGAAAAAACAGGAAATTATCCATGATAGTTATCTTAAATGGAGTCAAATCGTGACCTCAGCGTTATTGTTTTCCAACTAAACGCTGGAAACCGCGATAGACAAAAATCAGTTGCCCCAACTTACAACCTTTCTTAAGCCCGGGCCAAACGGAGTCGCAAGTTAATGCAAGTTTTCAACATGCGGGCTTTAGGCCCAGGCCAAACACTTACAACTTCGTTCGGCCATAACTTGCGTGTACTTGCGATGACTTGCAAACGCTGACTTGCGTTCACTTTGATCGAGCTCAAACTTGTCCGCAAGTAGACGTAAGTTTTTGACCGTTGCAAGTCAAGGCAAGTTCGCATTTCCAAACTTGAGATAACTTGCGACACTGTTTGGCCCAGGCTTAAAGCTTTTTATGGCTTATAACTTGAATTAAAGTTATGAAAAGTACATCGAGATTGCAGCCGACGACAATATAAAAACTGTCCTGTAGCTGCTTTCCACTTCTCTGGGAAATAATGTGACGTTTTACTGGCAAACTAGAGAACAGATTGAACATGTTTTCCAAGGCGCAAGCAGGAAAAATAAAAGTCGTCCATTAGCGTGCAGCAAACTTCTAAATTGGTATATATTGTTTCATTGCCTTTGTTTGTGTTTCTGTTGTTTCCTTAGTTTTCATCATACGGATTAAACACAACGTGAATTTGTTGGTTTTTGCCAGGGATTAAGTTTTTTTTCATCAACGTCTCTACTTTAACGAAACCCTTCAAACGTCAAACATAAAGAAACGTGCTCTTAACGTTAATTTACATTAACAACAAACAAACTTTTCTCCCTCCCTGAATACCATAAATACTTTACTTATCAAAAACCCTCGATACAGGATGTAGTCGATTAGTCTATCATAAACTAAGTCATCATGTTTTGATAGCGGCAGAGGACCTCAAAGACCTGCAATTCTTCTTGTCATTTTATCATTTTTCAAAATAAGTAGTAGTTCGTCTTCAAAAAAATAAAATACCTGATAATCTTTGACCCCTTTGTCTGTGTTTTTAAGCCAGTTTGAAAGAGTGCTTTGTTTTGTTCTGTTGATTTTTAATTAGTTTCAGCCAAGTTTCTATTAACTGCTCTCTTGGCTAAAAACTTGACATCCAATTTTATTTAATTGATAGCCAGGGTAACTTACGTATTTCAAATACTACTCATTATAACATTTTAAAGTTGACATTCTGAAATCTTTAGCATAAACCTTCTGACAGATCGTAACTTAAAGATCTCTAGTATATAGAATTTCTGTCATAATTTCCTTCCCACCGGCTGATAAGCTCGGTTTCATTAAATAATTTAAGTTTTTAAGGAATTGTAATCATTTATACTTTAACTTAAATTTGACATTTCTCGATTAGCTAAATCTTTCAACGAACAGTCGGCAAAGGATAGCATTACATACGTTGTAAATCCCAGTAATTAATCAGTCAATCAGTTATGTACGATTAAAAATCTATCCGTTCAATGAAGCAATTTACAGCAACAAAAAAACATCTCCATTCTACTCCATTCTACGGTCTAGCATAGACCACTGAGAATTTACGAAATAATTATTATAGTTTAGAAACTTGCTACAGAGCTAGTATTGATATTCTGAATTCGCTTGCAAAAGATCACCTTGCTTTGTTAAACCGAAAGCCCACATTTTCTTTGACTTTGAATGAAAATTCGGCATTTCCTCTGTCTGAGAATATGTTTTACTTGAAATAATTTAACATGATCGTTCGAGAGAGTAGAAACGGCGGTGGTTGTAATATGGTTCGACTGCGGAATTTTTCCCTAACATCTTTCTGCGGATGAAATGCCAATTTGTGACCATTTAAATTGCAGCTACATTCTAAATACTTCCGCTGGTAATCTTTATTACGTTTGACTTTTCAAACTGTGGATCGATGAAATTCATAAGTGCGACCATTAAAACGAAAGTTATTTTGAAAACAGTACTTTCCTGTGGTTGCTGTTTATTATGCTACTTTTAAAGGTGGTTCCCACTTTTGAGTCTCAGCAAGAGATCTTCAAGTATAACCATTTAAATGGAAGCTATTTGGCCGTATTTCACAATAAAGCCGTTTGTGTTTCGACTTTCCAAAATGGCAACTGTGCCGATTATTCCATTTTCAGCAAAGCATCTGATTTCTCCTTACAATATCACTACTTGATCAAACATAGAGGTCATGAGAATAACGGAAATGATCAGCAGCGGAAAAAATATCTTGATGTTGCACAATTTCTCTCAACATGTATCATAAAAAAATAAATGCTAGTGAGGAGAATATGCTTGTTGATGTTAGGGCTTAAAATTAATCGAGTTATTTGAAAATCTTCACAGATTCATTTCCGTTTTTATCATCTTTCAACTTCAGTTCTCGATAATGTTCATGATCCGATTAAACACTTGCACTTTGCATTAGAAACTTATATAGACGGCACACTCCCTCACTATCCTGTGTGCTGTAAAAATCTCTACCACGTTTGTGTTTTTTAGAGAATAGTCTCTTTTTCTTCGCACACCTGGGTGCACGGTAGATATTTCCTCTTTTCTGAAGTTTCCTGTCGCTGTGAAAAGAGCAATCCATTCTCTCCCGTGGTGTTAAGCTCCACGCAAAGTCTATTCAAAAGTGCTTCAGTTTCTCTCAGCCAATAGGAAGTGTCATTTTCGCTTACTCCGTGAAACAGCTCGCTACTTGATGTGTTTTCATATACAGATTTATGAGCTTTAGACTTGTTCAAGCCACGCTGTGAAGGTCTGCTCATGTAGAGGGAATTGCCATTTATTTCCAATTCATCCCTGGCTTTCACGCTTCTTATCTGTGGTTTCATGGCAGCTCCATTGCTTAAACTCGCCACCGAGTTTTTAATTCCATTTGCAGTGACCTCATTATGTGAAGCTTCCGTCAACTTTTTGTGCTCTCTGTTTTCTTTCATTGTGCTGACAGAGTCGAACGTTGTTGTGCTGCGACAAGACGGGTCATGTCGCAGACGTTTCTCATTTGCAAAACGCATCGATTCGGTCCTCTTCTTTCGTTCACGATTTCTTTGGCTTGCCGTACTGCATTGACATTTCACAATCGACAAACAACCTCTACGAAAATTCCCATTGCACACGCCGTAGATAATGGGATTTAGAACAGAATTCGCATACGTAAAAGCTCGACACACCAGGACTATTACGGCTTCATTGTCTTTAAAAGCTTGTGTGTGCGAAGAATAATCATAGCTAAGCCAGAGTAGCTGGTGTGGCATCATAAACACCAGAAAAATCACCACGACAAACAGGAACATTTTCGCGGTTTTTTCATTCTGGCGTTTGCGTTTCAAAATTGAACTTGCCGCGGCATCAGATGCGCTGTGTTGTAGCTTTTGCCCAGGACTACTTATCACTCGTGCTCTGTATCGGCTCTGCCCCGTGCTAAGCGCTGCTGCTTTACCAGTGTTTTTACAGAGTTTTAGTCCAATGCGTGCGTAAATCACAGACATAATGATAAGTGGTAGACCATACTGCAGCACAAACAGGATGACAGTATAAATTTTATCGAAAAAATATCCCTCGGGCCAATCTTCATCACAGCTCAGAGCACCATCCACGGACTTGAGCTTAAGAAATGCAGCGTAAGGTGCGACCGCAAGCGCAGAGACACAATAAATTGCCAGGATCATTTTCAAACACTTTCCTCTCGTTATGCGGTACCGCAAGTTGAGAGGACAAATAATCGAGAAGTAGCGATCGATTGAGATAGCCACTAGAGTTAACGCAGCTGCATTCGTAGAAAACGTAGCTAGCGGATAAATTATCTTGCAAAGAACAGCACCGTAAGGCCAATAGCCTAACTCATCCAAAGGTAGATCAAACGCAATGCTAGAAATGGTCGTCGTCAAGTCACAAGCAGCTAAGTTCGCTATAAATATCATGGGTACGGTCTTCATCTTCCGCAATAACAACACAGTCAACATAACTAACGTGTTACCAGTTACGCTAAACAGAAATATCGGACCAAACACGCAGTACCTTGCAACGCGCAAATCCACGGCGGGAGGCGTTTCTGTCGTCGCGTTTTGCGCAAATTCAGCGCGCGTCGAAACACCACTGGCGTTTTCAGCTGTTGTGAACATTTCGGAAGATCGCCAAACGATTGAGAAAAGAAAACTAACCTTGGACGTCCAAGCGGAATACTCTCAGGTTTAATTTATCTGACGAGGAGCTAAACTGCCGCTAAGGCGTGACATTGCTGTCATCACAGGGAAGGCTGCATAAATGATACGTCGCGCTTCGCCCGGTTGGCCAAAGATAAACAAGCCTTCCTATAAACTAGGAGATAACGGGTCTGCACTTTCCTATCCTGTACTGTCGCTGCTCTTGGCACGAATTTTGGAAGTAAACACCCGCTCGGCAGATGAAGACCTTAATTTAAAATCTCTACAGGAAACATTTGATAAGCCAAGGAAAAGAGTTGATAAAATCTTTGTGCCCACTCATCCGCACAAAAGATGGAAAATGTTTTGCATTCTCATTTCTTATGTAAACACGGTTTAAATAAATCATATAAGAGCTTTCACGCTTAATAGCTTACGAACTAAGCATTAATTAATGTGTACATGATAAATAAACAGCAGATAACATTCGCTCGAAAATTACCGGCGGAAAGTCGACAGACCACGCTAACTCCCTCCACTGATACGTGCAAAGTTGGTGGCTTAATTTCACAGGATATAGACAATTAGTTAAATTAAAGCATTTATTAAATCTGATGATGTATAGATGTTTGTTTACGACCGTTTTAAAAGTGATTGTCAAATAAACCATTGTTAAAAGTACGGAAATCTGTTCCTTGATTGTAGCTGCTTACAGCAACAAAAAATTTAACTCCACAAGTTTGCATGCTTTTTGTATTGGACGTGTTGATCGAAATCCTGATAGTTCTTACGAATGTGAAGTGGGTGTTACGTGAACGCCAGCACATGTGGGCAACTGACAAAATAAGCTAAGATGACCTAATAAGCTGTCACGGAACCATCCTAGCGTGTACGACCCGATGAACTGCGGGTCATTTCCTTACGGTCCCGTTCCGTCCCGTATTTGAAAACCTTATAAGCCACCAAAGCTTGTTGGCTCTCTTAGGGAAGACCCGAAAAACTGTGGGTCCCGTCCCGATTATTTCTGTTCTCATTCCTTGTTCTTCAAATTCCAACGCTATGTTTGACTGACGCTGAACTGGCCGGATACTGAAGTAACGTTTTCACGTTCTCCTTTTTTAACATCATGCTTTTTAAAGTTTCAACCAGCTTTTCAAAATGGCTAGATTTAACAACTGTGGGCGAAATCATTACGGTGCTGAAGAGTAAACAATTATCATAACAATTATCATACTCGTAGAATGCTCCTGGGAGATCTTCTCTTTTATCCGATCCGAAGTGGAAATCTCTAAAAAAAACAGTTTGAAAATTTTACTGTGGCACTGCTTTCTTTAATGGTGACAGAATGCAAATATGTACGGAGGTGGTTAATTGGAAATAAAGGCGGTGTTCTGGATGGACGTGACTTCTTTATTTGCACTTGAGTTGCAGAGCAGGCAAACAGCACCCACTCTTAAGACGAAAACTGGTGGTTTATATAACGGGCACGTAAAAGGTCTATATCGTGCTTCAGCTCAGTAAATTAATTTATTGAAAATAGTTTGAAGGAAACATCGGTGACACGCGTGTGACGCGAGGATTTAGTGTAAGGCTCTCAGTATGACGTTCTGCAAAGTGAAGGTCACGCATGCAGTAAATACAGCGAACATTCGAGAATTAATTAATTACGAGAACGATCGAGTTTATCGGAAGATAACGAGAGATGTAAGATCACTTAACAAAAACTGAACAATATAATAGCTTTTACCAAGAGAAATAACAAACTAACCAATTTATCATGTGTTGTAACGGATCGATCGAAGCAATGAAATAGCAAGTTAAACAGTTTGTTTTTGACAATGTTGATTTAAATAATTCTTTCGTTCGCTCCATTCTTGAAAAGAGTTTCCAGTCTGTGGTGTGAACTTTCAACTGACGGAAAGATTGAACAGTGCAGTTCTTTGACGTTGTTTGTTTCAACATTTTAACGTATTTTTGGCTTATATTGTTACCATCCTTCTCCTTGTCGCTGCACAGAAACGTTTGACATTACTGATCCTATCAGTGCACAGTGTGTCTGTCCCGGGTGTGCGGTAGGCCATGGGTTCGACTCCCTTGCTCGTGGAAAACTGAGCACTTTATTTATTACACTTTATTTATTACATAACCTCGCTTCAACCATTTACCATCATTCTCACCAGGTACCTACAGAGTCGGCAACGTAGGAAACTAAGTGTGAGAGAAAAAAGGCGCGAGTGCAGCTCTCTCCTGGTAGTCCAATCCTTTCGTCATTGTTCCGAATTTTACAGGCTACCCTAAAAGGGGTAGGGATGAACTCTACAAAGTTTCGTCCGGGGGAAGCACAGCTCCCTGGTTAAAACCATTACCTATTAATAATTTTCAGACATTAATTTTTGTCGAAATGTGACGGCATCTCATCCATATAGTTACCTAGAACTGAAGTTGCACTTTTTCATACCATAACGATAAGGCAAAAACAGTACATCACCGCATACTTTTACTCCAGCGCTTTGCAGGAAGGCTCAAAGCCTTTGTATATTTTCGTGTGTTATTTCCCCCCAAAATTTTGCGATACTTTGTAATACTTAGATTTAGAAGTTATCCCTTTCAATATTAAAGTGTATTTCGGCGACTGTTTTAATTATTGAAATAACAATATCCTCGTGTACAGGCGTGCGTTTCTAAAAAGCCCCGAAACCTTTTCGAGGCGATTTCGGGCACGATATTTCACACTGTATCTTGTAACCAAAGAACTTTCTTATAATGATACTTTGCTGTAAGCTAAACATTTCTTATCTGAAAGACATGTTAAAATAGCAGCTTTGTACAATGATATGGTTCATATTTTTGCATTTGGCATCGCGTGGCCGAAACGTTTTCGGGACTTTCGAGAAACATGCTCCTGAAGGTAACAAAGGTATCCCTGTCAGGCGGAGGCTTCGGCCTACTGGAAGAAGTACCTGCTCCACGTCCGAACCGGCTCCCATCTTTCCTTCGACGTCCACAGTGCACGTTTCTGCGCTGCCACATTCGCTCCTTGACAGTTCTTTGGGGGTAAAGGGGTCATTCTTCCTTTCAGTTGAAGCATGGATGCTCGCCAAATTTGCACTAAATCTGGCTAAGCCACCACTCAGATAAGGGGAGGGCTTTGTATGAATGCTTTTGTCTTTCTACCCGCAATCGCATAATTCTATCCAATAATGGTGCCTCGCTGTTTCCGGCGTTAAATTTTGTAGGGTAATGCATCGCTGATGCATAGTCGAGTCTGTCCAATAAGGCAGGAAAAAGGGAGTTTTATATCGGTGGAGCAGCCTAGAAGAGAAAGGCTGCCTTCCAAAAACCAGCCTCGGAGATAGAACGAATATTTCAAGGGCGCAAAATTCGTAACTTTTGCTCGGGCCATTGTCACCCGTGGAATCTTCGGCGCCCTTATCATCCGCCCTGGGTCACCGACGATGTCGAACAACTGGCCATGGTGTCGACTGGATTGGCGCAGCGGAATCCTCGCCTTGCTCTGAAAGATTTCTTGGAGTACTCTGGTTTTCCTCCTTCCTCGATTAGGAAACCACTTTGAAATTTCTAAATAAAGGGGTACGTACGGTTAATGTCTAAAGAAACTGTGGCGCTGCGTCAGTGGGGAAGTAAAGCACAATACTTTGGATTTATCAACTGAGTTGATAAGATAAATTGACCTCCGGTGGTCAGTTTAACTTATCCAGTTATCCTTCCTTCCTTACCTTTAGGCCTCTTTACGCCATGTGGCGCATAAGGCCCCTGTTTCGTTTCTCTGTTTCGTTCGTGATAAAGAAAAAGCATGAAAACCACCTGACTAACTATATATAATGCATATGGTTACAATCGTGAATCAAGTTTCAGATTCTGCATAATTCTAATCTAGTGCTCTCTCAGTAAACAGCCGGGAACAACAGAGAAGCTTGACCAATGTTTTAATTATATTTTTTATCTACAGGGGGTTTGCCAGAGTAGCAGTAATTCTAGGTGCCAAATCTGGCTTAGGGATAGACTTCATCTATAGCTACTTTAACCCATATTTCTTTGCTGCTTACTCAGTCACACTTTATCCAGTCCGGTACATAATGAGTGTTGCTATGAGACCAGTTCGCTGGCGGTGGACAGCGACTTTCGGGTTTGCCGTGTCTTCTTTCTTTAGTGTAGTAAGTGAAGACTCTAATCCTCAGATTAAGTTATAAATTTGAATAGCATGGAGGAGGGGAGGGGGGTGGGGGTTGGGAGTCAGCGTGACCTGTATATTTTTCATGCTATTGCGAGCTGTTGTAAGCGGCTTTCTTAGTGTAAGCTTTATTATCAGCACGGGTCTCCTATTAGAGGAATGGAAGTATTTTGAGAGCTGATTTGGGGATTAGCCTTTTTAAATCACCACCATGCCATGATCTGCCAACTTTTCCGAGGCAAATGCTGTATGATATCTCTATCCTTTGAGTGCCAATGATGTCCGATAATGATTTGCTTAGATAATTCGGTGAGTTCCTGCGATGTCTGAAGGTTGCCGATGATAAAGCGAAGATATTTGAAGACACAGAGCCTGCATACACCAAATACAGTTCGCGGTTTCATACCATTTATCGGCAATGCGTGCATGTGAAATCGCGACTAAGTTTAATATAATCCAATTTAATTTTTCGTTGCTAATAGTGTTAAATATTAAGAGGATTTTTGTACACCTCTTAGAAAGAGCACGAGCCCTAAATGCTTCATACAACAAACGTATTAAACTAAGTAGATTAGAAGTTTAAGTCTGTTACGGGAAAACGATTAATAAAACAAAATCCCTGACAGTTGCCTGATCAGAACAGCTTCACATCAGATAGATGCAGAAGAGAAAGAGAAACCAGAAAGATAGCGTTTACCATGACAGCCTTTCGAGTTTTATTTCACAACTAATCCTGGGAGGAATTCAAGGGATCAAATTTTGTGATTCTGGAATGCGATTCCGGTTGCGTGATAACTGGATTTCACTCAGTACAAAACCGTATAACAACGGAAATTCCAACATTAGAATCCTCCTTATCGCAAATGTCTGGTCTAGTTGGTGGCATGTTTGAGAAATAGTACATTTTTGAGGGAACTATAATTAGAACCCAAAATTTCTTTTCAAACGGTAGGTCACTTTGCGTACGATATCCAAACCACACAATTTAAAAGGGTTTCATTTTAGTGTTACATTATCCTTGTTGTTATTGCGGAACATGTACATTTTGTCAGGTTGGCCTCACTAATGGATAAAAAAAAAACTTCTCTACAATTTTCAACCTGTACAGTAACGTTGGCATTCTATTGCTAGGTTATTCTGCGAAATAAATACAAGAAAACACGCTAAATACGAGACCGTGAGCACAGAAGCATCCCAGTTTTCCAACGCGGCTTCAATAAAACAGCTAATTAACTAACTGAGAGATATGTAGTGGAATAATCGTCACTCAGATATTTCTCATTGCTACTACGCAACTCTTAAAATATCCCCTGGTATTATCTGTAAAACCATCCAACAAGGTATGCGTACCCTACATGAGAAAAAAATGACATTTGACATTAAAGAGCTCAATGCTTACAAAATTATGTAACCTTATTGCTGGGAAAAGATCGCACAATTTAAGTCTGGATACTCCAATGCTGTATTTTCTTTCTAACAAACTGCTTTGACGTGGTCGAATTAAAGTACAGTGAAACTGCTGTTTCAAGCGGACCCCACCCTTTATTGAGGCCCTGCCAGGGTAAATTCC
Organism: Siderastrea siderea; assembly: GCA_964030785.1. NCBI lineage: Eukaryota > Metazoa > Cnidaria > Anthozoa > Scleractinia > Rhizangiidae > Siderastrea > Siderastrea siderea. The sequence continues at coordinate 10,454,425 of OZ034977.1, read as the reverse complement.
GATAAGCCGGACATGGCCCATAAAGTAGTGACAGCACATAAAAAAAGTTTCTCGGCAAAACTGAACGAAAAATCCCGTTTAAACGCTCATTCTCAAGCTTGTAAAAGACATCTGAATAATAAACCGATATTACCTTTGTCGCTTTTGAGCGAAACGTTTTTAGATGGAAAGAGATGGAAACGCAAGCCTGTGGATAAACACACGGTCTGTTGCAGGAAGATTCTTCTGAAAATGACGAGGTATTAAAGTCTATTTATTTTTCCCATGTGGAAAAATTTTCGTACAGCTCCAAACATGCCTGGGTGCATTCCGTGTACGTCCCACGCCGAAGATACGCCAAGAGTTTCGAAGTTGTACGCCAAGCGGCCGCCCGGGCGCCGACGCCAGCAACCTCGTCCCCAGTCCCCAAGCTAGGCTCTCTCCTCTACCCGCCGCAAATGCGAAAGAGAGGGGAAGTAACGAGGACAAGAAAGTTGATGGACTAAAAACTTATGGTTCGGTTTATTTGTTCATGTTTATAATTACTACTACAACTTTCTAACATCACTACAAATCTGCAGACAGTGACAAGGCATTCTACTGGACTAATGCAACGAGGCAATCTTCAAAGCTCTCAAGTTGATTTGTCGCCAAAGAGTGAGATTTTTGACGGGGTAGCCGTCTATTGTGACGCGAAAGGCGTCACCTTTCTAGGGGGGATTGGGGGCATGCTTCCCCAGAAAATTTTGAAAAATTGAAGTAGCTAAGACATGTTTTCCTTTATTATGAGCGGAAATGTGACCCTTCGAAAGTAACTATTTAGATCCCAGATTTTTCTTTTAAATGGACTAATATCAACTCTTTCTTAACATTCCAGCTTATCCAGAAGTCAAATTAACATGTCATATCTCTGATTCATATCTGGTTCAGAAGATGACTCCTTGTTGGCCGTTTTGATAGTAAGCAGAGCGGCCAGTGTACCATCCATCTGGAGAAAGGGCCGAAAAGTTGTTTTGTTTTTCCTTATTAGAGAAAAGACTCTCTCTTCACCGGCATTTCAACGTGGTAGAACAAGAACTGCACGAGAATTTCCATTGTTAGAAAGCGTTGGAAGCCAGTACAAAGGGAACATGGAGTGAATTATTCCCAGAATGATGGTTCATTAGGGAGTCACTTAACTTAAGCAGGAATTTTCTACCTCAAAATGAACTGTTTAAATCAAAATCCTTAAATGCGTGAGAAATAACACTTATAGCGTGAGGGCGTAAGATTGCATTCGTTTGCGTGAGACTCACGCTCAATGCGTGAGACTTGAGAGCTCTGAATCTTTAAGTACCAAACTGTCGTATCAACGAGACGCAAAGTGACTCAAGTCCGATTTTCCTCTGACTTACTTGCCATTTGCTTGAAAGGCTATCATACTCGTGTATTCTTTTATTCTTTATTGATTGAGGACTCTGGCTACGAGTGGTCGACAACCGCTGACCTACTGAGGAGCCCGTGGACTCTAAATCCTGAGCCAGGGATGGTGAAATTAAATCCCGGATATTATTCGGTGTCCACAAGTTTATTAATTAAACGGTAACAATTTTCACACGCCAAGGTGGTTACCTCGGCTACACGCCAACGTACAATATCGTTAATATGAGGTAAGCTTACACCCGCCTACGCGGCGCTGGCTTGGTCTTACGCCGCTTTACGCCAAAGACCACGATCGTACGCCAGTACGCCGAGCGATTTGGAAACCCACGCCGAAGATCTTGCGGGAAACGTACGCATAATGCAGCCTGGCAAACATGCACTCTATTTCATAAATTATTACGTTTTTTTATTGTTGCGAAGACAACATTCCATCATGTGAGGCTCACAAACAATTCGGGGCTGAGCCTGCGCAGTACAGACTGGAAATCAACTTTAACAAACGAATAAATTGAAGGAAAATCTTTTGTTTAGAACCCTCATGCTGGTTTTGTAATAACACTGAGTGAAATGAAACAAAAGATGCAAAGATAAAACGGCCAATTCAAACCAACTAGCGAAAGCCCTAAATTAAACGAGCTTAAATAATAAATAAATAATGCTTTTAACTGTATTTATTATTGAGGCTAAATAAGGCGACTACTGGCGCCTATACAATTAATTAATACTCTTTTCAGTGTCTTGTCATGAAGTCTATTAAAGCCATTGAAAAGCGTAACTATTGATTTTTTTGTAATTTGTTGTATAAATTTAAAGGAAACATACTTAGAACTCTTCTCTTATTCGTTTCTCCTTAAATCTCAACGCCCTCGTCGAGTCACGAAAACTATTTGACTAAACTTGAGATTTGTTTTACTGGCATGATACTCCGAATACGTGCAAGCGAAAACCAGACAGAACAAACCTCCACGGCTAAATACCAATAAATGGAAATTGCGAAATATGCTGAAATAAATAAATAAATAAGTAAATAAATAAATATATGAATAAATAAATAAATAAATGCGGCTAAAAAGGTTTGTCCTTAATTTTAAATACACATTATGAGACCTAAAAGACTAACAAAAGCAATAATCAATCTTAATACACTTTTCTTTCCCGCTTTCAAGCCTGTATTAAGCGGACGCTAGAGTATCAGAATCGCAACAATGGACTTGCTAATAACTACCCAGTGACTAGCTAACGAGGCAGGTGCATCCGACAGTTCGGTGAATTCTGTACCCGCTATCCAACAACTCTTTGTGAACCATGACTAGAAAAGCCATCGAGAAATTCTTGACCCCTTTAAGCCCCAATAGTGACAAGCATCTAATTTCTCCTTACAACATCGCTACTTGATCAAACATGTCGGTCAAGAGAATAGAGGAAATGATCACCAAACATGAAATGTCTTGATGTAAATTCTCTCAACTAGCACCATAAGAAATGTATAGAGAACACTAAGGAGAATATGCATATTGACACTGGGGCTTCAAGGGTTAATAAACCGTGAACGTATCGGTGACATCTCAATAGTCCAGTTTCCAATTGACCGAGACCGCTGGATAAAAAGGATTCATTTGTACCGGGTTAGTCTCAATCTTTAGTTTGAGACTAACTATTCACAGATATCGATGAGAACATGGACTTGTCACAACTCTGTGTTGTTGTATTTTAGAATTCGGCACTTTTAATTTATTGCTGGTATTTGTGTGTGTTTAAGTTTTATATACTTCAGATTGAGACTTTCCCTTTAAAAAAATTCGACACTGAATCATATAGCCTGTCTTTCATGATTTTCTTTTTAGTAGCAGCTTTCACTCTCTAAAAATAAGTACACTTGGTTGAGGAAAACTTAGTAAGCCCATGAATGGCTTGTTTTTTAAATCTTGTATTCTGAAGAAAATCAGCACTCATCGCTACTGGTCCTAGCAGTATGCAGACATTATGTAACGTGAACCTGCCCTCAGATTGCTATAAAGACTGAGGAATATCTGGAGTTGCTTTGTAAGATAGAGAAATTGTGACAATGAGTTATTTTAAAAGTTTGCTGACGCTGCTGTCAATGTGATGTCGCAATTTGCGGCAGTTCGGCTGTTCACAAAAATGGAAGTGAAAGTTTTTATAATTTGCGATACATTTGGCTGCTGAGAATACTAAAGGTCTGTTCCAGCAACTTCGTTTTCAGGAATTCTATGTTCTTTGTCCTTCTCGTCCCCTGGAGGGGAGACTGAGGTGGACTCTGGGAAAGGGGTTGCTGTTTCAGGTGTTTTCTCGGCGCCTCGACATCTTTTTCGATTCGCACCAAAATCGGCTTCAGTTGTTATCCTTCTTTCTTTCCACCAACACAGCAGTTTGGAAAATTCTTCGCGGAAAGCACGATTTCTGGCGGCGTATATGAACGGATTTATTGTGCTGCCAAGAAATACAAGAAATGTCGATGTTAATTGTACAATTCTTGGAGCTGTGTCTGGTGAAAAGCGCTTCCAAAGTGCAAATGCCCACATCAGCATCCAGCAAAGCAGAAATCCAGCGGCGACGTAGGCCAAGGTGTGACTAGTGTTTATCTCCTGCACCGAGGTTCTACCCGCTTGGCTTGTGTGCTGTAAAGATGTAGCTACGTCAACCTTATGCTGACGGGTTTTCGAGAAAATCTCGTAATAACTGAAAACACCGATGCACAACGATAAGAGAAAAAACAAACCGAACACAACGCAGTAATGGATGATTTCTTTTTCTGATGTGCTGAAGGCAACGCTGCAATTTGCGTAACCAGGACTGAATGCAAATGTGCTCCAATTTGTCACTCGACCTATTACCAGATACAAAACGATAGAAAGCCACACGCAAATGAGCCAAGTCTTAGATTTGCGCGGTGAAAAGATTTTGTTGTAGTGGCTCGTCTTGACCAAAACTGTGGACCAAAACTGTGGGGAAAATTATCCCCAGACATAAGATCAGCTAAAACTTTAAATATTTTTAGGAAAAAGATACGCAAATACGATATTAGTCTGCTCATAGATGATGGCTGCAAGGGCTGTTTCCCTCTGCTCCTCATAATTATTTTATACAGTTTTAAGTATTTTTAATTCTCTTTTTACATATTTTTAATATCTGCTTATCATCGTTATTTTATATAGCTTTAAGTATTTTAAATTCTCTTTATAAATATTTTTAATATCTGACTATCATAAATATTTTATATAGCTCTAAGTATTATAAATTTTCTTTCTACATATTTTTAATATCTATTAATTGTGTCCCCAAATTAGTATGGGATTTTCCCAGGCTATGTGGCCTTGACACATTAATAAAGTTTATCATCATCATCATCATTATCATCATCACAATTCGTATGTACCGGTTGAACGCCAGTAGACCCAGGGTTGCTGGAGTTGAGTACACAACGAACACGCCAACAAAACCTTCAAGCTGGCAGACGGCGTTGCCGAAAATCCATCTTCCAGTGATTAATACGGCTGAAACAAACGGCATTTTCACTGTTGCACACAATAGATCACTGGCTGCCAGAGCGATGATGTATAGATTGGTGGTTGATAGCAGTTTAGGGTTTTTGTACACTGCTAAACAAACCAAAACATTTCCTACGATACTTATGACGTTCATTACAAGACAAATACTTGATTCGATGACAACTACTGCCAAGCTTCTATTTGGCAATTCCAGCGAAGACATCTGAGCTTTAACATGTTACAAGATTGAGCCTTCTTGTTTTGTTTCTGCCTGTTAAAAAAAAGGAATGACTATTTAAAATGCAGATACATTGTAGGGGCACTTGACAAGAAAAATCAAGAATCCGTAGAGGTAAGCGAGATTTCAGATTTCGTTTAACTTTACTTGAGATACCTCTTCGGTCAACTTTTATCAAAAATCGCAATTAAACATTTTGCAGCTTTCCTGCTTTTACAAGTATTAGGACTGAGTTCAAAATACGCGGCTAGGTTCTGTCTCGGGCCCACCCGGCTGAAAAGAGGAAAAATCGTTCTTCTCTTTGATTGCTAGGTAAATCATTCTTTCATTGCTAAAGATGGTAACCTTTGAGGGTTAAAAGTCAAAGCGAAATTTGGGTCAATTTTAGAGGTCTTGATCTGCCTTAGTATATATTTTTCTGAACACAAGTCTGAATTAATCATTCAATTTGCTTTCCTGGCAGGTAGAAAACAAGAAGTCAGCTCGGAGAACGGTAGCAAACCATGTTGGTTCCAAAATAATCAAGAGATGTTAGATTTTTGTCTTTCTGTGCTATCAGTGAATTACGAAGATGATCTTCAAGCAGGTTTCAAGTCCAGTTAGTTTTCACTGTATTTTGCTATACGCATGCTTGGGCAGTGGCCCGTGTGGGCTCTTTTTAGCAAGCAAGCAAGCAAGCAAGCAAGATCGATCAGAAACTTCGCTGCATTGGTATCATAACGTCAAAATAGCCGAAAACAACATGTTATTCTGATCTTTCGAGTACGCTAAGGAAATGTCACAGCCAATCAACGACACCACTTCGTTGTGAATACCTCATTACATTGTTTGGTTGCTTTTTGATCAGAAAATTTAATGTTTCAATTGGTCCGCTGGAAACTGCGCGCCTGAGTTTTCGTAATGCTGTTGCCGCAAACTTACAATCTTTTATAGCTCGTTGAAATTTAAAAAGGAATGAATTAGACCAAATTCATACCACCGTTGATACTGTTAAACAGGTTTTTTTTTAGCTTCAATCAGGACCAGCTGTATCACTGGCAGTTGTAAAATGCCAAAAACGTGAAAATAGTTATCACCCAACTAATGGGCTCACCTGACATTTGTTCAGCACAAATGTCTTTCACGTAAAGGCCTGATACTCAGATTAGTAGAGTTTAATAACTTGGTGGCCTAATTTGGCTTATTAGAGAGTTTTGGTTTAAGCAATATTATTATCATATAAGTTTAACAACTGCGTTCTTCTCGTAATGAACAGTTAAATGTTTTCGTGATAAAAAAGCCCTGCTCTAATTGAAGTTGCAAAGGAGGCCTTTAAAGTTTCGTCATGAAATTAAGAATTTAAAAAATACCAGTTTATTCAAGATGTAGAGAAAAAAAAAAAAATACTGACCCGATTGTTTTTCTATAATAATTCCAATTTGGCTTCTTCTAGCTAACGTTTTATTTAACCCCCGCAGACAAAGACGGCGTGGACCTTTGTCGTTCTCAGATTTGAACTTTATTTGTTTTGTGAGTGGGGGTCGTGAGCTTTGTAGACTGCGAGCAGTCCGAATCCTATTTTTCTCAGATCCTACACGCGAGTGAAAATGAACAAATTATGCGAAAAAGAAAAAAATAGGGAAGAGAGAGACCATCTTTTATTCTTAAATGAAGTTTATCTTTTGCCTGTATCGATGATAAGCAAGATGTTGATCTGTTTTGGGGTTAATTCTCAAAATAGTTGAGACTCATCGATTCTCTGGCTTGAAAGCAATTTCATCTTTTCATATTAACGTATACGGGGCACATACATCTGCCAGTAGTTTGAAATTGACAGTTTTACCCCCATTCCACATCATCATTAAGAACAATATACTGAGTGACTGAGGCGGTAGGTCCCAAATAATTACTTTTCTGTTCCACTTTCCATAGAGATGTCACAAATAAAACGTTTGGTTAAAAAATGGTTTATCACAATGCGGAGTTAATTTCTTTCAGTGAAGTTTGTCAAAGCTCAAAGACTACGAGCAGCTGTGGGTTGTGACCCAAACTACTTAGTATTAAGCTGTAAATGATATCCCGCTGAATGTCTTAAAATGCATCCCTTTTTTTTTTAATTTAAGAGGAAAATGAAAAAAATATATGGCTGTTCAGCTGCTTGCAATTAAAAATTCCTGAAACATAAATAAAACGATTCCTAGTTATCCGTGACGCTTGTGTTTTACAGTTAGGATCGAAAGTAAAAGAGTCCAAACAATCACTAAGAAAAACAAGCTCAATCGCAAGGATGAAAACCTTTTAATTAACTCTTTTGCCCTCCACTCGCGTATCTCAGAGGCTCTGTGAACTCCTGTGCTTACGGTTCTGCTTGAATCGCTAGTGAAAACCAGCCTTTTAATAGTCATCAAGTGCCATTTTTCAGTTTTGGGAGCTTACTTAGTTTTAGAAATTTTTGAAAATAGCTTGAGTCCAAAATTTCAGTTCTTTGTCAGCGCCCCCAAAAATAATGATGCCATGATACAAAACGGCTTTATTTCCTGTCTATTGATAATCTTTAAACTTGTCCACAGATGTAGTTGGTATTTGAGTAGTGGTGAAACGTTCTATCAAGTGGAGTAGAAGGCAATGTGCTCTCTGTCCTTTTAGCAAACCAACTTACATGTCGTTGCATTTGAGAAATGGGAGAAATACATACATAATAACAAAAATATTGACGAATGAACTCGTTGCAGTGCAGAAGACCGGGTTTTGTATTCAGAAATTTGCTGCCCACCTGACTACAAAATTATTAATCGCCAACTTTCTTTTTAATTTTGAATCTCTTGTCTTTGACATTTGGGTAAAACTAAGAATCTTAAGACAGTTGAGAAAATTACGCTTTTTACTTATTGACTTTTTTATTATTTTTAAGGAGAGAAGAGGTTTAACAGTTTGATCTTGGACGTGTACATTTCTGGTTCGAGAAAGCCGACAGCAAGCAAAATTTAAAACCGTTGCTATTAAAAACTTTGACAATGTAAAACGGTTCTGATAGAGCAATATATAACGACATAATCCAGCATAGGCAAAACAGTGAAGCTTTTTGAGAAACGTTTGCACCATAAACTCGACCAAGGAATGAATATTGTCTCTACAACACGTCACACCTTTTCCCGGACTTCCATTTCGTTTTAAGAATTGACCGAAAACGTGTGCATAACAAACCTTTCAATTTTTCACAGTCTTTTGCTACTAGGAATATAGAAACTTCAGCCCGGCGACGTTCTGATCCAACGCCCATTTTTCATTTTCCTTTAGTAATTCTGAATGTTTTTTGTTTATTTTTGTTTGTTTTTTTTTTAACAACATCCAAGAGACTGTTATTATAAATTTCGTCAGAAAAAGTTTTGCAGCCTTTTTGATGTTTCTTTCTTCTGTGGTCGAAAACAGTTTCACTGAACTAAACAACTATTAACTGAGTAATTTGCAATAACTGCACATTTTGGTAAAATTGATTTTAGTTGCCCGCTAAAATATAATAGTGAGAAAGCGGACATCGATTCGGGAAGAAAAAACATAGTTCTCTCCAAAATACTAATGCCGCCACAGGGCCTAAATAAGAGCCCTTGCCGCACATAACGGCGAGAAGGCACAGAATTAATAGCACTGTTCAAACTGGACAAAAATGATAAGAAGCTTATTCCGAACCTTTTCGTTTGTTTCCTATGGTATTCCTCTACTTAACTTACCTTAATGGCTGTGGCTCCTGATCAAACGACAGAACAAACCGTTTACATATTCTAAAAGAAATTAAACAGTTTTTTTTGACAGCTAAAAGTAATTAACTATAATGTTAACGATAACAAAAACATTGTGTGGCACGGAATCTCTTATCAGTTGACATCAAAATAGAAAACCAAATCTAGTATTTACGTGGATATCTTGCCGTAAATAAATTGTGGTTTATTGTGTTGGTTATAGCATTTAGCATGCAGAGGTAATTGGGGAATAAATGTCTCCTACATCATCTTTTTGTTTTGTGTTCAAAATGAAAATTTTACGTACAGGACAAGCAATTAGCAGCTTGAAGGTTGCGGTCTACATACAGTTAAATTAAGCAAACCTGCCGGCAACATATGATGTTGAAATAGTGAATATATGAATATCATATATTGTATTATACGAATATCACATATTTAGAACATTTAATTCTTCGTCCCCAGCAGTTCTAATATCTGATATTCATATATTCACTATTTCATCTTCATCCTCCACTGGATTATAACGAACCGACAAAATGTCCAGCTCCCAGTTGGCTTGTCAAAGGTTCGAATCCCGTACAAGCCTGGAATTTTTTTTTCAGGCCTTCTTTTCGCAACTACAAAAGTTGCGTCATATAACTGCGATGATCTTCGTTACATTTAATTTATGATGTTGCTAGACGTATGCCTACATACATTTCTCAAAAATCCTCTGAGTTCTTTAATAGCTACTTTCCTTTGGACAATGAAAATATTTTGAAAAACTAAAAAATTCGAGCTTAAAACTAAGGATGAGTTACCAGTTTGGCTTGGCACATGTATGTTAACCGGTGTATTTGTTTATAAATGACTTATTCAAGCTAAAACCCATCAGTTTTCATAAAACGTTTCCGTTGTATAGTAATGTTTAAAACGTTTTAAACTCATATCGTGGAAATTCTGAACACTAAATTTATAATCTTATAAAGGATGGCATCTTTGATGCCAAGTTTCTATAAACAATAATTTTTTTTGATGCGTCATTGTACCCGTATTCAGTTGCCTCGTCCCCAGGCGTCCCTCCTTATGATATGGTGGTGCACGTGGCGTTGTGGGATAGATGCACTGCAGCCGATGAAACCGGTGCCTGGGGACAAGGTAGTGTTTCAGTGGTACACAGCAGAGAATAGCGACCATCTTTCGACATGCGACAAAATCAGCTAAAAATCGTTAAAACTCTCAAACTGGCATTTGTTTTCTGGTTAGTGGTTATAGCAGTTGTATACTAATGTTTAACACATTTTGAAATACCCGTGATTACCTTTGCGGTTTTGCCGCTCGTTCTCGTCGCTCCGGCGTTCAAATGTCGCCTTCGCGCAAATAACCCTGCCAGCTACCCAGACTACGGCTTCGTTGAAATAACTGATACTCAAGTGATAAAAAAACGTAATTTTGTGAGTTCAGATACAAAGTGTTCCACCGAAGCCTAAACTCAAATCCCGTGGAGGAACCGGAAGTTTTTCCACCTTTTTAGCAGCAATAAATTGAATTCTAGGACAGTAGAATTCAACTTGAAGGGGCTACATCACTTAGTTTTAGTATTAGGGACTGTGCAATAATTACCTGGAGGGGGGGGGAGGGGTTGGGAAATGGGTAAAATAAGACTCAAAATTAAGTCGTACCCCCCTCTCACTGAGCGAAAATTAACCTTAACCTCCCCTCACTTACTGATATTATTAAGGTCAACGCCCTCCCTCCCCTGTTTCCTCCTCGCGTTGGATCCCAATAAAGTAGATCTGTTTTAATATATAACAGAGGCATTCCTTTCCTACTGCATGACAGATAGGAAAATATTAAATAATCAGCCAGTTCAGAGATCAAAGCACCTGGAGTTGATATTTTCCCAGTTTAATTCCAGTGTAAGCAAGTATGAATATTTGAACTCTAATAGCTCTTCTACCACTTTTCCAGTTTGTGAAAAAGAGTGAAAAAAGTAATGTCCCCCCCCGTAAGTATTAAATTTTACATCCAAACCCCCTCTCTCTAGTTGTGATTTTCCCCTATGCCCCCCCTCTGATTTCCCAACCCCCCCCCCCCCCCCCCACCTCCAGGTAATTATTACACAGTCCCTAAATACTTGAAAAAACTGGAAGACATATTGGGATCAAAGGAAACTGAGAAATAATGGTAAGGTTTTGTTTAACGTTACTCTGGTAGTCTTCAGAAACCATTGGACGACTTTACACTAGCTGCTAAGCGGTTGAAACTTAACGAAAGGTCAAGTCAAGTAATATTCTAATTACTTACTTAGCCTATCAGACACAAGCATGCACGTCAATGAATACAGCTATTTCCTGGAAGGTTGCTGGAAAAAGCATTTAAAAAACATGCAACAATACCAAATTAAAATGCCGAGGATGGGTTGTAAGGAATAACCTGATAGCAGAAATGAACAGACACTCCGCGCTCTGAAAATTGATGTGACAAAACAACATGCATAACTTAGCCGCTCAGTTAACTGGGCGCACTTCACGTGGCATCTCATTTTCACACCGACAACTTGAAACGATTTTTAACTCAAGCCCTGGCCAAACGAAGTCGCAAGTCAACGCAAATTTAGAAATGTCAACTTGGGTACGTAGACTTGCGATGAGTGGCCAGACGGACTCGCAAGTACAAGCAAGTTGATGACAATTTTCCAAAAATCTATTTCAGTGCAGCCTTTCACGTGCGTCCGTACAAAGGAAAAGAACACTGAAGACAACTTGCGTCGACTTGCGTTGGGTGGCCCAACAGTTAAAAACTTAATTGTGTTCGCTTGCCCGCAAATTTGAGCTCGACCAAAATGGACGCAAGTTATCGCAAGCCATCGCAAGTCCACGCAAGCCGTGGCCAAACGGAGTCGCAAGTTTAATACCACAGGTTTTCAACTTGCGATAATTTGCGACTCCTTTTGGCCAGGGTTTCAAGCAACCTAAACATCATCCTTGGTACGGTTTTACCTTTGTTTCGGTGTGAGAAGTTGTGCAGCATGTCCTTCAAGTCAGTGAACTGCACGCCTAATCGAATGCTTACGGTATTTTACAAATAGGAAAAAACTGAACTGAAGTGAAGAAATACCTGTCACAAGACGAATTGTCCTTAAGCGTTTTAAACCTCTTCTTGTGATACACGAAAAGGAACTACATAATTTGTTCACTAGCAGGGAACACACCAACGCATTTAACACATACTAGCATGATTTCTGTTAACAAAGTGACCTGTTAATACGGGTGAATCGAGGTGAAGACAATATATCGGAAATGAAAATTACTCGTTGGGACCTAGGAATGGGTGACCACGACCGCTTAATAGAGGTGAGCGCTTAACAGATTTACAGGAATTTAGGGGAGAATTTTCCGGGACTTTTTCAACTTACCGCTTAATAGAGGGTGACAGCTTAATGCAGGTCTGCTTTATACAGGTTTGACTGTATTCTAATATTTCAATTTTGTCGCACCAACTTATTAATACGTGACGATCACTAATGTACCTCAGGCTTAGCTGGATCACTTTCTTCAACACACAGTGGAAGGCTCATCATGGTGCTTGGTTTCATTTTTGAGAGAAAAAATACTGCGAGTAAGATAATTGGTTTCATTGACAGGTTGACTATTGCTTGATGATTCATTGAGGTTTATTCTTTACATGTAAGACGGGAAAGCACAAAGACACAAACATAACCGTAAGATATCCAACAAAGAGAACAGACAAAGAAAGGTCAGAACACAAGGCCCACAGAAGCTAATAGATCCAGCATAAAACATCGAAGTCATCGAACGGGTCATCAAAAGTAGACTGAAAAGTGACGTGATCACACCAAATGAAATACGTGTACACTCGTCCTCTATATGTAAGTAGATTGGAAAAAAAAGTAATTCGGATAAACTTAAATTCCGACGAAGACAAATTATTTTCTTTCAATTTCCTGTATTCAGGTGTTTCCGGAAGGTATGTTTATCACATTATGGCATTGCTTTCTGCTTCGAGGAATGTGTTTTCCAGGTAATTTAGTAATTCTAGCCGAACGGCGAAATGGTTTGCGATAAAAGTGGAGATATAAGAAGTCAATAATTAACTATTGTTTCGCAATTTATCAGAACCTGTATTACGACACCCTGTACTAAGCGGACACTAGCGAGGGTCCCAAGGGTGTCCGCTTAATACGGTCTCACTGTAACTTTTTTCCAACTTTGTTCCCAAACTCGCTGTCTGGATACGAAGCTGGCAACAAAGAGTTGCTAGTTGGAGAATAGTGTTGGTTCTTGTGATTGGCTAAATCTTCTAACAAGTGTCACGTGATTTCCTGTTTGTCTACTTTCTGAGATCGAGGGATTCCTGGAACTTTGACTAGTCATTCATAAAGGGATCTCTCGCTGTTTGGAGATTTTTACAGAGAAGGAAAATAAAGCAAACCAAAAACAACATTCATTTTTGAACACTAGTTTGCTACCAACTTAAAGTTGGTATCATTAAAAGGTTAGTTAATTGTCTAATTCATTGCTAAATCAATCAGTTCTATTATACAAGGGGCTTCTGGTTGCAAGTTGCACAGCCACCGATAACAACAAACCTCATGGGCGTAAAAGATTTCAAAGACTCCAAAGTGCGAAGTTCATTAAGTACTGTTAGTAAAAGGTCACGAATGTTTCTTACCAAAGTATTTATTCAGAGATAAAATAAAACTAGATACATACACTGTAGATACACAGCAAATTAAGATAATCTTCAGCGAATTACCGTGAAATTCTGAATATAAGCCCAGCAAGTCCTGGGCTCTGCTTTGTTGGAAATTTGTTTTCGCGTTTCCTCGCGCTTCACGCTAGTTGCATGTATATGCTCAGAGTTCTGATTGGTTCAGAGTGTTGTTTGTCTCTGCTGTGATTGGTCAGTGTAATTCCATTGGTTTTGGTTTTACGACACTCGATTGAAAACCGCTCCATCTTCCAGTCAAGATCAAGATTTAAGATCCTATGTGACCTCAGCTTCCACTTTTTCTTGGAAGTTATCCTTAAATTGTGGATTGGATTGTAGATCTCAAGAGAGAATGAGACACTTCTGCGTTTTCCGCTGTCAACTCGGACCAGACGAGAAGAAAGTCCGCAAGAGTTGAAGAGAGTTCAAACATTTCAAGACCGCATGAGAGCTCCCAAAATCTTTAGCCAAACGGCACCAAAGAAAATTTGAGCAGATTTAAGGACGGTGCCTCTTAATACAGATGCATTTTTGCAAAGGTTATGACTATGGGGAAAAGTAGATCTTAGCAAGGGTCACTGGAATCCAAAAAGAAAAATGCGGGTAATCACGCATTTTTCAGAGATATTTAAGCAACCATAATTCTAAAATAGCGTTAAAATACAAAGAAAGTATGGCAATTTCTTTCTAAATTTAGCTCAATTATCTCTGACAAATGCGTGGTTACCCCCCAATTTTTTTTTGGATTCTGATAACCCTTGCTAAGATCTGCTTTTTCCACATAGTCACAAACCGCGCAAAAACATTGTTGTATTAGTGGGCAAATTCCTTAAGAAACCAGAATATCCCGAGATGTGCAGAACGTATGCGCAGTAACAAAAGGAGGCACCGTCCTTAGTCTTTTTGAGAACGCACACGAGTCAATGGTAGGTGGGTAAAGTTGCACACCACAGGCGGCCCAAAAGGCCGGCTCAAAACTCCCGCTTTTCGTAAACCGAAGCAACTAGGAGCATAACAACTTCCCCTGAATTGGGATGCTAGTCCATCACGGGGTTACCCCGTCCCCCTGCATTTTATCGTCGGTACCCATTTATAAATCTTGGTGGAGAAAGACAATGTGCAGCAAAGTTTCCTGTCTTGAGAAACAACACGACACCTTGCTGAGATTAGCTATGAACCAACGACCCTCCGCTCTCCCGATCGAGAGTTCCGCGCGCTATCCTCCAGAGAGAGTCAATAAGACCACACCAGGGTTCACACAGGAACTGGGAAAGAAAATTCCATGACTTTTCTATGACTGTTCCATGACTTTTAATCCAATTCCATGACCTCAGAATTGACAGCTGTTACAGGCCTTATAATAATTAATAGTAGTATTTCATTTCCAAACATATTGCAATTACAGAGGACCCCTCACTTCAAAATAAAGTGGTGGACATGTTCATTTGAAATATTCATTTCATTGAAAAGTAGGAATTTCAACTACTTTTCAACCAACAGCTAAAACCAAGTTTGAAAAAAAAATCTGAAATTTCATGACTTTTCCATATCTCAAACAAATCTTTCTAATTTCCATGACTTTTCTAGGCCTGAAATGGAAATTTCAAATTGCATGACTTTCCATGACCTTTCCATGACCGTGTGAACCCTGTGCACGAAAGTTTTACGCCGACAAGAGCGAAGTTTGAACTCTTGTCACTCTCAGATGTCTTTATTCTCGCATGGTCCGGGCTTAATAATAGAAGCTTTCACTCGCCCTTCGACAAAGCACAGTCAACAGTTTCTTTAAGAAACTAATCATTTTGTCGGCATGTGACTGCCATTGAACCTCTCCAGTGACCCTACTTTCAATATGTACCCTGTATTTACACTGTAAAATTGTTTGTCTCATTCAAGAGACGTGCTGCAAATGTTTAGGAGCGTCTTTAAACATGTACTCTAGTCTATACGCCTCTGCTAACAAAAGGCTGATTTGTTGGTCATCCCAGTTGCTTGTTGGCAGATTCTGCAGTAAAAGCATCAATCCCTGTTGGAAGAGAAGGAATCTCATAAACCCTTGAAAAAAATGAGATAAATGGAGTAATATGTGAAATAACATGAAAGAAATCTTACTAATCTCCAAGGACACAGCGCGCCGATCGTTTTGTAATTAACAGAGAGATTCCGATTGGCGTTGCGTGTGTACTCTGATGACGCGCAGATGACGTCAAAACGTGATAAGAACAAACAAGCACACAACAAGCCGCAGGCGAAAAGGGTGTCTGATGTTCTTACTGCGATTTGGTGGCCTCTGTGCGTTATCAGGGTACACACGCACAGCCAACTGTTTTATACATTGTTTTGATATCGGTCATCCCGCATAAAATTAGCAGTATTATTAAAATCTTTGTAGTGATGACTTACGAGCGAAGAAATTTGCGGCTTATTACGTCATTCGCGCGTCTTTACTTTAATCACAAACTCCCCTCGACCAATCAAAACGCGCGTTGTACTCTGTCCATTGTATAACAGTGAATAGACAACGCTGATCGAGCCAATCAGATTCGTGTATTTGATAATTGAGCCAATCAGTTTCGCGTATTTGATTATTGAGCCCATCAGATTCGCGTATTTGGGGATTGAGCCAATCAGATTCGCGTTCTTGATGATTGAGCCAATCAGATTCGCGTATTTGCGGATTGAGCCGATCAGTTTCGCGTATTATATGATTGAGCCGATCAGATTCGCGTTCTTGATGATTGAGCCAATCAGATTCGCGTATTTGGGGATTGAGCCAATCAGATTCCCGTAACTGCAATAGAACACGCGATAGAACAAAGTGAATGTCTACTAAGGTTAGATAGACTATGGAGTAAACAGGTGAGCTTAAGATGCCTTGGGCTATTAGTATCTTAACCTAGCGGCTGATGGACGCTTTCTCAAGAGCAAATCTTTATACATATGCACCAGACGACCTTCCGGTCTCAAGGTCACGCTACAGAAGGCAATTGCAATCGAACTTTCCAACGCAATGCTACTGCCGTTACTACGATTTTCAGGCACGAGAGAAATTTGGTCACAAGGTTTTAACGTTCAAATTACCATGTTGTCAAGGCGAACTTGCTCCGTTCCCAAGGGAAACTGCATGAATTGATCACGTCACGTCCTATCACAAAGCGATTCATGCAGTCTCCCTTAGAAACGGAGCAAGTTGCCCTTGACAACAGGTAATTTGAACGTTAAAACTTCTCTCGTGCCTTACTCAACTGAAAATCGTAGTAAGGTGATGTAACAATAGCAATCATTGGCGCAACGTTTCGAAAATAGTTTGCATATTTTACAGCGGCTTTCTCGCATAAATGAGTTGTGAGTTGAACTAAGAATGGTTCCGTTTTAGAAGACCTTTAATTAATAACAAATCAATAATCAGCATATGAAGCAAACCTGAAAATCGTTTTCTTGTATAATTTCCTGTGAAAACTGTTTCAAGAACGCTGCACAAACGTACAGATGGAAAGATGCAAATCCATTTTCTACAGACTGAGGAAAACAACAAAGAAAACAAATTAAGCGATAAATGAGCGAAACATAAGACATCACAGGATTAACAAGGGGCGAAACAGTGAGTTCTGGTGACAATGAGAGCTTAGAGCTGTAAATAAAGCCCTCGGACACTGCATCATTAATACCCCTAGATAATGTGGACAAGAAAACGTTCTTATGTGGCCATATTTCTTCGCTCCTTTTCGTTCGTAATTTTTATTTCAACACGAAAAAGAGACGACATTTTCTTGACGTATTCTATGATTAACCTGCTATCCGGCAGGCCGAGTTTAACCCTTTAAGCCCTAAAAGTGACGAAACTGAAATTTCTCTTTACATAATCACTGCTTGTTCAAGCATTCAAGTGATGAGAACAAAGGAAACAGTCACCAAGGATAAAATGTCTTGATATTTAGACAAATTCTCCTTACTAGTTCCATATGAAATGTATGGAGAACAGTAAGGAGAATATGAATTTTCATATCAGGGATTAAAGGGTTAAGCATCTCATATTCTCTTACGTGGGTCGTTTTGATGCAAAAAATCAGCACGATATATTGAGCGAAATGTGTAACGTGGGAGAGACAAATGCTACAAGACAAGTGTTCCTATGAACAATATAGCTTTAGATTACGGTATAAAAATAAAGTTACATACCAGGTATGTATCCCAAAGTCGTATCGTAGATCTCAACGGCATTTCTCGCATTAATAGATTGTTCATCCATCGAAAGGCAAACTGGAGATATTCAACGTGGTTTTTCTCCAAATGATTATTGAGAGGTTCTGGCAAGAAAAAAAGATAATGAAAAAAGTCACCTTTTTTCCCTCTTAACTTACAGAAGGGGGCTTATTATTCTAGCACACGCTTCACCTTCCATCTTAGGGACATCTGCCATAAGGAACAAGTAATTACTGTATGCTATCCTTAGAAATGCCGAATAAACACTATTAAAATAAAATTCGAGAAAAACAAGGACACTCACCATCAATTCTTTGGATCAGTTCTTTGAGAGCGTTAACTTTCATTTGAATTCCTGGCTGTGCAAATGTGTAATTATCCTGTAAGAGAAAACAAACTGAGGCCTCTTGCAACCCACGCCAATTATAACGACCGATTATAGGATATGACTAAGAAAATGTAAATCGTAAACATGAGAACACAACCTTTGTTTATGTAGTAAAAGAGTAAATATGAAATCTAAAAAAAAAACTTTATTTCATACTGTGATATATGTATAAAACCACCGAGTTTTTGTTTTTGATAAAAGGAAATTATTGAAACAAATAAGAAAAATTAACTTTGCAGATTTTGATGGCTTTTTTTGAATCACTCATTCGCTCTGGGGTGGTACCATTGCTATATTTTGACTGTACGTGTAAGAGCTTGAGCAGATTACCTGTATACCATCAAGCAGTTTGCTCATACACCAAAAGCTGTCAGCCTCTATTGTATCTAAAGTCTCTTTTGGTAGCTGGCTAACATCATGGTTCTCCAGATCACCATCTACAGTTAAGAACACGAAAAAAAAAGGAATTTCAAGATGGTGAATGACAAACCTGATTTTGCAATATTTCCAAACAAAATAAGGGAAGGAAGAAATTAAGACTACTTCCATCATTGCATCAATCAATCAATCAATCAATCGGTTAGTCGGTTGGTCGGTCGGTCGGTCGGTTGGTCGCAAAATTTTTATAATCTGTCCAGGTCTTTCAGACTTTATAAATTATCTAATTAAGGGACATTATTTTGTGAAGCTCAGTTAAAAGTTCTTCTGCTACTGTACTTCAATTTTTTTGTTTCTGAAGCACATGATGGACTTACCTACATATGCAGACAAAAACACCACAAAAAAGGGTGTGACTAGGTCATTTATTCCTTGGACATAGCCACTGGCTGGGTGGCGGATGGCCCAGATGTACAGAATTCTTTCAAATATCTACAAGCAAATAGTAATTTTCATTACATTCATTACCTGTTCCTTAGCAAAAGTAACAATATAAAAATTACGTTGGCACATCATATTGGGCGCACAAAATTGTGCTAAGGATAAGTACTTATCTTCTGAAATAAAGTATTTGAAAACATCACTGACGATAAGATTGATATGAGTGCCACTCTATACTTCGAAATTTATAGCCTCTTACTGTCTCAATTGCCTTTCTCTTCTTTGTTTCTGTATTCATATATTCTGCACTTTCTTGAGTTGCTTCTGACTTATTTTTTCTTCCATCCATATACAACGATAATAATGATAAAAAAAAGGGAAAGACACCATTTGCAAGTGACGAAAACCATTATTTTACGAGACAAACATCCTTATTTCTGCAGTTACTTGAGTCCAGGCCTTCTCAGTCACTCCTTTCTTGGGCCCCCTTTCTTGAAAAAGGGCCCCCTAAAATTACAGAAGGGGACCCACTGGGTCCTTATGGGCCAATTTTTAGAATAAACCCTGCAGTCAGTGCAACTAGTTTGTGAACTTGACAAACAGCAATGGCCAATGTTTTTGGCCTAAATGTCACTTTTGTTCCCTTCCATCATGTCCTTCAATTTCCTGAAGTTGTTGGTAATATCAAGACTGGTGTAGACAATGTTGGTCCAAGTACTGTAGTAAAGAGTACTTCTGAGAGAATAAAACTAAATATTTATTGGTAAATACACATACAGCACAAAGAAATTCGGTACGTTCAATACAGAAGATGGATAATAAAAACTACTAAGTAGCACCTTTTAAATTCCTACTAAGCCACTAATTGACCAATAATAAAAATACACACACTCACCTCTTGGACCAAGGGTTGTTGAAAAAGTGGTATCAGGGGGTTTGTTCTTGGAATGTCAATGTGAATCTGTAGAGAACAATCAAGTTCTGAGTGTTAGCATAAATTAGATCCACACAACCTAGTGTCATTTGACAACTATTTTTAGAAAGAAACTAAGGTAAAAAAGAAATATTTGCAATTACATTTTGAGAGACTGCAGACTGAGAGATAGGTGGTTTGAGTTCTGCTGAGAGCCCTTATGTTGTGTTTTTACTGTCCAACCCAATTTACCTGTCTCTCCCTCCGCTCAGGTGTACAACGTGTACATATGGGTTGCCAAATGTTGCTGCCAAAATGCTGGGCCAAGGTACGCTTCGA
This sequence comes from Siderastrea siderea, assembly GCA_964030785.1. Classification (NCBI taxonomy): domain Eukaryota; kingdom Metazoa; phylum Cnidaria; class Anthozoa; order Scleractinia; family Rhizangiidae; genus Siderastrea; species Siderastrea siderea. The sequence continues at coordinate 10,434,183 of OZ034977.1, read as the reverse complement.
TGGACTACACGTCGCAGCCCTGTTCAAGAAAAGTGATGTTCCGTGTACTTAGAATGGTAACTGCAATCATTACCTGTCTAAATGTCTCATGATACGTGTCCTCGTATCTCGTAGGATAATATTGTTTCACAAAGTTGTGGTACTCCTCCCGCTTCCGATCCAAAGTTGCTTGCCTTCTATCAATATTTGCTGGTAAATAGCCCTAACAATGTAAGATGAAGAAACCACTCTGACTTTTAATCGTGAATCACTTTCAATTAAGAAAAAATGACATTTATAATGTCTAACAAGACTATGACAAAAAACATGTCTTGAGACCTCTACGATCTGTTTTAGGGTTTAAAACATGCTTTTTCAATCCCACTTCCTGCCCATCTGTCCTGCAATCCCAGACAAGTCAGAATCTTTATCCCACTCCCCCCACTCTGACCTAATGCAAGTCTACCACCAAAAGATCCCACATCAATCCACTGAAGATATTTACTTTCGTGGCAAGAGAACCTTTTAAATTCATTGTGCATTAAACTTAAGTCCCAACCCACGTACCATCAAACCAACGTACAGTTTCAAAAGAACCTTCTTGTTTCAGACTGTTCAAGGAAGAGTCAAGAAGAGTTATGAGGTTTGCCATTTGCCATATGTTTGGGGGAGAAGGGATGGTGCAGTCTGAGAGCACTCATTTCCCACCAATGTGGCCTGAGCGTGAATTCTGGAGTTCACACCATACACTGTAAGTGGGTTCAGTTTGTTGTCGGTTCTTGTCCTTGCTCTGAGGGTTTTTCTAAAGGTGCTCAGGTTTTCCTCCCTCTACAAAATCTAACATCTCTGAATTCCAACTCCACCTGAAACACTTGTTGAGGAGCCACACTGTGGATCCACTGCAAATTCCAACTTACTTATTTACATTAGCTTTATTCATTTATACATCATCATTGGCAATAAAACTTAAACTACGACCCATAAAGACAGCAGCATACAATAATAAAAAACTTACACAAAGTAGCTGCCATGTTGTTGGGCGAACAGTGACTGGAATGCCCGACCAACTCAGTTTCCTTACGGCCTCTGGAAAGTACAATAAACAAAACAGATTAGAACATCGCAATCAAAAACTGAACTATTCACAATCCCAAACTTCTGCAATCATCCAGAGAGTATCTGAGGAAAAAACTAATAAAACTTCTTCGATAACTCCGCTACTTTCTGCCCTCTGTGAATTTCGGTCAATTCAGATTTGAAGAAGATGTACTTTCTGGTGTACTTTCTTCAGCAGATTGCACTGTGAAATAATTGATGGCTGTACTTGTAAGAGTGTTATCAAGTTTACACTGACATTGGTTTTATGCAGGATAATGAAATCAATGCTGCAATAGTTTCTAAAATGCATAAATTATTTAGTACCAAGATCAGTGTTAGGTCCAGCCAAAAGTTTCCCAAATTTCTCAAGCTTGTGGATTTCTTGATCCTGAAATTCCAATTTAACTGCTCTGATGGGAGAGGGGGGCTTTGGAGAATGCACAGGGGGTGGGGGTGGGGATTGGTTTGATGACTTTGAGGATGAAGACTGATTCTTGTGCCGTGCTGCAAAAAAATACAGAACATACGTATAACATTAACTCAACCTTTGAGGCACATACATGTACAGCAAAGGGAAATTAGAGAAGTCCACGTAAATTACCAACTGTAAATGGTTTGAACCCAGGGGCCCGTTTCTCAAAAGTCCCGATAACTTTTCAGCCCCAGAAAACTATTTTATGAGCGTAAAATTTACCTCACATTTGTCAAGATTCAAATTTGGTTGGTTTTTAAAGCTATGAAGTAAACTTCTAAGTTGACGAAACAAGTCGAGCTGGTTTGCAGGCTAAAAGCTACACCACCATTCTATAGATTTTGATTTTAAAATATAGCTCCGGTCCTGAAAAGTTACCGGGACTTTTAAGAAACGGGCCCCTGGAGTCATATTGTAAGTCAGTGAAGTATGATCACCCGGATGAGTGTAGTCCTGAGATGGACGTTTCAACAACCTGACCTCTGGTGATGTCTTCTGCTCAGGTTGTCAAAATGTCAGTCAATGTCATCACAAACAGTCCTCCTCAGGACTACACTCACCCAAACAATCATACTTCACCTACTTATAACATAAAGTTACCATTTGGTAACAGATAATTAGAAGTAACATGCAACAAATTTAAATTTTTATTAGCTTTATGTCCTAATATCATTAAATACACTGTAATAATCTTTGACGGACTGCTTACGGGAAGGCATCTGCAGCAACTAAGTAGGCAGCTATTAGCTTCTGGACAATATTAAACTCAAAATTGTTTGTCAGAGCAGGCTTAGAATAGGCAGGGCCACACTCAGAATCGGTCTGAAGAATTATAGTTGTGTCAGAAAATTAACATATTGAGCTGTTGATGCTGAGATGGAAGCAAGCTAGACAGCTTAACAAGGACCTTGACAGTTGAAGAAATCTTGTGCCCCTCCATACATCAGCAGAATGCAAAATTTTGGACATGAAAGAAAGATCGAGAAATGTTGTACCCTCCCTTCACCAGCAGCCACCACATTTAGACATTAACAGAATTGACGAGGATTTATACTGATCCTTTGACTATGCCCCGGCTAACAAAACATTTAAAAGGCAGAGCTTATTGCGAGCACAAATAAGACCTAGAGTACCAGTTTACACAAAAAAGTTGTCCCTGTGTTTAGAAATTCTTAGAAATTAAGATGGATTCCGCTCAACACTCGAGCAATAAGTGCAAAAATTATTGACTACAAAACTACTCACAGCACGGTAACATTTTGAATACTGTTTGAAACACATCACTTTAATTCACTTCTCCAAGTGACCCTGAGATTAAATTCTCAAGCATTCTCGAGAAAATTAATGTCAAATCTCGTAAAAATCCCCTAAAAATGGGCGCCATATTGTTTTGAACTGATATGAAGAGTTTTTTCAATTGAAATATGGATAACTTCATAATTATTAATTAAAATTTTCTCTCGCAGGGTCAGCTTGGGAGCTCTTAAAAGTATTGAGAATTTCTTTTTCTATTCCAAATGTTACCATGCTATCTGTATTTTTTCGTAACTTCATTTTTGCACTTATTGCTCGAACGTTCAGTGGAAATCGTCTTAAGTTGTGTTTAGAAATGTTTAGAAATTAAAATTGTCTAAAAAGAGACATCATTAAGAATAATGAGTGTTTTGATTAGTTTCTTACTCAGTAAGCTGAGTGGGGATGGTCTTGATGTCTTGTGTTCTTCTTTCTTGACCAACTGTTCTGGAAGCTTTTTTGCTTCTGTTCCCACATTAGTTGCAATGCTTGCCCTTACTTCACCTCCGCTGATTGTGCGAACACGGGGTTGAGATGCTGTATTCTTTTTTTCCTCGGGATCTACCTTAATGACATCATCATCATCCTCACCCCATGCATCACTTGTTTTGTTGTTAAACTCTTGAAAACTCAGGGGCTTTGGTTTGACTTTTCCATGAACACTGAAAAAATATTTAGACAACAACAAAATAAGGCACAGAATTTCAATAAATGGCATAGTATCTCAACTGACACTTTCACAAAGCTAGACAAATGCAGTGCAGTCACAGTACAGCACCAGTGTTCTGGCTAGTTTTCAGGGCAACAGGTAAGTCAGTTTTCCAGACTGGTAAAGGAGCTCTGTTGGAGTCCTTTTCTATTCTGAAACCCTTAAAAATGCTTCAAGTTTGGATAGATGGATGGATGGTTTATTAATACCTCAATGACAGTATAAAACTAATTTGCTGAGGGCTTACAAACAGTGCCAATAAAAGTAACAACAATAATCTACAATTGAAAAATTAAAAAAAATCTTATTTACAACAATAACACCAGTACTAGCATAACCATAATTAAAAACCTATCAAGACTTGTTGAAGGTGCTTGTGCATTTGTTGATGAGCGTGTCTCTAAACCTGTTGGTTTTACATGATGCTACTCTGAAGGGCCGTTCTGTTCTTAAGTTGACATAGTTTTGGTGCTCATTAAATGGTAAGAGGTGGTGCAAGCTGTCTGAAGGGTTGTTGAAACAAGCAAAATAACACAAGCACAAGTAACACTTCATCTTCTTGTATTGCCCTAGCTACAATTTACATGTACATGCCCCATACTTTTTCTTGTTCATTGAGTAAGCATAAACAGGGCTAAGATGCTGGTTCTACCCAGAGCTTACCACAGGTCTACCAGCCATGGCTAGGGACTGGTGTCTTACCAACTGAACAAACCAGACAGACCAAATAGTTTGAGAAAACTTTGTCAGTCTGCCCTGTTTCAGTTTACAATCATGAAGCGACGTGTAAAATCTTGATATAGAGTTACAAGTACGGGAAGGTCTCTGAGCACTAAAAATAACTTTTCTACACTGCCACTACAGTTGTAAAAATTTATTATTCAGCAATATCATTGAAGACTTACTGTGCAGTATAATCATAGCATCTATCCCACGTAAGGTAGAAAAATTTATCTTAGCTAATATTGTACTGCTCAGTTTTACTTGATGCAGATCTTTACTCAACCTTTTCACTGGTAGATTTCCATACAAAAGATTATGAAGTTTTCTTAGAAGTGCAAGGACACTGGACATTTTCATTTAAGTTGGTAGTCTACGACGTATGTCGTTACTTGTCCATGTTTTAGAAGTGTCCTTTCAAAGTTAATGCGCTTACATCTCATATCAGCTACAATATTGTATTATTTGTCAATCTCAATACAAAACAACGACTTTTAACAAAAGAAATAATTGTCTGATTTACTGTCTACATTTAATATGGAACATTTCCTCCTATGTCCATGTATCTGTAATGTTATAGAATTCAAAACGAGAAGGTAAAACACCGACTATTGGAGCGCTCATTCGACCACTCAATAACCAAATTTCCATGTAAACAACAAATTAAATTCACTTCCTCGAATGAGTTTAGCAAATAAAATCAGTCTGGGAACTTCAGTGTATCAACGCGACAGATGATTGATAAAACTCTGCTACACAATGCTAAATCAAAACCCTTGTCTTAGACTATATTTTAAAACCTCTCAATTCAACTAACCTTGCTTGCCCAGCGGCTACAGAAACACTTGTTGAGGACGAAAGCAAATCTTGACCGCCATGTGCGGGTTTTATACTGTTTAAAAAGCACACTTAAATCAATAAAAGGGCTTCGAAAAATGGCTGATGACCGACAAAAACGCCTTTACCTTCCAGGCAATTTACTTGTGTTTCTCTTCCAAAAAGACTTTTTCGGACTCCCCGTTTCAAAAGTCACCAGAGTTGAATCCTCTAAACTGGCAACATCGTGTTCAATTGTGTTGAACTGTGTTCCGAGCGCTATAACGCGCTCTTTTGCTGCTTCGCTCATGTTTTTGACACAGTTGGGTTATCCACCCATCCTTGAGTACTCAAGAAGGAGTCCACCTCCGTGAAAACAACACAAGGTCACAGTAAAAGGCCAATTTCCTGATAAAATTTCGTCTTCAATCCAATATGGACGAAGTCATAAACCACCCTTCATTTGATGTGGCCATGAGCGCGTCCGCTGGCATGTGGTATTTGCCTCGCAGGCACAGAGACCAGAAGCAATGATTCTCGACAGTCGAAAGTCGTGATTCATAATGATTACAGGCTAGGGTGTAGACATTCAATATACATCAATAGACTCAGTTAGTTTCATCCTTGAGTTTCTGCGAACAACTGTTTTGCTTAATGTGGCTATCCACAAGCCTTTTTCCTCCTACAGCTAAAAACGTCGACTATTGCCAATGCTAAGACTACTATTGAGTCTGAAATGGATGCAATTCTAAAAATACGCTCATTCAAATGAAAGCTACTGAACAGTACTTTCTTGTGGTACTGTTAATTATGCTGCCCAAAGTGGTTCTAATTTTTGAGTCTGTGGATGAAATCCTAAAGTGTGACTTTTCAGATAAAAGCTGTTGAGCAGTTCTTTCCTGTCGCACTGTTTGTTATGCTGTACTAGGTGGTTCTGACTTTTGAGCTTGTGGAGGAAATCCTAAAATGTGACCATTCAGCCACTGAGCAGTACTTCCCTGTGGTACTGTTCATTATCCAGCACTATAGCCAGGAGCCATGCAAATGGGAGCAAGGTGGTTCTAAAGAAGGGAAATCTATTCACAGGGTGGAGTCTATACCAACTAAATCCTGAACTAAATCCTAAAGCGAAGCAACACTTTCCAGTGGTGCTATTTGCTTACCATGCTTTACGATAAGCTTTCCAAGAAGATTTATCAAGTTTGTATTTTTCACTTGATGTATTTTTCCACTCATATCTAACTCCCTTTCTCTGACCTCCTGAAATTCAGGGTACAGGTAGCTTTTTGTTCGTGGTCATATCACGCTCTCTTGTATATTTCCAACAATCATACAAAATTGAGATTCTTTGATCACATTTGCACCACAACATATTTGATCCTATTGCAGTCAAGCAAAATCTCGCAACATCAACATCTTCTCTTCATAACCGCGGACAGCTGCGTGTCATGTGCGTCTTAGCAAGAAACTCGACACTCTCGTGACGCGTAGGTTAATCATTCTATCAATAACATCGTGGAAAAGTTATAAATTAACATACATGCCAAAGAAAGAAGTACAATTTCTTTTTTAATAAGCAGTATTGGTATTCAAGGGTTCCTAAATGTAAAAAAAAGAAAAGCTTCTGTCTGAGAGAATTTAAATTCCGACATATGGTCTGAAGGCCTATCATACACACTACACTAAGATGCTATTAGGCAAATGTCCAAGCCGCTTGCTTGTCTTTAATAATTTGTGAGTTGCACCAGAAGTCAAAGTAAATGATCTAACGAAAAATATAATACAGTACATTCAGTGATATATAAATCACTCAAGCTTTAGTTTCTATATTTACCTGAATCCTGACAACAAAGACACTTCTTCATCTTCACCGGCAAAATCGCCACCAATGGCGGACAACGGGCACAAGAATTTCGCAAGCAAAACTGACCGGCTGTTATCTTCTGCGGTGTTAGATGAAAAGCTAGAAGAACCCGTCAGATTCCTGTTCATCTATGAGCAAATTAAGTCCGCCAAAAGGACTTTTTTGCGATATATATGAGCGATTTACATTGGCTGTAAATAGGTCTGACAAAAGAACGCGGTAACATATTTGGCGTGACACAGCTTTGCGATTGTTCTTGTTAACGCGTCACCACACATATCCGACACATCACGCAACACTCAGAAGCAACGCCGCGCCGTGTCACGGATTCTTTCTAGTCCGGCAATTTCCTGTTCAGTACAATACGTTATTTTTCAGAAGAGCCTGAATTAGAAGTTTCGTTTGCAAGGAATGCACATTTGTTTTGTGCGGAAGAACTTGATTCGTGAGCTGACGAGTTATGGCGACTGCCGGCTGCCGGCTGTAAGAATCTCAAGTCACATTGACCCGCAGGCCCTTTGTCGTAATTAACTCAAAAGTAATAGAGGACTTGAAATATACTCCTTTTAATGTCGGAAACGCGTGGGTTGTGCTCTCGAAACCAAGTGGACGAAGAAAGGCTGACCGTACAGCTGGGGTCATATATTTTATTTTATATATTTTTTGAGTGGTTCTCACTTATGATCTATTAGAGGAAAGACGTATAGCTGACGTCATCATTAAAAACTTTTGTTTCTTTATTATACAAAACAAATAGGTTCCATGTTGCTGTGCGTCTTTCCCGGAGGGGGGGGGGGGCACTCAGCAGATGCTCGGGTAGGGAGGTGCGGCCCGGGTGTTTAAACCCTGACCCTGTTTAAGACAAAAATCTCTGATTTTGCTACCCTGCTTAAGACAAAATTCAGATTTTTCGTACCCTGTCTAAATTCGTTTCTGTAAATTAATGAATACACAAGGTCGTTTAACGATACCCTGTTTAAGACAAAAAATGGTGAAATCGATACCCCGTTCAAGAAAAGACCCTCTGAAAACCATACCCTATCGGGCCGCACGTCCCCGTTAAGGCCATATAAGGGAGACCCCCCCCCCCCGGGGCGTCTTTTCAGTACTAGATCACAGAAGACGTCAAAATGTGGTAAGGACATCAGTGAACATTAGTAACAGGGGAACGGCTCGGGTGCCACTTTTTTGTTCTTACCACATTTTGACGTCAACTGTGATCAGTTACTGAATAGACGCACGGCAATATGGCATCTATTTGGAGTTAATTTTTCCAATATTTCGTCAAGCACGGCCTCTGACTTCCTCAGGGAATGAACTGAAGGAATTATATAAGAAATCAGAAGAATTACCACTTGCTTCTCGCTGGCAATCTCGGACTCTCCTCTCGTATAATTTGTTGCCTTCCTCGCGCTCACGAGATAGCGACGGTCTGCTGTGATAAACAATTCGCCACTAAAAGCGACTTTATGTCCTTAATTTTTGCCTTTAAAGCCACCAAGATAGGAGTACATGTGTGTGGGAAGGAGGGGGAGGGATGGCATAGGCATGTAAACTTTGGATAAAAGAAATCAGAACCAGGAAAAACAAAACGACATTTCACCCCTTCCCCACCTTTTAGTAGGCAACATCGACAAACACAAGTACTTTCGAAATTTCGCGCTTGAATACATAAAATCCCGGTTGACGAACTACGAAGGGAGGGGGGAGGGTGGATAAGCCTGGGATGAGAGAGATCGGAACTAGCCAGAAAAAACGACACTTCACCCCCCCCCCCCCCCCCTTTACTACGCAACATCGGCAACTTCACTTACTGTCGGAATTTACCGCTTGAATACAGCAAATCTCCTCTGAGGATAGCGAAACAGCGACAGCATTGATCTCGGTTTCTCGGACTCACCGGCACTACTCTCGATATTTTTCGTTCGCGCGCCACGATCTGAACGTCTGGAACTGGCTAGGCTGCTAGTAGGCTCGATTACCAGCTGATTTTCGGGAAATGAGCCCGCGCTCACCCCCTCGGGGGGAAAGTTGGGGGGGGGGGGGGACGTAAGCCGGTCCCGAGTGAGCGGCGGAAATCGAGCCAGGCCGCTAGGGGCACTGAGAGGGGACTGGGCTGTATTCGCAGGCTAACTCGGGCTACGTTTGGTCACATTCGCTCATGTACCTTATCTTTCGCAAAACAACATTGCCACTTATTCAGTTGATTCTTAAGTTTATTTCTAGACTTTTTTCTTACAATTATTTACGAATATAACATTCTTTGGACTTCGCTAGATACATTTTTACAACCACCATAATTTCGCTCCATTACATCCAAAATGGCGCTGTTACTAAACATTATAATTTATTTTTCACCAATATGAAAATGTCGATCTCCAAATTCTACGAAGGATTTGTGAAAAAGAATTGAACACCTCAGATTCTCTCTATAAAGCCAAGATATTAAGGTGCTTAAGTTAATTTAAAAATAATTCCAAGTACGTTTTACCAGGAAATTTCTGCTACAACTTAGGAACCGTCTGATTGGAATGAAATGGTATCACAGATTTTTTTTCTCAATTTTTGCTCTATTAATTTTAACAGGTATTTCTAGATTATAGATCTTGTCTTTCGCTTCTCTCTCGGTTATAGTCAAGCGAGATGATTACAACACGAAGGGCCAAAGACAGAATTCGAAGATAACTTGAAAGAAACCAACTCAAAGACACAAGTGAACTTGAACTGTTTCATTGGTGGGCATTTTCAAACTTTAGTCGGATAATCGATTTTCAACTGTGGTCACAATTTGGGGCTTGACGTTGTCTTAAAATTCGAGAGACCAGAAACTTTCACGAACTCGTATACATCTCTCTCCATTCGCCCGAGAGAATATCCGCCAGTCTGTTCTATTACTGAGTGACAATATTTACTCTGCGGGCAAGTTATGAGGTGAAGCTTTCGTGGAAAACCCCCTTTTAAAATACCAATTCATTCAAGAAATCCGGATATGTGAGCTATGTATATTTTTGGTCTATGTACAATTCGTATCCATTTATTAGTTCTACACACACTCATCGGAGTCAACTATTGGAGAAATAAAAATAAGAAATACACCTTTCAGCCATGGTTAGTGAACATGTCTGCTGATAACACGCGGTAAAAAGTTTTAAAAAATACTACTTACATAGCCTGTCTCTTTGTTAAGTGCTACGCGGAAATAGCGCATAAAGACTATGGTACCGGCCACTTCTATACAATGCACAGGGTAGTAAGTTCTCACTAAGCCCACGTCAAGCGAGAGCTAGTCTCTGAAAGTTGATGAGAATTAGAACTCTTCATCTTTCTGTGTTGTGCAACTCTCAGGCGCTCACAAAGGGTTGAAGCTTCTCAAATTCTCATCAGAATCGTTGCAGTTCGAAATGCTGTTGTAGTTTGGCTTTTGAAACTCATGCACTCTGACAGCTTCTCGTGCGCTCTTAAAAGATTTTACTAAATCTCGTCAAATCTCTCGTTTTTATTTGGCACGGGGCTTAACGCACCAGCCTTTTCGCACTGCGCTTGTTTGTTCGTTTTCTCCATGTAACACTGCATTATAAACAAAGACTAAGAAGAACTGGAAGCTAAAGATAGAAACTAACTAGTGCCAGGTTCTTCCACTTCTGTAGTTGGCAGTGAACTGGAATCCAACTTTGAATCCGAGGTTTCGTCTATTTCCGGTTGAGCAACTTCCTCTTGTTTTAGATTTTCTACCGGCTGAGATACGTCCCTCTGTTTCATCTTTTCTAGTTCTTTAGACATGGCATCCACGTCCTACGAAAATATGAGTATGTGTTTTAGGTTTCTAGGTCTCTTTCCTTCATTTGAAACTGATGCCTGAGGCGATGTTCTCCTCAGAATCATCGATGCGAAGGGAGAGGGAAGGGGGAAGGACTTCATTTTTTATAACCTATTTCAACCTTAACCCTTGAATTCGCTGAAATGGCTTAAATCTACTTCCTTATTACTGACAGGTTCTTCTACCTCTATAGTTGGCAGTGGCAAAATATATCCTTTTTCACACTAAGACAATCAAAACCTGACCATCACGTTCTTCCTCAAGAGAAGACACTTGGCTCGACATCCACCGCGGTGCATAAACAGATGACCACTATCAAAATTGCTCTGGTTGGGTTTCCTAGGAGCTAGGTCCATTTTTTAAGCCGCTGAAACTCGATTAAGGTCTTTTTTTCTTACCCGCTGTAGCTGAACGTTTTTTGTGAGCGTTTCCTCCAACATAAGCTGGATTTTTCGTGTGCTCTCCAGCTTGGCTTTACCAAACGGAGATCTAATCTTTTCCTTCAGCGCAGAAATGGACGCTGGGGACGATTTTGGAGACTCCGCTACGGGGCCTGAATAAAAAAGTGTATTAGTACGTAAAATCATTAACTATTACGTGGCTAAACTGGTCCATGAAAGCACTCCGATTGGTTACCTGAGCAGTCCGAAGTTTTGCAAACGGTCTGTTTAGTTGAGCCACTTAGGAACTGATTTAACTTCATCGTTTTGTGCTTCGCCGAAAAAGAAAATGTGTAAAAGAGCACCATTTTTTTCATTACCGACCTCCCCTTATCTTTGGCCTAAAATTTGGTCGAATTTCTTGACATATCTGTACTTATCTTTGCCGCGCGCGTTTACAACAGAGCTAGAACAAATCTTTAAGTGAACCGGTCAGATTGGTCTCTATTGGAGAATGTCGGTCTCGTTTATCGGTAGAATTTATGGACGTCACCTCCCCCTAAATAATTAACTTGCCAAAACCAACCAACCAACAAACAAATAAACAACTTGACCAATACTTCTCCAGTACCGACCTCACACTATAGCTAAATAGCATCTACATATCAAGGTTCTGATTCGTGCATTGCACTTACGTCTGCTGTGATTGGTCAGTTGCGACAGTACTCACCAATTTTAGTTTCCATAGCGTACGCCTGTATGATAGCCGACTTCTGAATCAGGTCTTCTGCTAAAGCGGCCGCATTTTCCTCAAGATGGCGAACCTGTGCAAAATGGAGGCAAGATGTAACCCTAAACGTTTTATTGTCCCCTATTTCCCTGTCTTTTGATCACGTTTGACCACTAGCGAGTTTGTTTTGCTGCCTCTTTGAATACCACAGCATGCGAAATCTGGTGATAATACAAAACTCGTAGCAGATTTCGCTAAACGTGTTACTCAAGATGGCGGCTTTACAAACTGTGCGAGCTCTCTTTGCAAACTCTACGAATAAACGTCAATACAAGCGAAAATAAGGTCTGCAACAGTCAAATGTTACCCAAGCAATGCGCGGCTAAAAATGAAATACGTCACAAAACAACGTAGTATAGGGTGCGAAAATAACGGAAAACAAAATCAGTCAGTTATGTCCCAGTTTGACCCAACTGCTACAGGGACTCGTGGCTCAACTTTACCATGAAATACATTCGCAAGGGAAGCGAGACTTTTTCCGTGTTGTGCATTAGCTGACTACTGTTCTACATAAGGAAACCAGTACTGGAGAGTTTCCTAAGATTTTTCCATGTTATTTTCAGAGTTGATCTTAAGTGAAGGAAACTACTGGAAAAAAAAAATTTTGCGCTATTATGTAATTGTCAATTGTCGCAAATTCAATTCAAAAAATTAGAGCGCTTTTCAAATGAGTGTCGTAAAACCAAAACCAAAGTAATTACCCCAGCCAATCACAGCAAACACAAATTACCCAATGAACCAATCAGAACTCGAAGCAAGAACATGTAACCGGCGTCAAGCGCGGGAAAACGCGTGCGAGCGCGAGCAAGTCGCGACTGATTGGTTTGAGTTTTACTCCTGATTGGTCGAGAAAGTGGCGCGAAAGGTTTTAACCAATCACAGAGCGAAGTAAAGCAAAACCAAAGCAAAACACGAATTACTTTCGACACTCAATTGAAAACCGCTCTATAGGTAACAATTATTCATTGAATTGGAGGTGGATAATGCGGAGGGTGGCCTTTGCCAGACCGTGAAATTTTAATACACACCAATCCCTGCAGTGGACAACCAGCACCAAATAGTTTCTTAGAAACAGGGAAAAAATCAAGCGCGAAATCCAAGAACAGTGCCAGGAAGTGAATAGCAGATGCTATGCCGAGTTTGAGTAGCCAATCAAAGCGCATAAATATATATTATTTGCCGGCCGGGAGGTCCGTATTGAGAAAAACTGTGCCCTCGGTCTTGAGTACGGCCCGAGGCCTGCGGCCTCGGGCCGTGCTCAAGACCGAGGGCACAGTTTTTCTCAATACGGACCGACCAAGGCCGGCAAATAATATTTTTATTTTTTTCTTGTTGTTTTTCAAAAGTTAAACGTGTCTTGTTGTTTTCGGAAAGCAACGTTTTAGAAGCCAGAGCTTGAGATAATTTCCCGGCTGGCGCCGGTCAAGTTGTCCGGTCAAACTTATTTTTGCTCGGACACAACCCATTTTTGGCCGGACAAATATCCATTACGTCATATCTCTATAAAATCCCCCCCTCCCCCCCCCCCCCCCCCGCATAATGTTTACATATCAAACAAGTACATTTTCTATGCCTTTATTGTACATGCAGCCTCGAACTCGATGCTGGAACGTACGGTACAGCCGCAAAGTTCGGCAGAATCAATATTACATTTGTGCATACAACTATCGCTTCAGTTCTTTGTCTTCCAGTGATCCATCTACCTGCGCGTCCCGCGTCTAAGACGCATAAATTTGTCAAAAGACGCAAAAATTACTTTCCAGATGCATCCCTCTGGACGCAGAATCCTCTTTCCCCTAAAATGCAATCATTTCTGATGCCACTTTTCTTCTGTAGACACTGAAATACTATTATTTTAAACCATTTACGTATCGTAAGTCATCCAAATGAGCGCTCGAACTTAACAACAAAATATATACATGTAAGCTTAACTTTTTGAAATCAAACAATTTCATGAAGATGGATTGTCTGTGTTGCTCTCACGTCGCGGAATAAATGCCAAATTTTTCTCTTACAGGTAGCCTTCTTTTGTGGTTGTTGTTGAAAATGCGAAAAAGAAAACGCTCTTATTTTTATTTGCATTTTTGGGTGACTTCTTCTACGAGTTGTTGCGACCATTTTGATCTCAGACAAACTACCACTTTCCATATATGGAATGTTAGAAAATGTAGGCCTGCAATAGTGTACTCAGTTGGCTTCTCAGCACCCCAGTGTAGAGGTCAATTTTGCCTTTGTTGTTTCTCTTGAAAATATTTTTTTTCACTGAAAGTAGTAAAGTAAAATTGAAGATAGAGGGCTGAAAAAGGTAAAGGCTTGAACTTAGCTGTCTTTGAACTTGCTCAGGTTTTATTTTAAACTTTTCTGCTTATTTTAATCAAATTTTTGGCTCTGGGACTCACAATGGTAGGTCTGGGACTCATGCTTAAATGGCCGAGTGAGTCCCAGGACTCAGTACTTTCAATTTCTAGATGGATCACTGGTCTTCTATACGGTTAAATTTTAATACCTACTTAAGTCGTGAAGTTGATGGAATATGTGAATTTTCTGTTTAAATGGTTTGTTTCCCTTGAAAATCACCTCTCAGGGATGTTTCGTCAATCTCGGAATTTAGACCTAGAGTGATTCACACAAAATGTCGACAAGTCGACAAATAAATGTAAACTTGCTTTCTTTTTATTGGACCGGACCTTTGTACCGACACTGAGAGGCACTGTTAATTCACACCGCTACACACGCTTTCTCCGGAACACCCGCCAATTTGCGGTGACGGCTTGATGAATGACAAAGCGAAAATTTGCAACCACCGGAAATTTTACAACCACTACTATGAATCATTTGTTAAAAGTTTTTGGTCTGGTAGTATCTCGTTCTGTCTTTCTCCTTTTCATTCACGAACGCCAATAATGTTGAAGCTTTAAAAATTTAAAATTTTCTTTACAAGGGTAAACGACCGGACAAATTGTCCGGCCATCCAAGGATTTGACCGGACAAAACCTATTTTTGACCGGACATTGTCCGTTGACCGGCCGTTATTTCAAGCCCTGAGAAGCGCGCGTAAAATGAACCATGAAACGAAGCCGTTTGTGACGCCAGAGCAGCAAAATACGCTTTTTTACTCTGTTAAAACTCAGAAATCACAGGAAGCAATATAACTAAAAGAAACCCCTTTATTTTCCCAAATTTCGATACATGTAGCTAACTCCTGCTCGATTTACTCGAGCCGTACCGTTGACCGCGGTCAAGATCGGAAAATTCCGCCCGCTCCCGGAACCAATCAGATTGCAGGATTTGGTTCATCTTGCCCGCTCACGCGCTGAGAAAAAAATAAAGAGCACTATCCACTCGATTGGCATTTAAGAAAGAGATTCCATTTGGCCGTGCGGGTGTACTCTGATAACGCGCACATGACGTCAAAACGTGGTAAGAACAAGAAGTACGTTAGGAGCCGCATGCGAGTAGCGTGACTGATGCTCTTACAACGTTTTAAGGTCCTCCGTGCGTTATCAGAGTACACACGCATGGCCAAATGGAATCTGCTTGTCTTCTACATTGTTTTGACATCGGTGTATCCCACGCAAAATAAGAAATGTTTCTAAAAGTTCTCCTAGTGGTGATTTGCGCCCGCAGAACCATACGGCTAATTACGTCATTCGTGCGTCTGTATTTTAATCACAATCTCCCCTACACCAATCAAAACGCACGTTTTACTCTGTCCATTGTATGACAGTGAAAAGACAACGCTGCTCGCGCCAATCAGATTCGCGTATTTGGGGGTTATATACCTTTTCCTCAAGTAGCCACTTTTCTTGCTGTACATCTGCAAGTCGTTCAATCAGCTCAGTCGTATCGTCGTTAAGCATACTCACAGGGGATGCAGCAGGGCTTGGAGGCTAAAAAAAGACAATAGTGCAAGCTTTGAGCCTATTGTAGCCTGTGAGAGTACTTGACAAATTGAACTGAACACTGAGTTTTACGTCATAATCATACCCTGAATTCGGGACTGTCCATTTCACTCCTTGACGGATGACTTAGAATTGATGAATCACTGCAAAGGAAGCAAGAGGAATTGATTCCAATTACCGTTGTTCAGACAGCAAACGGAGCCACGCACTTTGCAAATGGACTCACGTGTTGCAAATGGTGCCACGTGCGTGTTTACAAATCAAGTTACATACATTTTAGTTCAAGATGCCATAGTTTTGATTTCTCTCTTGAATGGCCAGTTTGAGAAAGAAATGTGATTCTTCTTACTGGTGACACTACTTGGCATGGGTGATATGATCAATTGATGGAATGAAGAAGAGGCGACGCATACTTTTCACATTGTAAACAGAACAGGAAAGGCTAAATACGAGCAACCATAAAAGACCAAATATATTACAGAAGCAACAACTTCGTAGAATTGTTAAATTGGGCAGTGATTTTGAAAGAAAAGCAACTCACCCGCTGCTTCGACGTTGATTTTCTTTTGGAGAAAATAAGTCGTCAAACACTAGAAGAGAAAAAGAAAAGTTATAATCATTAGTTTAAATCTTTAACGCATCTAAGCTATGAGAATGATTCAATAATAATAGGAAAGACTCCAGGGGAGGTCTCCCATGTAAAAGAGATTGACAGGGTGATCGGATATATTCTGATATCTATTAGGGTATAAAGCCTGGTAACGAACCACTTGTCAAGACGTTTTTGTACCTCTTACGTAGCGACTAGGGGTGAAAATGAACTCGAGCCACGCCCAATAAACGAGACACTGGTGTGATCAGGTGTTCCTTTCTAAATTTCCAACGATCACTCCCCGTCACTTTTACAGGGGGCCATCCTCTCCCTGGCGGAAAGGGGAGGCGGAGGGGGAGGGAGAAAGGGACGGACGGACCTCATACCTGGTTTAACTCTATTCTCCGACAAAGCATCTTGCAATTTTTGCTGTAACTGCTCCGCTCTTTTCCTTTCCAGTTTCAGCTGACGCTTAAGATCTTTTACCTTAAATTCGAACACAAAAGAATGGTTACATGATCGCTGTCGTTGTTTCTCATTTAAAAAACAGTGCAATTTCCATCGGAGGAAAGAGAGGGGAGAGGGGGGGTGGGGTGTTAAAAAGTTTGCAATTTATTCCTCGGGTTTGTTTCATAGCTCGCTTAATTATCTGGAAGAAAGAAAACAGCCAAAACCTCCACCACCAAAAGTTAAGATAAATATAAAGATAAAAGTCATAGGTTCGACTCCTGTAGGGAGAACTCGGATATTTTTCCGAGCCGCCGGTGTCATTAACTGATTTAAACATCTTTCTCATATATTCACCAGGCTTAAAATTCACCGTCACATTTATATCATTGCGAATATGCCAACTATCGACATTTCAGTCCTAGCAGTATGCAGGACGTTTGTCACATGAACCTAGTTTAATGGCCTTAGCTCCCACGAGTCTCCTGTAGCTCAGTGGTAGAGCATCTGGACTAGTAACCGGGAGGCGAGCGCTCTCACCACTGCGCAATCCCTGCTCCCCTAAACTAGATGTACTTGTCGGCCGTTGAAGTTCTAGCGAGTGAAACGACATCGAATAATCTTTTGCAGCTTACAAATATCACAGACCTATCTCGTCTAATTCTTCTCAGGCAATTAATTTCAGGCATTGCAAAGAGTCATTCAAAATAGCCGTTTAAACAATGAGTGTGAACAATAAACAACGAAAAAGAACACAAACAACAGATTATCCTGCCTGCCAAGCTCTCCAAAAACGGCCGTACAAAATTACCCAAAAACATTAATTTTGTCAACAAAATGAAATAATGTGAAAATTAAACATCCAGCTGTACTCACCAGCTGGTCCCCTTTCTTGCCAGCAATTCTGTTTTCAACTTCTTTGTCTTTCAGTTCCTGATGTAGTTTCTCAATTTCTTGACCTTTCCCTGCCATCTCTTCCTTTAGCGCAGTTATCTGAGACTGGAATCCTTCAGCTTCTTTTTCTCTCTCTTCTCGCAGAGATGCCAATTCACTTTCGCGCTCCGCCCGCAGAGCCGCTAAATTTTTTTCACTTTGTTCTTTCTCCACTTTCAAGTTTTCCTGAAGGGAAAGGACAAAAATTGACTAGTGTCATTTTCAAAGCTCACTTTCGTAACGGCAATGGTGACGCATTTAAAGCACAAATTCTTTATCAGGGTTTCCACAACTTTTTAAGTAGCTGGCAAAAATTTCTAAGTAGCCGGATAGTGATTATTGAGCGCCGAAGGTGATCCCTTCTAGGGGGTCTGGGGGCATGCCCCCCCTCAGGAAATTTTTACATTTTAAGTCCCCAGAAACGGAATTTCCTTGATTCTGAGCACAAATTTCCAATAATGTCAGTTCCAAAAGTAATCATAACTTTTCAATTTTATTTGTATAAACTCATGCCTTCAGTGGCTTTTTCTACATGTAATTCCCAGAACTCAACATAATGAGCTAATAATCGTGTATCTCTGTGCCAAGCAAATGATTTTTAAGTCAATAAACTGCAATGGGAAATAAGTTTCATTTTCATATATCTGCGCCAGTAAAGGAACAAATAATTTGTCTTTAAAAATACGTATATATCACGAAAGTAGCCGGCACTTACGACCCAAGTAGCTGGTTAATTCTGCCAGCTGCCGGCTGTTAGGGACAACCCTGTTTATGTAAATTCTCAAATTAAACTAGTCACCGCGTGCTTTCCTAGTAATTGTTTTAATTTATTTTTATCTTTATTGTTATTGTTTGGAGAGAAACAGAAGATATAGAGATACCATTTTGCAGGACGTTTTTTGTATAAGACACGGAACCTACGGCGTGTAATTTTGTTGCACCGTTGAAATGCATGACAAGTTCTTGTAACCATTCTATTCCGGTGGCGGTGGGGGGGGGGGGGGGGGATGTACACGACTTTGATGGGTATCACTTGCAAAATTCACTTCCGTGTTACGGAAATTGCCGCGGAAAGTAGAACCGAATTCAATGTCTACTTTTCGGAACGTCTAAGCATGAAAAACATGAGACCAAGAATTGTGAACATCTTTGTAAAAACAAGTTTTCGTTCATTAGAGCAGTTTTCAAATGAGTGTCGAAAGTTACGATGTGTTTGCTTTGGTTTTGCTTTACTTCGCCCTCTGATTGGATAAAAAAGTTCGCGCCACTTTCTCAACCAATCAGAAGTTAAACTAAAGCCAATCGTGACTTGATCGCACGCGTTTTTCCGCGCGTAACGCTAATTACTTGTATTTGCTTCAATTTCTGATTGGTTCATTTTGTTTTTTGTTCCTGTTGTGATTGGTTAGAGAAATTACTTTGGTTTTGGTTTTAAGACACTCATTTGAATACCGCTCTACAAGATAATGACAAACATACAATATCTCGGCTCTATTCCAGAGTCACAATCACGTGAAAAAATGTCATGAGTAGGCAGCTTGTTAGATGGCTCTGGATTCTGGAACGTCTAAGGTTACACCGCAGTAGCAACCTGTTTCGTAACAGCGCAACAAAGTCGCGATGCAAGTTGCACGGGTCATTGCGGTCACTGCATTGTCCACTCTTGCAGTTTATTACATGAAACATTACAAAACTACCTCTGTTTCAGTGAGTCTTCTTTCGAACCAGCCACTCTTGCTCTCAACAGATTGAAGTTTGGTTTTTATTTCTGCCAGCTTTTGCTGCGACTCCTCAAGTTCCTTGCGCAGTTTCTGTCAAAAATTAATAACACTATTATAAAATGTCTATACGCCGAGAATATTTATTAGGGAACCTTAAATCAGACTGCGACGACGAGATTAAAGACAGGGAACTTCAGATCAGACTACGACGGCGACATTAAATGTTAAAATAGTAATG
Source organism: Siderastrea siderea (assembly GCA_964030785.1). Lineage (NCBI taxonomy): Eukaryota > Metazoa > Cnidaria > Anthozoa > Scleractinia > Rhizangiidae > Siderastrea > Siderastrea siderea. The sequence goes on along the minus strand of OZ034977.1, from coordinate 10,414,412 downwards.
AGATTTTTGTAACCGACAAGTGATAAAAATCTTAAGCAAGCGAATGCGTACTCGTACTCAATCTCAGATTCACAGTAGTCAGACTTAAACAGATTTGCGGCATATAGTAAGAAGAATTAACCAACTGCTTTGCATAACGTAATAGAGGCTGGGTGCCTGGGATATCCCGTGGCCTCCACTGTGATCAGCCAGGCCCCAGATGGATTACTACTACTCCATTGCTGGCAAATCCCCTCAATCCAGCTATGAACCCTGCACGCCTCGGTAAGCATCACGCTAACTTAAGTCAGCGAAGAGATAACAAAATTAGGTAAAGAAAGGGAGGGAGGGATGGAAAACAACCTTCAGAACGCCACGGAAATACCGCGAAGACACGAGCAGTTCACGGCACGCCATTTGCAGTGAAAGTGCTCATACTGAGCCTGGCAGCAACTTATTGACCGCTGTCCACCACCCCTTGAAGACCACATGCTTGTTATGGGTTGACTTGGTTAACCCTTTAAGCCCTAACAGTGACGAAAATGAAATTTTTCTTTACACCATGATTACTTGTTCAAACATTCAAGTGATGAGAACAAGGGAAACAATCACCAAGAAGGTGATGTCTTGATATTTAGACAAATTCTCCTTACTAGTTCCATATGAAATGTATGGAGAACAGTACGGAGAATATGCATTTTCATATCAGGGCTTCACCTACCTTTTCCCCTGTTAAATGCTCTCTCAGTTCGCTGAGTTCTTTCTGTGAGAAACAACACAAAACGAATTTAAACTGATTAGTGAAATGCTTCTTGACGAGCCAAGAACAGAATTTTTATCCAACCTTGTGTTCTTCTTGAAGCTTCTCTAGTTGCTTTTTGTGATTCGTTTCAGCTGTCTGCTTGTCGATTGCCATTTCATCGACTAAATTCTTGCGACTTTCAGCAACCTAAACAAGCCACAATCCACACAAGAAAAGAGAAGGAAGGTAATTAATAGGTGAGGGCAAATTCAGACACGGTGTCTTCTAAGAGCCGCAGTAAAGGGTAAAAGCGCGCAATGGAGCAAGAACAGTTACGTCCGATTGAAACGTTCTATCCAGTTCTGTGTTTCGGATGAGAGGAACGAGAAAAGAAAGTGATCGCGAAAATAAAGCCTTTGGACACTAAGTAAGAAAAGTGAGGGGAATAACGCCCCTGCACATGTGGAATAAGAAGCATATACAGGTATCGCTCTGTTGTCGCAAACTGCGACAAGTTTTGCCACAAACATATTGAAACCTTAATCAAGCGTTGTATACGTACCAATGTCGCATCATTAGGTACAATGCTAGGGAAGTATGGCGTCTAAATTGGACATTGTTTCAACAAAACATCTATCTACCAGCCATGCAGTGAGTAATTATTTCTAATATTTTGCAATGCAGTTGTAGTTTTTATTTTGTTAATACAAATACCTTGGTCATTTCTTATAGTGAATCCGTTAACTTCTCACGCTCGGCGCTTAGTTGCGAAATTTGTTCATTCCAACCGTCAACAGCTGCATCACGCTGCATCTAACTTGAGTTTGAAACGTTTCCAGGCCCTGGTCGCAACTACGTGTATAACTGTATCATTCTCGACCACACAAGAAAACAGTGTCTTTTAAGCGCTCTGATTGGCTATTCAAACTCGGGATAGCATTTGCTGTTTTTAACTCCCTGCGAAGCAGAATTTACCTTGCTGGAGTTTTAGTCCTTTTATCATCAGGTACAATGCTAGGGAAGTATGGTGTCTAAATTGGACATTGTTTCAACAAACATCTATCTACCAGCCATGCAGTGAGTAATTATATCTAATATTTTGCAATGCGGTTGTGGTTTTTTTATTTTGTTTATACAAATACCTTGGTCATTTCTTGTAGTGAATCCGTTAACTTATCACGCTCAGCGCTTAGTTGTGAAATTTGTTCATTCCAACCGTCAACAGCTGTGTTTTGTTCCTGGAAGGGAAAAAAAGAGAAAGAGAAGAAGTTATTTAAGCACAACAAAAGACGTTAACTGTTGCTGGTGAATATGTGCAGACTTGTGGTGATCACGCTGCATCTAACTTGAATTTGAAACGTTTCCAGGCCGTGGTCGCAACTACGTGTATAACTGTATTATTCTCGACCACATAAGAAAACAGTGTCTTTTAAGCGCTCTGATTGGCTATTCAAACTGGGGATAGCATTTGCTGTTCAACTCCCTGCGAAGCAGAATTTACCTTGCTGGAGTTTTAGTCCTTTCATCAGAAAACAAAATCACTTTTTTGACGGCTGGCTATTCACTTGGCGTGGTATGTACTACAACAATTTTCGCGGCGAGGTAAATATTCACCACTGTGAATAACTCTCAATTATCCTTCAAATACATGTATACAGTACTGTTGCGAGCAAGACAAGAGTTAAGCATACACTTGCCTTCAGGTGGGCTGTGAGTTCATCAACTTCCATGGCAAGTTCTGCACAGCGAGTTTCGGTCAAAGTAACCTTGTTTTCTAACTGAGATATCAAGTCCTAAACAACAAATAAACCAGCAAAGGTTACTAAAATCGGGTTTTCATATGAACCACTTACAAAGCCAAGTTAAATTTAAATAGATAAGAGACCACTTTCATTTTCATTAAAACGTCTTTAGGCTATCTAACAAAAAGCTTATATGTTGCTTTGTATTCGAGCACCGAACCATGGGCGAGACTTTTGAATGCAAGGATAAAATCCATCTATCACTATTTCAGCAGTACTTTCTTTCCGTACTATTTATTTTCCCACACTTGACAAAATTAGTGGTAACTGAGGAAAATTTGTCTATTTTTGTTTTTGTTTGAATCTATTAGGGAGTACACTGATGCATGGTCACTTGAACAGATTTATGACACATTCCACTCACATAAAACGTTTCTAGAATCTTAGAAATTACATACCTCTGATTCCTCTTGTTCTTCTCTGGCAGTCTTGATTTTCTACAGAAACAAAATAAGCACGTCTGTATAACCATGGTTACAATGTTCAAACTGTGCTGAATTTGCCATTACTATAATTTGTGTCGTAGGCCTTCAAAGACGCGTGCAAAAGCAAGAAAGCTGAAACGTGCAATAAAGCGAACAAAACGATAATTTTAACGAAGTGAAGATGGGTTGTATTTGACCTCAAATCCAATCTTCTTTTTTATTAGCGAGTACAGCACTCTGTGTTTATGACAATAACAATTCAAAACAAGAAAACTAAACTGACTAACGCTGAAAGAGATGTGCACTTTTTACCTCTTTTAATTCTTGAACTTCAGCAACCAGTGAACTATTTTCTTGTCTGGAAATGAAACAATAGGAACAACACAGTAGTCAAGGAGAATGGAATTTACTCAAATTCTTGTACTTGAAAGGGAACGAATTTCACTTCCCTGCCGCAACGTGTAAAAATACGTTTAAAATAAATATTAACTAATTCAAGAAGAAATAAGTTGCAAGTTTACGATGCACTGCAATGTAGTCATTCATCTACCTGAGGCCTGCTACGAACTGTTCTGTTTCCTCTGCTGAAGAAGAGGCCTAAAGGACAAATAAAGCGAGCATTAACTCTACAGAATATAGGGTAAAGACTACACAGATTTGACTTTGTAAATGGATGCCACGTGGAGGAATCCTACTTTTAAAGGGGTTAGTTTCTAAAGAAGCTGAGGTGCTGCGTCGGTGGGGAATTAAAACAAAAATTTGGATTTATCAACGGCTGAGTTGATAAAATAAATTGCCCACCGTAAGGAAATTTAAAACCAGACGTTTCGAACGTTAGCCCTTCGACAGAGCGAATTAAGGAATTGTGGTTTAAAAAGACAGTGTGCAGTGACTAGTCGCTTACTGATCTGTTCTTACGATTGTATTTAAAGCGAAACTCGTGCATATTCTTTGCAAAACCCATTCGCCGTGCCCAGGAGCCCATAACCAGAGCGTGCAACTCCCATACTAAGCCTACATGTATGGCATGGCGTTTATGTAGACCAGGTTATTTTTAGACACGTTCACAATTACTATGTTCCGCAAAAATTTAGGTTACGTTCCGCACGAATCCGCGTCCCTCCAAAAATAACGGCCATAGATCGTTCTTTCTACCTCCACTGAAAATGCCCAACACAAAGCATAATGCAAGGCTGACAAATCATTTGCAAAGCTTATGACTGGTTAGCTAGGCTTATTCTGGAGTCTGAATTCGCGGGGAATTCAATCTAAAAATAAATTGGTCGGTAAAAACGCCTTGACAAGAATATAGGACAGTTGCGGGCTCCGGGTTTGGGGTCCTGCCGTACCTGATTCTGCTGGGCAGCCATAGTTTCTTCAAGTTCGTTGATTTTTCTCTCCGCATCTTCCTTGAAATCCATGTATCGCTAAGTAAAGGAGTAGAAAAAGCGCAAGAGTTAATGTCCTCATCCCACTTCATGCAAGAAAAACACGCCCATGAAATTATCAACAACAACAACAAAAAAATTCACAGTTATGAAACAAAGCGATGTGTACCTGGTTAGCTTCGTTTAATGTTTCTTGTAGCTTGGCCATTTGCTGAGTGAGAATCTGTAAACGAAATAAGTATTCAGAAGAAAGCGATTTTCGCAGTTATTTTAAAAGCAAATAAATTTACAAAAAGAGGCTAAAAAAATTCAGGCTTCAACCAGCCTTTTCCAGGCGTCCAGATAGTGGCGCGAGAAACGAGAAAATATTGAGAGCGGAGAAGAAACGAGAACAGACTGGGGAGAGAGGTGAGTTCTTTCGCCTCTCTCCTCTGCCTCTTCTCGTTTTTTTATTTTCCTCCGCTCTCGATGGCTATCACTCGCGCGCCACCATCTGAACGCCTGGAACAGGCTAGGCTTCAACGAGATTTGAAACTACTGTGGAACCCCGATTTTATTACAATGGACAAATGAATCACAAACGCAACAACCGAAACGCAACAATCATGTCCTTCCACAGCAGTGGAACAAGCTAAGAGAACTACTAAAAGACAAGGAGAACAAGGATGGTAAAGCGGCTTAGAAACAGTAAATAACCCTCAGTACGACAAGCTGTTGACAGAAAAGCTAGTCTTATGCCCTACAGGACAAAGGATTACTGTAACTAAATAAAACTTAAGTAGATAGGTGTTTGTCACTCTTTTACGGTATGTGATATTAATTATATCGTTGTAACGGGAAAAACTTCATGTCTGGGTCGCTAGATTTCTATTGTTATACCGGGAATATCGTTGAACCGAATATTGTTAAATCGGGACTCTGCTCCATACAATTTACTGTAACTTTTGCCGGGACACAGAATGTCGATCGTTAAATTGGGAATATCGTTAAATCGACGATCGTAAAATCGGGTTTCACTATACTACAGTTGACCCCCGATAACACGAACCTTCAACATCCGAATGAAGAAAATTGTCTATTTATGTTTGAACCCTTTCTTTAACAAGACCTGCGAGCTGAAACCGAAAGCTTTCGATCTGTTTTTTGCTGTACTCTCTCCTGGAACTTAGTCCTTTCGCGGTCAAGGTAATGTTTTGGTCATGTGTGAACCAATCAGATTGCAAGAAATTTTATATCCAGTTCTGGTTATGGCCCGGACTGTTCAAGGGAGATAACAAAAAAAGTTCAAGTTATCGAGGGTAAAAATAATTATACAAAGAAAATGACCTGAAGGGAAAAACTCACTTCAAGTTAGCGGGGGGGGGGGGGGGGGGGTTCGAGTTACACTCTACCACTTGAGCTATACAGTCATTGACGATGAGAGCGACTGATATTTGTAAGCTTTACTAATCCCGTGAGATGAACAATATTATAGGACGTGTTTCTGAGTTATAATCATGTGAACTGTGGGAAAAAAAGAGGAAAGAAAGGTATCGCAAAGGATAATTGGCTTAAAATTCAGTTTAAGCCTGAATTTTTTTTTTCGGGTTCTACATGTACTTACAACTTCTTTTTAAGCTCCTTAACAACCACGATAATCTCTTTCCCGCAGTTCATATGAATTTAGTTCAAACACACGTCATATGGAATGAATAATGAATATATATCAAATTCAAATCAATCCTCCCGAACAAGTTGAAGATCTTGGAGCAAGAGTGGCGTGACTGACCACTGTGGCCAATAGAGAGAAAAACAAGAGAACGAAAACAAAAAAGAAAATAAAACCTAAAACACACAAAAACCATAGCATATTTACCTCTATTTCTTGCTGTTTTGAGGTTTTTAATTCCTCACGGGACCTCCTAAAATAATAATACAGCAAATTGGTGAAAAATTGGAGTACACTCTTTTTATTTTATAAGAACCATTTTTATAAGAACGTTGAGGCAGAGGTCGCGTCCTATTGGGATCAACCGTTTCAACCGAAACCGGTTTTGGTTGAAACGGTTGAGGTTCCCAATAGAACACTTTTTCAACCGTTCTTGTTTGACACGCGGTTGTGACTGGGGATAGTCATTTCTAGAGTTCTTGAACTTTTTCTGCCAAGGTTGGCAAGATGGCGGAAGCGCAACTCGTAGCATCGGTTGTCCTGTTAGAAGAATTGGTTCCACCACGTTGTGAATCGGACGATGAATTGGAATATATAGCAACATTGTTACTGAAAACGGAGAGGACACTGCCACTCCTATTACAGGCTATTTTGAGAATACGTCCCTTATTTATCAGACAGCAGGTTTAAAACAAAAATTTGAATGAGTAGAAATGCGTTTCTGTGACCACAGGCAGCCCAAGCTAAGGTTGAGAGCTTCGCATAAATTAGACTGTTTTTTTCCATGCTGTGCATAATAATGACATCGGCAACATTTAAGAGTTTGTATGGAAATGATACAAAACGTCTCAAATTGCCAGAAATCAGAAAGAAGTCGAAATAAAAAAGATTTGTCTTATTTCATTGTTTTATTGGTCATTATTGGAGGGCTTCCTGGGCTGGTTTGAAGCTTTTTGGGCGAGAAATTGAGGTTTATATTTTTCATCAGTTACTGAACGTTTAGAATTAATTAAAGGCAGGAAACAGTTTCACATTGCACCTCACTTGAGGTTCCATAAATTCCATCACAATAAACGAATCGCCCTACAACTTCAAAGGTGTATTCTTGGGTCTTGCGCATACCTCTGTTCTTTCTCATGGGTTCCAGATCCTATTTTAAGCCGTCGAAAATCCCTCTTAAATACGAAACTCGCCTTTCCTGGTATGCGTTTTCATTTGAAGTGCACACATGAATCATTGCGAGCCGTGTTTCGACGACAAAATGTCCCTCAGCCAGGGACAGGCTGAGTGAGATTGTCGACATTAGCAAACACGACACTGCGGAGTCCAGAGAGGTCGGTTTACAGAAATAGAGAAATATTAGAACGGCCGTGAAATTCACTCGCCTCACTTGACTTAAACCATAATTTTGTTTTAGGGACGAACGAAGAACTATCTTTTGCTGCACTCTAATCAATCCATTCGATGATTTTATGCCGAGTATTTGGCGCAAGTGATCCTGCTCACTGCCCGCAAAACAACCTCATTATTTAATTCCCATATATAGGGTTGTCTTCCCTAAAAAAAAAATATTGCTGTGACCGTGGAAAATACCCACCACAATTTCCATTCCTTTGAAAACCGGTGCAGTTTTTTTTCTAGGTGGAAACTGCTCCTCGTCTCTGCTTCTAAATTTCGACAACATTTTTTTTGCGGTAAACAGGTAAATGTGACGGAACAAATCACTATGCTAATATATTGTCGCACGAAGACATTAAAGCGTGCTCGTGGCGTCAAGTGAGGCGACTAAATTTCACGGGCGTACCGATAGTTTTCTATCAGGCCCTCAAACCGACCTCTCTGGACTCCGCAGTGTCGCCTTCTGCTTGTGGACAATCTCACTCAGCCTCTCCCCGGCTGAAGGACATTTTGTCGTCGAAACGCGGCTCGCAGTGATTCATGTGTGCACTTCAAATGAAAACGCATACCAGGAAAGGCGAGTTTCGTATTTAAGAGGGATTTTCGACGGCTTAAAATAGGATCTGGAACCCATGAGAAAGAACAGAGGTATGCGCAAGACCCAAGAATACACCTTTGAAGTTGTAGGGCGATTCGTTTATTGTGATGGAATTTATGGAACCTCAAGTGAGGTGCAATGTGAAACTGTTTCCTGCCTTTAATTAATTCTAAACGTTCAGTAACTGATGAAAAATATAAACCTCAATTTCTCGCCCAGAAAGCTTCAAACCAGCCCAGGAAGCCCTCCAATAATGACCAATAAAACAATGAAATAAGACAAATCTTTTTTATTTCGACTTCTTTCTGATTTGTGGGAATTTGAGACGTTTTGTATCATTTCCATACAAACTCTTAAATGTTGCCGATGTCATTATTATGCATGGCGTGGAAATACAGTCTAATTTATGCGCAGCTCTCAACCTTAGCTTGGGCTGCCTGTGCTGTGACTGACAGTTGACGCGTGACTACGCGCAAATTGTAATGACGCAATGCATGAAAACCGATGCTTGCTAACATGTCAGCGGACGCTACCCATCATTTTCAACCGTTTCAACCGAGCTCACGGCTGGTTGAAAAAGTTGATCAACCAAACCAACCGAATAGAACACGAAAAAACCCTACCAACTCAACCAATCAAAAACGGTTGATCCCAATAAAACACGGCCTGAGATTTACCCCCAAGTTTAAGAAAATGTATGGGCTAAAATTAGAACATCCTCAGGCTCAGTCAAATTGTACGCGTTCTTACAAAAAATAAATAAATAGATAAAAAAAAAGAGTGTAGGTAAGTTTGCTGTACAGGCGTATTTCAGAAATCTGAAATTTCATGACTATTCCATGACCCAAACTGTAGGAATGCAAATTTTAAATTCCATGACTTTTCATGACTATATGAACCACAGACAGGGTCTATTTACCAGACACCATACTTGTTTATGAGTGATCGATGGCAACAACCAGCTGAACCACACTGCCCCACCAAGCAGTTTAATGGCTTTCTTTTTACAAAAAGGGGCAAAGATGAGTTTTTCCTATACATAACAATTTATCATTAATTTCTTGAGACATTGAACTTTTTAAAACTTGTATCCATCTTACATTACATTTGTTGAGGCAAAACAACTGCAAACACTACTCAAATGTAAACCTCTATAGGCCTCCTTAGCGAGACTTTGTCCGCCATAGTTGATGCTATTGTGAAAGTTTATGCATCCGTATTTTTGTTAGTTGCAGTTATTCTGCAATGTTGCCCTCCTGCATGAAAAATGCAGTTCCCCAAACCATAAATCTATTATCAATGAGTTTTGATCTCACTTGTTTTCTGAGTAAAGTTTCTCCTTCTCTTCCTGAAGTTGCAGGTAACTGTTTAAAAGACAAGACAGAGTAAATAAATGTCTAACCCTTTCACTCCCAAGAGCGCCTAAAATCAAAATTCAAGACAAATCTCAAATTTCATTTTGAAAAAAACTTAAATATAAATAGTACCATGTGAAAGTAATCCTGACAAGGTTTCATTTGAATGGTCACACCATAGGATTTCGTCCACAGACTCAAAAATAAGAATCACCTTTAATGTCTCCATAACTGACACTGGGAGTGAAAGGGTCAAACAACCAAGAAACTTTTCCATCGTAGTGCAGTCTACTGACTGCCTGGAAACAGACACTGATGACCATGGGAACTGGGAGAAAAAAGGCTTTTGTTCCTTGGCTTTCTGTGACCCCCCCCCCCCCCACCATTAAGTGACATACCTTTCCTGTTTTCGCTTGATTTTCTCTGTAACCTGTAAGATTAAAAAGCATACTAAATAACAAAGTCATACAATAATGTAAAGAAATCACAGTTCAAATGTTTCAAGAATCCAACCTACTTTTGCCAGTTCCTGTTCCAACTTGGAAATTTCCTGTTTGCTTGATGTCTGCAAAAATAAATATGCAGATTAGATACACAAGCAAGTTACAATATAGAATAGTGGTTCTTTAGTTGCTGAGATTATATGCAAACTACAACAAAAGTATTTGAAGTCAGTGATAGTAAAGGAGCTGTTTAAAATAATATTTTGTTGTTGTTCAGTTGTGCTTTTGTTGCTTTTGCTGTTCTTGTTGTTATTGTTGGTTCATCTGAACTATTTTTATGCAAAAATAAACTTTCTTAAACTCACCTGAGCTTCTTGCAGTTGTTCTTGTAAAAGTCTCTTTTCCTCTCGCTCAGTGTCGAGCTGTAGTTGGAGAGCCTCCATTTCTTTGACTTGCTTTTCAAGAGCTACACTTCTCATTTGAACCTAAAATAATTAAACGTGTGAATACATTGGGCATTGTAACCTGTTGTACAGGAGGAGGGGGGGTGAGTGAGGTTGGGGGGGGCAAAGGCAGTTGACTTTTGTGAAGAATGTCATTTTAAATTCCACACCCTAGTGAGGCCCGACATATGGTTCAAACAAGATCAAATCCTCCACATTGGGTAATCTGTGTCCCTTTCAAATTCCTGGTTAATTAATATACTGACTGACAAATAATTATTACTCCTGTGGCTCAGAATTGGTAGGTTTTCATGTTCAACACCAAACATTATTTAGATTGACTTTAATAGCCAAATAATGTGGATGTTGATGTGTTCTTCAACACCATCATACCACACTGCAATTTACCAGAACTGACCTCTTGTCGACGTTCCCTTACAGGACTCCTAACAACTGTTGTTCTATCGGGCAAATCTGCAAATTCAAACACAAGTACATGTAAGAGGTACATGTAGAAGCTGGGTGAAGTTGCACACGTGCTGCTATCAAGAAGCCCACACAGTTGGTGCTCAACTCCAGCTGCTGTAGTACAAATCAACTAGGAGTATGTATGTATTTCTACTCCCTTGAATGAGATGTTTGTCCAGTGCAAGTTTTTTTTTGTTTTTTGTTTTTTTTGCTAGTACCCATTCAATTTATTTTTGCCAGTGGCATCTTCAAATCCTGCATTCTAATTAATTCTGATTTGATTAATCCTGCATTAATCTTCTGACACAACTGCGAGAGTAAACCATGCTTGCAAAAGAATGAAAATTATTAATTGCGTTTGGACTTTCAACATTTATTTAAAATAAAGTCACACTGCTATACATGTAAGTGTATAGTCATGAATCAAAGAACTTACCATCATTTGAGGAAAGCAGAGGAATTAAACCATCTGTGAGTTTTCTTCTTAAATTATCTACTTCTTTTGTTAAGTCTTCATTTTGAGTCATGGAGCTGCTATCAACATTTGACGAACAATCTGCTGACTCTTTATTGCTTGTTTCACCATTATCTGCAGATTTTTCATCACTATCTTCTTCAAAGCCTCCTGCAACTTCATGTCTCTCATTTGCTTCTTGTTCATTTGAAACATCAACAGTTCTACTACTGCACAATCTTTCTGAAAACATTGACAGCTCTCTGTTTAAAATTTCATGAAGTCTGTGCTCCGATGTTTCCGTCTGTCCACTACTTTTGAATGTCTGTCCATCAGTACTTTCATGTTCTCCATTTTCTAAAGAATCACAACCACTGGGTACCTCGTCAATTTGTGACTCTGATTGACAGGTGTCACCATGATGATCAGGAAAGGACTGGAGTTTTTCCCGCAATTGTAGTAATTCATCCTCATACCTCTGTTGAGAGTCTTTCATGGGAAAAATAATGATACATTAATGAACAAATTCTGAAATTGTTTACTTAAGTGGAGAGGAATAGTGTTGGACATTAATACCAGTTCATAAAGCAGCAAGGTACATGTACATATTCTCCACTATTTTCTGAAAGGAATAATTTCTTGTTTAGTATCACCTCACAAGTGAACAGCCAGCCCACAATAATAATTATTACGGTACCCTATTTTCTGCCAGATGAGCCAAAATTGCACAACGTGGTTACAGGAAGCCATTAATAAATTTACATAAATATTACATAATTTTTACATAAATTTCACATTTATTGAATGCATGAGCACCAAACCCACTTAAACATCAACAGTAAGTTAATCTGTTGTTTTTTGACAGTGATCACTATAACTGCACATCCTAATCATTTCTTTCCTTGATTGATGACTGGCAAAAGCTTACTTTTTAAACTTTTTTGAAGAGCAGCATTTTCAGCCCTGAGTCTCCGTAATTCAGCACCTGTTTCTGAATCCTGACCACCATCTTTTGTTGTCACTTGCTTCTGTAGTTTTTCATTGTCATCATTCAGCTAATGGTTTGAAAATACATGTAAAGTTTACCATCAGATTAAAACAATAACAACAACAATAACAACTTTGTTAAATCACACAGTAAGTAAATTGATACAAGAATATTTCCATCCCCAGGAAGAAAACTAATCAAGGCAGGGGAAGAAGAAGAAAAAAAGAAAATTACAAATATCATACAACACTACACGAAGCTGTAATAAGTATGGTAGCTTTAATACTTAACAATTATTCGCCGAAGGCGAAGTAGATATTGGCAAATATTTACAGGGCCGAAGGCGAGGTAAATATTTGTCAATATTAACTGAGCCTGAGATATGGACATCAAAAAGTGAAAAAAGAAAAAGGGGCTAAAACTGGACAACACGTGAAAAAAAGTAACTTAAAGCTTAGCAGCCACACCTTGAAATGTTATATTCATCGGGTAGCGCAGTGAGTATAGCATTAAAATTATAATAATTAATGTTATGAAAGCAGTTTTGAGATTAATGAATGTAAACATGTGTAATTTAAGTTTCTTTTAGAAGTAAATTTAGACAAATTCCAGAATTCTGAGGGTAATGAGTTCCAGACTGATGATCCAATTCTGAAGGATAAAAGTTTTCACTTTCTCAAGATTGGAATGTTCAAACAATTAGTAGATAGGTTTTTAAATATTTTTTGCTGAATATTCAGGGTCAGGACAAGTGTGACCAGCATGGCTCCTTTTCAGATATGAGCTCATGCAGATTTACATAACGTACATGGAATGACTCATGTACATTATCAGGGGTCCGAGAGTCTAAGGTCAGACTGACAACTTTTCAAAACTATTTTAATTTGCAGTAGACAAAAACTGAGGTAAAAAGTTTTTTGCTACTGGAAGTTTTCAGTTAGAAATCTCTCAAAGACAAATGGAAGTAACTTTAAACAGGCTAAATTCAACTTGACGCAGGCGACACGCCCATGATACGTGTAGCCCTATGACACATGTGGCCTTGCATGAATCAAACCTACAACTCGCTTGCAAGACTAGTGTTGTGTACAACACGTAAAATTTTGTAGGATCTCAATTGAAATGTCTCAAAATACCACCACAAACAACATTAAATGATAAGTCGAACTGTATTGAATTCATGATTTTTACATGACTTGAGAAGGGTGCGCTACAAAAGTCATATACATTTAGGACAGGTGTAAGCTATTTAAAGTCATACCACTGACCTAAATCTGCCTTGACCCTTTAAGCCATCCTTACTGTTCTCCATACATTTCTTATTATTAGAACTAATAAGGAGAATTAATTTTGTCTAAATATCAAGACATTCTGTCCTTAGTGATCAATTCCTTTTTTCTCGTCACTTGAATGTTCAAACAAGTAGTGATAATGTAAAGAGAAATTTTATTTTCATAAAAAGGGTTAAATGGCTAATTAACTGAATCATACTACCTTGGTTATTTCCTCAAGAAGAGTTTGATTCTGTAGTTTGAAATTTTCCTCTTGTGCCTAAAAATAATAATTTGAATGCAATTTTATAACTACATGGAAAAACAATCATGTGCTGCAGTAAATAAAATTAACATAAAAGTGAATGTCATTTTTACCTGGAACTGTATTTGCAATTTTTCATTTTCTTCCAAAAGAACAGCATATTCCTGTAAATGAAAAATGTGTTCATTACAACCTACAGTGTACATGTATAACAACTTTTGATCTTGAAGATTGGAAGAGCTTTCAGTTGTATGTGCATGTATTGGAGCTGATATCAGAGTCTTGTGTTTTTGTTTTTTTTAGAACTCACCTGATGATGCTGACAATGTAAATAGTAACAAGATTACAAATATACTGGAAACATACCTTTCGGTTTTTGCTTTTGTTTATGATCTAGAAAATAAGGAAACAATAAATTAACTCAATGCATTACCATCACTTTAGTTGAGGTCATTAAGCACCCTAAACCCCAGATTATCAGGGTCTATTAAAACCTTTCTTAAAGGCAAAAAACAGGGTTATTGACTGGTATTGTGTGTGTGGTGGGCCAATGAGGAATCCAGAAATTCAGTAAATTTCTGGATTCCTCATTGGCCCACCACACACAGAATACCAGTCAATAACCCTGCTTTTTGCCTAATAAGGAAATGGGATAGCTTCCCAAGTGCTTCAGCATTGGAAAGTTTTGCCATGAAGCAGAAGTTTTGTTGAGAAATGTGGCAAGAAAGAATCAGATCTGAAGGTCAGTGCACATGAGTTGATACCCAGCCCCTGCCAACGTGTTGTTTCCCGGTAAGACAAGAAACTTTCCCCCACATTGTCTCTCTAATAATAATAATAATAATAATAATAATAATAATAATAATAATAATAATAATAATAATAATAATAATAATTCGAATCAACAAGTTCTTTGAAGTTGATTTTGCAATAAAAGCTAATGCAAGTAACGAACGACGTTTCGACCGTTCAACGGTCATTTTCAAGTTCGGTGTTAGAATAAAATTACATGTGTAAATATAGTAAAAGCGCTAAAAATATGTACATACAAACAATAGACAATGAGAATAAAAGGCTAAAAGTGGCTAAAAAATAACTTTGTGCAAATGGCATGTATAGCTGTAAAAGATATAATTAAAAGACGGGAATAAGAACATTAAAATACCTAAAAATACCTAAAAATAACTAAACAAGTAATTTTGCGCGGAGCGAGTCGCTCTGTTTGTTGAGCTTTGGCTTGAGAAGTCTAATAAAAAGCATCTCAAAAATTAAACAGTCAAGCTTGCTCTGGCACTTCCTTAAAATCTTAAAATTCTTCTCGATGTTATCTGGCTCCTTTCCATGTTGTTCTTTAATGTGACGTCCGATAGCCGATCCTTTGTGTTCTTCGATGCGCTGGTGTAAGTGCCGACACGAATAGCCGACATAATCTGCATCGCACAGATCACATTTTAAATAATACACAGCGCTTTGTAGGTTTACGATGGGCGGCTTCTGTTCCTTCACTTTAATTATGTCTTTGATCTTTCTGCTGGTGTAAACAGGACGGATCTCGGTGTTTATCTTTCGGCTGAGATCACTTAGTTGTCTGCGTACTGAGTTGGCTGCTTTTTGGTCCTTGTACGGCAAAACGACTCTAATAGGAACTTCCTGCTGACTAGGGGCCTGCTGCTGTTGAGGACACGCATTCCCCGTTACAACTTTTGCCTTGACAAATTGTCGGATAGTGGTTTCTACGAGGGATTCTGGATATTGTAAACGAGCAAAGGTCTCTTTAAGACGTTCGCATTCTTGATGGAAAAGCTTCCAGTTCAAGGAAAGCTTGAATGCGCGATTAAGCATTGTTTTGAGTAGTGAGTTGGGAATGGAGATTATCAAAAATGGATCCCAGCTGGACACGAAGGTCTACAAGAAACCAACAGATACTGGGCTTCTATTGCATTACCAAAGCCATCTTGATGTAAAGTACAAGCACTCACTAGACTTCTCAAGCCAAAGCTCAACAAACAGAGCGACTCGCTCCGCGCAAAATTATTTGTTTAGTTATTTTTAGGTATTTTTTAGGTATTTTAATGTTCTTATTCCCGTCACCTTATACGTGCTTTTAATTATATCTTTTACAGCTATGCATGCCATTTGCACAAAGTTATTTTTTAGCCACTTTTAGCCTTTTATTCTTATTGTCTATTGTTTGTATGTACATATTTTTAGCGCTTTTACTATATTTACACATGTAATTTTATTCTAACACCGAACTTGAAAATGACAGTTGAACGGTCGAAACGTCGTTCGTTACTTGCGTTAACTTTTATTGCAAAATAATAATAATAATAATAATAATAATTTATTAATTTGCTATAGCACCTTTTAACATAGAAATGATCAAAAGCGCTTTACATTCAACATACTAGTTAAAATTAATAAAACGAATCTATGATAGATAAAACCGATAAAAAGGAAAAATGCCAATAAATATACATTAATAAAATGAGAATAAAATGAAATATATTAAAACTACGTAAAAGCTAATCTAAAAAGATGTGTCTTGACATGTCTCTTAAAAGCGCCCACTGATTCGATTTCACGGATATGCGCGGGAAGGCTGTTCCACAATGTAGGGGTGGCAGCGTAAAACGATCTAGCGCCTAAAGTTGCCAACATGTGCCCCATAGGACGTTCCAAAACAATAGTGTAGTTCGATCTTAATGAATATGCAGAACAGGACCTAACGCTAACTAAATCACCAGCCAGGTGTACAGTATAAATGAGGACCAGTGACATACTACTGGGGGTAACCCCACGCAACCCTGTGATGAACTAGCATCCCATCCAAGGGGCGGAGTAGCAATACTCTTCGTGCTACAGAAACCAGGGTTAGCTCCGGCTCATGTGGGTCACCTTGGCTTGTGACTGACTTTACCTTTGAATCTTGGATATGAGGTAATTACAATAAACTTGGTGCTACAAATCCTTTTAGTTATTAATTGCCATATATCTTATACATAATCATGGGAAAATTGTTAATTATTCTTTAAATTAGCTTATAAGGACAAAGTACATCTGTTTGAAGATTTAAAATGGCCTGTATTCATTAAAGGAGGTCTGAGATATTTAACCTTTTGAGTCCCGGGAGCAAACACTCTCTATACATATTATGCTGTACCTTGTAAGACTTCTGTAATTCTCTCTCCTGATTTGCATATTTTTCTTGAAGTTGATCAAGTTCTGATAAGAAATAATAATAATATAAATGAAGCATAGGAAAACAGTTGTAATTTCTTTGATTCACTGAGTTTAACATTCACTAATGATCACCACTGAAAAAGGGGTAGACTTTGTTATCTCAAACTTTTTTCTTAATTTTCATTTTCTTCAACAAGATTTGACAAGTCACCAAAATTTTGGTGGCAACTCTGGGTACCGGAGCTTTTTTTTCCCTTTACATTCATGATTTGAAGCTTTGAAGCCACGACAAGGTTGACAAAGTTCCAGCCCTTGCTTTATATATTTATCTATATTCAACTGGCCTCTGTAGCCAGGGAATTAGCAGCTTGAGGGTAGCTAAAGAGGAGACTTATACAGTCAAAGCTCTCCTTGTGACCACTCTCGTAAGTCACCATCTCTAGTAATGACCAGCACTGTGAGACCCCAATTGAATTGTCATTTAAACTTTGCAATTAAAAGCTCTTGTAAGTGACTGCTCCCATAAGCGACTGCAAACACTTTTGTGAGTTACTGATTGGTCTTTTTCTTTGTTTTTTAGTCCTTGTAAGTGGCCAATCAGTCAAAACTTTAATAAAAGCATAATAAGCATACGCTTCTTGAACAAATTTAGAGTAATGCAAACTAGCGAGGCTCTTCTTTGATCGGCATGAGAAGAAATAATAAACTGTTAAATATTATTACCACAATAACATTAATAGCCCTTAACGTATCTCAAGCTTTACTGTAAAGCTCTCATGAGCAACCACCCTCTATTGTTTCATCACATAGTCAATTTGCAAGAGCCCATTCTTGTAAGCAACTGGCTATGCGTTGTCAGAGCTTCGACTGTAGTTGGTGTTGTACTGAGTATATTTAGTAGTCCATCCTTGAGATGGTCTAGAAAAATTTGAGAAATAAATATTTTTGTTTACTAAAATACACAGAAGTCGAATGTGACTTTCTTGTGTAGGAGTCCTTTTATATAAGCTCACTTTTTGTCACTGTGTAAAACATTTTAAAAAAATGGCAGAAACAGTTATCTGCATTTAATTCCCATTCAGTAAGCATTAGCACCATTTGAAAGTCAAAATTCTTCATGTTGTATTAACACAACGTTTGGTCAGTTAAAAAAAGTTTAATTTTCTGCAATCAATATAAGCTTAAGCTTAAGCTAATAATAATATAAGCTTATAGTGGAGAAATGTAGAGAATTAAAACAGCACATTCGATTTCCCGACATTTTGAACCAAACAGGAAGTATAATTCCAGGATCAGGATTATAAGATTCTTATGGAACTTATCAAAAACCGCAAAAGAGCAATCGTACGTTATTTAAGGGCCTAATTTTTTACACTTTTACGATGTTTTAATGATGGGAGTCAATACGAACCTGCCTGGTGCCTTTGAATATTAGCTTCGAGCTCATAATTTAAGGTGCGCAGCTCAATCAGCTGTGTCTGAGGAAAACAAGAAACAATGACTGAAATTATAACCGCAAATTAAAAGTTTTGTTGACTTCTTTCCGGTATAGTACCTGCATTCGAGTAAACTCCTCGTCTGATAAGGAGGACGCCATTTTGGAAAATGGCCACTTCCTCTTCCCCAGCATCCCCTGCAGCGCCATTGGCCTCGTCTTGATGTGAAATCTCCATTCGACCAAAGCTTCCGGTTTGAAATTTCGAAAATTGGAACAGTGGTCGAATACCATTTACACTGGCAAACCGGTCGGTTTCCCGTTTGGGCCGGTTTGGGCAAATGGTAGGCAAATTTCCGTATTGGGAAAATTCCGTTCGGGACTGGCGCTTACCATTTACAGAAATCCCTACCATTTACCAAAAAAATTGGCACGACGGAGACGGCTAACGCGAAGGTCACAAAACAAAAGCTCTAATTAACAAAACAACGACTCTGCACGAGCGTTATTTTTTGTATATTTCTTTGCTGTTCTGTGCACAACTGCAACGTGAAATGACCAAATTCAGCGTTTTGTGTAGAACGCAAACACATGTACACGACGGTGAATTTTCGTTTTTATAATAATACTGAATATACTAGTAATAACTTTATTCACGTGTCAAGTGATCTAGCACCCTGTAAAGACAGGGCGCTAACTGGGGACACAGCTATTTTAAAATTAATTTTCTAAATAAGTTCTTCCTGAACTGATACACCGACCCTACAAATTCAGCTCCTGGATAATTCGACTGCATTAGACAGGTTAAACGAGTCAGCATCATCGCGAAGAAGTTTCAAAGATTGTGAAGTCATTTTAAAAGTGACGTTTTCCTTCCCGTTAAGCTCCCTAATTGATCGTTGTTGGGACAGAAAATGGCTGCGAGAGCCTGAAACTGGTATCAAAGATTAGGTTTGAACAAATGGTACACGAATTTCCGTTTGGAACATTCCATCCGGAAAAACAGGACTACCTTTTCAGACGTTCCGTTGCTCCCGGAAATTTTCCACTAGAACGACCCGAAAAGTCGTGTACCATTTACTTTCCAACCGGAACTTCCGGAAAGTTGTTGTAAATGGTAAACAACCAGTAAATCCTGAAATTTCCCGGCTGGTTTATTATACCAGCCCGGCTGGGCCGAACCGTTCCATTCAGTTTCGGACGGAAATTCCAGTAATTTACGACAGAACGTGGTTTCCTGAAAATTTAAAGCGTTTCAATCGCAATTTTTTTAAAATATTTGTTTAATAAAGAGGATGCGAAGGCGAAATTTTGTGATGTGTGTTGAAAGCTATTTTGGTCAATTTATTGAATTTGTATTTAGCCGGGGGGGGGGGGGGTGTATTTTATTCACAAATTCACAAAAATACATAAATTTTTAAATACAAGAATTATTAAATACTGCTAACATACTCACAAATGAAGATTCGGTTCCGCCCGATGTTAATCGAGGCGGGTGGAGCTACATAGGTACAGCGCAGTCCGTCAATGGTTGATTAAAAATAAATAAATAAATATAATCAAATAAGAATAAATAACAAATACATCGATTGACAACTTTTAGGAATTACAGGCAAGAACAGGTATAACAGAACACTAAATATAAACTTAATAGAGGAGAGAAAGAAAGGATACGAAAAATGGGAAAATTAAGCAATTATACTATATAGTTTGCAATCTTCTGTAGTAGAATAGGTGCTTCAACATAATCATCCTCTGCCTCCACTGATTTATAAAGAGATCAATGATGTTAAAATAAGACGGTACAGTCATACTTGAGACGTCAAACATTACAGATGAAACTGTTTCAACATCAGTGTAACATTTACGGGAAGAATTTTTGAGGAAGTAAACAAAGGCACGGCATGCGCTCTGGGTTAAGAAAAATACATCAAACGAAGGGCACGTTTTTGTAACACAAGGATTTTTTGTAAATGGGTTTTAGCAGCTTGACCCCAAGAAGCCAAACCATAGGACAAGTGAGGCAATGTGAAAGAGTGATAGATGCTTAAAAGAGTAACGAGAGGAACGAAGTGCATTTGGCGTTTATTATTTGGTAATTTTTGCTTGCTGGTCACATTTTCATGCGTCCCCCAAATGGACACCAGGAATGCCTTCTACATTCTCTCCCTAACTACTTTGCTTCTTGAATACACCAATTATTTCCTCAGTCGTTTTTGTCGGTTCTTTTGATTATGCTTATGTACTTCTGTCATGTACAAATGTCTGAAACGTCTACAGGAAAATTTAAACACAAACGTATAGAAAATTGAAAACAACTCTCATTTAAGTTGGAAACTTAAAATTCAATACAGAATTCATATCTGGCAAAACGTTCGATATTGAAATGAACAAAGAAAAAACGGTTTTTGTGGCACCTTTTTTGAACCCTATTTTACGGAATTTTTATATTTGGGTCTTCTGGGTGGCTGGAAATGTATCTTATTAAAAACCGCCATGCGCTATGAAAACTGCTAATTTATACTCATTACAAATGACCCAAATTTCTAAATGCTGCTGAAGCTATCAGGTCATAAATCTCTGGCATACTACAAAATAAAGATAAAATGGTCCAAATTCCTGCTTTCTGTGTCAGCTTCACTCAGTGGACCCCCCCTTTCGTTAACCGTGCAATCAAGTGATCCCCCCCCAACAAAATCTCCTCCCCCCAGGGCAATAAATAATGACCGGACCTTAAATGAAAACTATTATTCATTTTCTTACAATCCTATTTTAAGTAGAAACGGCAAACATCTAAATAACATTTTATTCCTTTGCATATAGCATCTTATATCCCTTGTTCATGTTTACTCGTAGCTTATCAAAGCCCCGAGGAACAAGCTTGGCCATCAAAAACTCCACGATACTCGACAGACATCCTTTGAAGAGGTTGTTCAGTAATAACGGGAGACCTTTACATGACACGTCATGTTCATCCTCTTGCATACTCGGAAAACATCCTTTGAAGAGGTTGTTTGATAACGAGAAAACTTTACAGGATACTTTAGGCTCATTCTCGTCGGGAATGGCGATGAAAAAATTCCCGCCATTGTATACTCTGATGCAACCGTCTTCACCCTCGGGTTTGGATGGGTGTGTGGCGTTCTCCTGAACTGTAATGAAAGCTTGCTTGCCATACCAATCGATTGCCTTTATTGGTGAATAGTGCAAGACGAAACTTCGATCACTGAGAGGCCATGGATTTGCAGATCGCACATATGTGACAAAGCTTCCATCGTCGAACGCTTCCAATATTTCGTGGTCTACAAACCCATCATCCCACCTGTGACGACTCTCCCCGTTCGAGGGGTCCAACAACTGCAGGAACTTCTCCGCTGGCATCGGCATGTCGTAGGTGAAGAGTATCTTAATGGGAACCTCTTCACCTGGGAAGGTTTTAATCCAGTAGGTAGATGCAGGGGTTTTGTAAGCTTCGCTCCAGCCCTCGCCTTTATCCAAGTCTTCTTTGAACCATTTAGCTCTTTCAATTTGCTTTTCGAAATCGAAAGATGGCAACGACTGCTCTTTGGACTGCATATCGATCGCAACGAATATCACAAACAATTTTCAAAACCTGCCTATCGAGAAAATGGAATGTTCTGACTTTGATGTCCAACGCTAGTATTTACACATTCATACCAAGCTGGAATGATTCAGTGGCTGAAAGAAGTCACCTGATCAGTTAAATGGGACAAAAACAATAAAGCTAATTGGGCTTATTGTGGTTTCACGGCTGCCATGTTGGTAGCCATGACAATACCATATCCCTTCTTTAAAAATTCTGAAAGTTATATTTTCGAGCAAATACACCGAACACAAGTTTCTCACATACAGCACTACGTGTTTCGATAGTAGACCTCAGTGGCATGGAAACTTTTTATTTGAAGAACTAGACTGGGCTTGGGATTTTGCCCATAACGTAAATAGAACTTTATTAGCGCAGAATGACCAAGGAGAAAGTCGAATAAGCAAGGTATACTTTTTTAACGTAAAATTACAAATGAGCAAGAAAACAAGCTGTCCGGCTGGATTAAGCCAGCTCTCGCCTGTGGCAATGGTTCTTTTGTTTGAAAAAATAATTACTCAAATATAAATTGGGATCCGTCGGCGACCCGTGGAAATACAAAAATTGGATTTATCAACTGCGATTCGCTCTGGAGAAGGGCTAACGGTCAAAACGCCAGCTTTCAATTTCTCTACAGTCAGTTAACAGGGGCATCCAACGAGAAAATTTTAGCAAAACACTTGAAATATCATTTTCTGCTTTCTTAGACTGTTTCACAACTTTTTAAAGGCATATTTGTGTGAGCTAATACAAATTGATCTGTCAGGCCACAGAAAATTTTGGGAAGCAGAATTTCCGTGCTGCTGATGGCTCTCCGAAAAACGTAGGCTGTCGACCTTATTTTGTACTCTTGACAACATATTTGTCCCTCCAAACTAATAAGTTTTCTTGTTACGAAAGTCCGAGGTGAAGTTTCGCCAAAGAAATCTCTAGCTTTCACTGCCATTAAATCCTTATATCTCAGGCGATTTTAAGCCTTCCGAACAGATATATATTCCCCGAAAGGAAACCGTTAGATGCCCCTAAGTTGATAAATCTAAATTGTTGTGTTTCTCTCCACCGACGCAGAACATCAGTAACGTTCATTGAGGAAAGGAACATCACCTCAAATGACAAATATTTACTGCAAATAAAGGCACTTTCTGTACTTTTATTTTCAACAAAACTTCAGCAAAAGCCCTCTCTCATCAGCATGCCAGCACACATGAATGTAATACAATCTGCATGATCAAAACACATGCAAGAAAGTTACGGACCTCAGAGGATCTGTTTTGGAGCTTCAATTTTGCTCCTTCAGTACAATGTCTCGTCTCCTTTGATCATGGCTTCTCGCAGTTTATCCTGAACCCCTGAGGAACAGTCAATCAGAAACTCGATATTTGGTAGCCAGCTTTTTATGAGAGATTGCTAACTCCAACACTTGACACGCTGCTCCCAGCTCGATGTTTGACCTCCTCCCTTTCAAGCCCAAACGGCCTCTTATTGTGAGTCCTTTCCATATAACATCTTGTATCCATTGATCATGTCTTCTTGTAGCTTGTTGAAGGCCCCAGGGACAATCCTGCCCATCAGAAATTCGATATTTGGCAGCCATCCTTTGTAGAGGTTATTTGTTAGCCCCAACACTTTGCACGCTGCCCCCGGTCGATTCTCGTCTGGAACGGCGACATAAAAATTCCCGCCATTGTACGCTCTGATACAACCATCTCCGCCCTCGGGCTTGGACGAGTGGGTTGCGTTCTTCTAGAACATAACAAAACAAAAGCTCGCTTGCCAAACCAGTCGACTTCCTTGATCGGTGGATAGAATAACACGAAACTTCGATCAGTAAGCGGCCATGATGTTACAGCGCGCATGTACGTGATAAAGCCACCATCAGCGTACGCTTCCAATATTTCCAGGTCTTTGAATCCATCATCCCACTTGTGACGACTCTCCTGTGTCGACGGATGCGACAACTGCAGGAATTTCTCTGCGGGCATCGGCATGTCATACGTGAAGAGTATCTTAATAGGAACCTCTTCATCTAGGAAGATTTTAATCCAGTAGGCAGATCCCGGACCTTTGTAGGCTTCCGTCCAGCCCTTGCCTTTGTCCAAGTCTTCTTTGAAACTTTTGACTCTCTCCATTTCTTCTTCGAAACTAAAGATGGGAACAACTGCTCTTTGGGCTTCATGACGATCAGGCAAGCACTGAACGAAATATCATAAGCAACTTTTAAAACCTGCCGAAGAATGGAACTGGGCATCTGCTTTGACTTCCCGTTGAAAGTTCGCTTTTTATTATAAACTTGACCAACAAAGATGTCTCAAGAGAATTATTCCTTTTTCTTCTTTGGAAAGAGACAACGAACGTTGAAAGTTCGGTTTTTAATGTCTCTGGAGAATTATTCCGTGACCATGTTTGAAAAGGAACAACAAACGTCATCCGTTTAGAATACATGACATTAACATTTCTTTTCCTTATACATGTTTTCCAACTTCTATTTTATGCAAAATATACACTTTTTTAATATAAGAACGCCTTTTTTCTTGAGCTGAGGTCGGAAGTTCGAATCAAGAACTGTGAAACTACTTGGTTTTATTTTTTAATGACCGTTTAATTGTTGAAGTTACAAACTGAATATTTGCTCTTTGTTACGAGTACGTTTTGTGTTTAGTAAACAGATCACGTCCAAGAAAAGTACATCTCTTTTAGTCCATTGATCGCAATGAGTGTGGTATCCAAAGTATATCGATATCAGTTTGAAGTTCATATTTTTATATATTTTTAGCCAGCCATCAAATTTTTAGTTGATCGTTAGGTTTTTTCCATTGGACAAACAAGTGCGGCCTTAATTCATTAAAGAACGCCGCCGTTGCCAAAGAAGTTGCCGCACGACAACCAAGAATAAACTTCTAGCCAATCCTAGCGCATTGCGTAGCTTTGTGTTTTGACAATTTAGCGTCGGTTCGAGCTTCAATAGTGACTTCTGCTGCTAGCCACCATCCTCTACACATCAAAGATTTCACTTTTTTTAAAAAAGCTGTTTTTGCTAGAAAACTGAGTGCCATCCCCGGCTATTAGCGTCGTTATCGAATAAGAAGGGTGGCGTTGAGGTGTCCCCAATTAGCGTACATCCCTGTACACTAGATGTTACGACACATTAATAGTTCTTACTGTTCTAGTTTCAGTTTGGAAAATGCTTAATTATAAATAGTGCCTCTTAAACTGACTCTGGGAGTGAAAGGGTTAATTTTGAGTTGTGCCCCAGCAATCGATACGCCAGTGATTATAGTCATTTGCATATCATTTACCCTTTGCTCGTAATAAGTTATTTGTTTTCGATTAATGCGTATGCTGTAATGCTAATAATATTTCCATCCAAGGACAAGTTACGTGTTGATTTACAAAAAAGTTCTCCTGAATGATGCGAATTCGGGCTATGTCGCGTGAGCGCATGATTTTCGCACTTCCCTGCTTAACACCCAGTTATAGATCTGACGTACAGACATGCAGCAATACAGAAAGATTTTGACCAATGAACTGTGTTCTTTTTGCTAATGGCTGCTCTTTAATTGGCAAAATATTTTTTATTGTGGAATGGAACAATTTTATCATTAGTCGCTGAAAAGAAGAAATGTCACAAAGTAGAGCCATTAGTACGTGTGATGTTGATCGTGTCGTGTACGACAGAAGCGAATTTAAAGTCCCTGGTTTGCGTCTTAATTCTTCTTGGAAAAATGTGCATCTCTTCAGAGTAGTCTTGCAGGTTGGTTTTTTTCTCTTGAATTTTTTTTTCGTCTAAACCTTTTTTTTAACGACAAGAAACCTTGAACCAACCTAAAATCGCCACACCTAACATGCCGAAAGTTAAGCAGTAGTCAGGGCCGTAGCTAGCGGGGGGCAAGGGGGGCAGCTGCCCCCCCTGGACCAGTTGAGACAGACAAATCAAGTCTGTGATTGAGGATTTTCATTATTCAAAGGACTTGTTTTCTTTAGACTCATTTATTTTGACTGTAGTGACTTGCAGTTGTTTGCCATTTCCATGGCCGGGAAATTGGTTCGTCCACGGTGTGTGCAAATGGTAAGCAAAACGAAGCAAAACCCCCTCTTGAGCTTGGCGTGTACCATTTGCATGGTTCAATCTTGGTAGTGTTTCTTGTAAAAGATCCTTCGCTGCTCTGCGTCGTCTGAAGCTCTGGACACGTTCTTTAATGACAGAAGAGCGCCTCAGGGGCCTCGCAATGATGCTTATTCATCGTGGAATCAACTACATGCCAATGCCAACGCCAAAGGATATTTATGAACGAAAATCAAACTGGAGACATCTTTTATAGGTTAGTCAGCCAAACATCATGCAGAATTGTGAAATGTTTAGTGTACTAGTGCTGGGATATACGGTGTGTTTCAAATTAACAGGACCTCGGAAATAATGTTGTAAGCACTGAAAACATCTGCCTTTTCACACTTATTCGAGGTCGATTTTCGGAGACATATCTTATGACAAGTGCTGAAAATAGCGTTTAGGAGCCTCCAAATTTGAAAATTTTCTGGGGGATGATACCCCACACCCCCTGCATGGCTCGTACCTTCGGCACTCGCGAAAGTGCCCCCCCTGTACGAAAGACCTAGCTACCGCCCTGGTAGTCCTTTGCTGTTTGTTATCTCCTGGTTAGCCGAATGGTTTGTTGGTTAAAGCCTTTTCGTTTAGTCTAACTAATTTCCTACCATCAGTCCTTCATCTCTTTGCATAGCGTATTTTCGGTGTTCAGCATTAAACTTCTGCCTGCCGTTTCAAATTTTTCGTTCAAAGATAAATAGGTTTCACCACAGTCATACATAACAATAACCTTTATTTGTATGACTATAATTATTTACAGTATTGCAAAAGGTACGTTAAAACAAGAACAACAAGAAAAAGAAATAATTATTATGATATTAATAACAGATAATCAAGTGACATCATTCTTAGAAGACAGTACTGTCACGCAAATTATTCAATAATGAAATATATTTCGTTAATCGTAAATTAAGATAAATATCTTCGGAGTTCATCAGTTTAATCACCAGGTCCGAGTAAGATAGCTGCTGAAAATTATGGAGATGACTTTGTATTTGCGCGAAAAATTCATTTCTAAGTTTGAAATATTTCGGGCAATAGCAGAGGAAGTGAATTTCATCTTCCATTGCATTGGAGTCACAAACTGGACATAACCTTTTGTCGTGAGGAGTTTGGTTATACCTTCCAGTTTCGATCACAAGTTTATGATTGCTTACGCGTACTTTTACCAGAGCCTTTCTATTGATCGTTTTTCTAGTTAGGTTTAAATAACTTGAAATTTCATAACAACATTTAAACGTATTATAAAACTCTAATTTCCTTGTATAATTAACTGAATGCCGCCACTGAGTGATATATTTCTGTTTCATTATATCTTTATATCTTGATATTTTGGATTTATCTAAATTAACGTTAATATATGAAATTGATATATTTAAACTGCGGATAAAGATAGAATTATACGTAGATCATCGCAGTGATGGTGTTTCAACCTAAGCGGTTGAAAAGAAGAACCCTGAAAAAATTCGGGCTTGAACGGGAATCGAACCCATGACATGATATATTTCATATATTAACGTTGATTTATTCTCCATCTACGGGATAAATACGAATTCTCAATTGACCAGCTCCCAGTCGGCTTGATAGCTCAGTTGGTTAGAGCGCTGCACCGGTCATGGGTTCGATTCCCGTTCAAGCCTGAATTTTTTCAGGTTTCTTCTTTTCAACCGCTTAGGTTGAAACACCTTCACTGCGATGATCTACATATAATTCTTTATCTAAATTGTTGGGAACAAAATTCGTTTAAAAATCCTGTTTCTGGTAAGCTCCCCAAATTTCACAGTTGTAGGATAGTATGGGTGTGATCATCGTATCGAATATTTTACAAGCCAAAGAAGGTTTTAATCTACTAATGTCTGTGTTTTGTCTTAAGCCGAAAAGAGCGTGAAGAGCTTTCTCTTTCAA
This sequence comes from Siderastrea siderea, assembly GCA_964030785.1. NCBI lineage: Eukaryota > Metazoa > Cnidaria > Anthozoa > Scleractinia > Rhizangiidae > Siderastrea > Siderastrea siderea. Next base: position 10,386,516 of record OZ034977.1, on the reverse strand, counting down.
GTGTTCGAGAGACACATTGAAATTACCAGTTGAGGAGATTCGGGTTCCTAATTATGTGTATTCGTGTACAATATCAATGTTCTGTTTTCCTATGTGGAATTCTAGATCGGAGTTTTTCTTTGCACGTTTTTGAAAGATCATAATTTTGGTCTTTTTAGAATTGATATCTAACATCCAAGAACTGCTAAAAGAATATAACGTGTTTAGACAATTTTGCAGACCTACTTTGGATCGGGATAAAATAATCAAGTCATCAGCGTATAAGAGGGAATTTAATTTGGTACCATTTGGAAGAATGATGGGATCTGATAAAGTATCAGTCAGATTAGAATGTACACAACTAATACTGTTGTATTTCTTTCTCCCACCGGTTTGATTTTGAAACCGAGTTTATGGTATTGTGCCGGATAGAAACTACAGGGTCAAAGGAATCAAGCCACATTTGGTCGCACCACTTCGACTCAGGAAGGTACGGGAATAATTCTTTGAATCTGTCATTTAGTCTATTAGTTTGCCTCAAAAACTGTTCTAACTTAACTTTAATTCAGTCATATCCCATATCAAACACAGCTTGCTTCATCTATTGGGGTTCTGACTACTTCTGTCAAGGAGAGGCCAAAATTGATATCATTTTAAAGTCGCAATTTAAATGCAAGCTGCAGGAGCACCCAAAATTTAAACATAATCCCTCACATGTCATTTACCGTTTTCGCAGATTGTTTCAAGTTCTTCGGTCAAAATTATATTAATGTGAGCTAACACCGGTTGATCTTTTCGGACTCCTTAGCTGAAACTTAAGTGCCAGAAAATTTTAGGGAACAATTTTAGTTTGGTGCAAAAATGTTGTTAAGTTAGAGAAAGCACAAGAAGGTTGAAGCTCCTTGACGTCAGCACCAGCTAATTGAGATAAGTCCAAACATTTTGTTTAGTTGCATGCTTTCCGATGGTATAAGAACAATATCAGGCAAACGTTCTTCGAGAATCGGGTATGCGTGGTTTAAACACGGTTAAAAGGCGATTCCTAGAGTTCTGTTTTGGGAAGCAATCGTTAAGTTACTGTAGTAAAAAAAATTGAACTTTGGATTGACTTGGTCGATTAATTCCTTCATCATGATCTAGCTAGTTCATGCTTGTCAGATTTCGGTAAGAGTTTTGATAAAATTGCATGATTTTTTGAAACCAAAAGAACTTGCGAGTAGAATTTAATCATTTCACCATCAGTAATCAACTTGTTTTCTTCTGATTACAATGCGAAGCACGCCGAGAAAGATAGAAACAGTTCAGTATTTCAACTAGCTACAATAAGGTCTTTCTTCTTCGCAGAATTAGCAGTTACTCATCACTGGTTTCGGTTTAGCTTTGTATAAAGTCCAACTACCTGATCTATTTACCTGCTTAATTCTAAGAAATGCGTTTTCTTGAACTAAAATGATGAAGTTATCGGGCAGAAAGAAAGAAATAGTCACGCAGTAAATTTGAAACAATTTCTTTAAAATCAAAATCAAAAGTTTTCTTTTCTTTTCTTCTTTTCTTGTTTAACCGCATTCTTTGCATTCTTAGTTTGTTTAAGTAGAATTTGACTTGTTGAAAACTTAATCCAAAAACTCGTATAGCACGAACGGTAAAAAATGGTATTTTATCGTCAATCCGACGTTATTTTCGTTTAAATCTGGATTCGCGTTACTTAAAAACTTTCCATGGTTTAAATATACTGCATATTGGTATATATATTTGTTTTCTTTTTCTTCTATGGTATTTAGATTATGCCCGAAGTTTTCTTTTTTTGCTGGTGTTTAGAAAGTAGCATTATAGCATTACAAAATGAATTAATCAATACTTTTATAAGTTCTTCTGCAATCGCAGCTTCTTCGGGACTTAGGTATTCAGAAGTTTTCGCGACAGCTTCGTAATTTTAGCATAAAGAAGTTCAACATTGGTGTGTTTCTCGGCACAATTCAGCTTGGCATTATCCGCGAGCATAAAATAAAACCAAATTGACAGTGTAATCGCCCCATGCAACAGAATCCACAGCGGTATTGGATTCCGGATTCCACCCCCTGGTTTCCGGATTCCAACCCTCTGGAATCCGGATTCCAACCTCCTGGATTACGGACTCCAATCATCTGCATTCCTCTGTTCTTTACAGAAGTCAGTGGAGGACAACCCTGGTGGAACTCCTACAGGGATCCCGTACGATCCTACCCAGGGGCAGGTTTCACAAAGCTGTCCTAAGTCAAGTTGATTCCTAAGTCTTGTCTCTTAACAATACATAGGACACATCTTATCTTAGGAGGGTTCGTGAATTTAGCCCCAGTAACATAACAGTAATCCTAACCATTTTTGATAGGATCCTACTGAGGATCCTTTCAAATCTTTTAGGATCCTGCGCAAGGATGATCTATGCAAGAACCTTTAGAATCGTTGGGGGCTGAAGGATCGTTTCAGGGTCCTGAAAGACTGACGTTGCAGGAAACCTTGAGGATCGTTACAAGAACCTCAAGGATCTTTGAAAGATCAGGAGAAAGGTCCTTGAAGGTTTTCAAAGATCGTTCGAAGATGTTCTCCAGGGTAAGTCACGACCCCGTTGACGTTTTCTCTCCAACTTAATAGTAATTCTCACATAATCAACAAATATCAAACGACAAATGTTCATCATTATTGTTACAACAAACTCTTGTTTGGAAGGCCTTCGTGCAGGACAACCCTCGTAGTTCTGCGGCCTGCTGAGCTTACTCTTGCCTGACCTTCTGGGTCGGCATACTCTACCCCAGCCTCAGATCAAAATAATCAGCTCCATGCGGCAGGAGCCCATGTTGACGGTCCTTGTAGAACCATTCTTTAGCACTTGTCTCCTGATTTATTTGTTTAGACCAACGAAACCAATGGTTTGGCAAAAAAAAAATTTTTTTGTTAAAAATAATTTTCATGATTACAGTCAGTTGGCAAAGCAAGGCACTAAAGAATGCAGTTATGACGCTACTTTGTCACTCAGGCAATGGCAATTAGATAAGCGAACGTGTTTGGAGCAGGGTTTTCTTTCTTTTACTTAAATGTAAAAGTCTATTATTGAAGAAGATTCAACAAAACAACAAAAGTTAATATTTTAATATTATTCATGTTGTAATATTGTGCACTTACAAGTCACAAACAAGCGAATGTGTTTGGAGCAGGACTTTTTCACTTTAATGGAAGTGTCTATCACTGAAGAAGATTCAACAATATTATTATTATTATTATTATTATTGTTATTAATTTTCATGTAGTAATATTGTGCACCTACAAGGCAAAAACCCATAGAAGGGCAAATCAATAGCACAATAATTATAATCAACTTCACTTTTTATTCTTTGAGGGAAAGCTGTTCCTGTTCTGACTGATTTAGAGCAACCAAAGTTAAATGTGTTCTGTTAGAAGTCACATCGCATGTGTCACCCTTGTAACGTTTGTGCTTGATCAGCCGGTGGCTCTAGCGCTGTCTCTGATATCATAACAATGAAGAACAAAACAAATTTTGAGAAATTTCAGTATTGCAGCTCAATGCACAGTCTCGCAGCTTGACACGTTTTCCTGCTTAGAGCGATTTTTCCCTCAGCGTTTCTAAGTAGAAATGCAGCACTTGGTGGAATGCGTCAGTTAAAAGCTGTTTTCCGAGCAAAACGTACCTTTAATTGATAAACCTTTTATCGATGTCATATTGGACAGCAGATATTTTTCTTCATCTACCTTCTTGCAGAGCTTGCGGAGGAAGAAGCGTTAGAACTGAAGCTACCAAGATTCCGAAGACAGTTCGTCGGTCGACCATTTGCCAGTACTTTGGAATTACTGAGAGGTAAGAACTTGAATCCGTTTATATGAATGAAAAGATAATGTAACTTTTGTCAAGCTGGGATCGTGAACCTTTTAATCTTTACACCTTTTCATTTGGCAAGAGCCTCGGGCGAAAATATGGCTATTTTTTCATTGAACTTTAGCTTATTGCTATTCTTCAGAAAATCAAATATACCCAAGTTCCAAAACCTCCTTTCTTTCGGACTTAGCAGTCTTTTTTATTGCTATCTTAGCATTGTAACTTTCTAGGTTTCACTACTTTAAGGTAGAAGCCGGGTCCAGAGAACCGTATCATTTATTGGTCAAATCCATGTTGTAAAATTTACGTTAGTGACTTTTTATAGAAACCCACAGTTTTTGCCCTTTGCCATCTCTGACGGTGGAGCAGGCGTTTGTTTCGGATGTATACAATATTCCTCGCCGGGTGTCTGTGATATACATTGGTATTTATTTTCGTTCATAAAGCAGAGGCACGGAGGAGAAGCTTTAAGCAAAATAAGTAAAGGTCGTTTCCTCATTTCTCGGTGTTTTCGCAAAGGGATATTTGTGTACGCTAACAGAGGTTGAGCTGTTGTGATTTTGGCCGAAAACATTACTCGTATCGCGTATCGCGAATTTCTGAGCTGCCAGTGTCGGCTTTTCGTAACCTAATTTCGCACTCCAAACGACATATTAGTCTATCCGAAAGCGAAAATAAAATAAACTAATTTTTACAAAAGTCTTAAGTGATATTTGGCCAAAGAAAAGTCTTCTTTTTCATCACAATTAAATCCGGATATCTCGGGCAATTTTGGCTTTCTGAACAGACATATTCTACACGGCCGAAACTGAACTGCATGTTTACTTAGGCACCTCTGAGAAAGTCAAGTTAGTGTACGGTTGTTCGGTCATTATTTTATAGTTATTGTTTTTAACCTTACGATTTTCTATCGTGAAATTCTACAACTTCTTTTGCTCGGATTTCGCTAAAAAAAAACGTTTAAATGCAGTGTAGACATGTATCTTCAATAATCCGCTGTATTATCGGAAGACTGATGCTTATTTTCGAAGAAAATGAATGCTGAATTTTAATTGGGCTCGTTTCCAATACTGCACTCTAGCGAGAGATGCTCATTCTTTAAAGATCCCTCTAAGTACTGAAAAATGACTATTACAGTTGCTCAGCTACACCCGATTTAACCCTTTTCAGTTCAACTGAGGCGCGTAAATTTATTGAACGCTCACGCTTGAATAGCCCGCCATTCTGCACGATGTTTCTTGTGTAAGAACGGTTGTTTTCGGGGATGACAACTTTTGAATTTAAAAATTTAACTTAAAGCACCAACCCTGAAGGTTTTGTTGACAATTTGATGACTTCTTTTGCTTTGATATGTAAAGTTAAAAGACTGTAAAGTTAAATTCAGCTAAAAAAAACCTCATTCTCTAAACATGATCGGAAATGTTTCATCACACCGATCACCGACTCGAAAACAGTGTCTGTGATTTTATAAACGTAGCTACGCCCTTCTAGTCTGCATGTTCCAAATTTACCATCTTAGCTAACGTCGTATTAATTTCAATTACCATGCCAAAGTCTGGTCCATATAATGAAAAGAACATCACTTGGACACGTTTGTTCAAAGAGATGAATTTTATGTTTTTTTGGGAACCTCAATATCTTATACTTGTTCTCTGGAAAAGACAATATCTCTTTTCCCACTGAAACATAAAATTCATATGTTCTCGCCTCTCAATGTTACAGAAATCAACTAAACCTCACTCAGTGAAAGAGCACATCGGATATCGCAGCCCATAAAGGAACTGTCAAACTGGGCAAATTTTCTTACAATGTGCCTCATGAGCAACCTCGTTCTCAGGGTCTATCAAGGGAAAAGGAAGAAAAGAGACCCTCACAAGTCGAGCGAATAGCTGCCTTGTTTAACATACCCTGCAATGAACATGCCCTACTTTTCTCATTGATAATCGAAACTTCAACTCATTCGTTACGAAGGGGTGTACACTCTTATGTATTTTAAGGATAACGGATAATTGATGTAAAAACGGAAACCTAAAAATGATAGGGATAAAGGATGACCCAGCCCCCCTCCCCCCCACCCCCTATTGGGACCGCACTAGAGAAAATTGTTTTACCTAACCACGCAAACCTGCTAAAAATGTCCGATTTTTTGAAGCCATTTATATTCACTTTCTGTCTAACAAAACAGTTCCAAACTTAGACTACGAGCAGTCTCTCTTTCCGCTCAGGGATTTTCCACGAAAACGAACAAGCGAGCGCTCGCTTTGTGGTTTTCCTCGACAATCCCTGAGAAGAAAGAGAGGCTGTTCGTAGCCTACTCCAAACTTGGCAGGATAACCGTTATTAAGGTGCCTTATCAGATGATAGATAAAATTGCATTCACCGAACCGGTTGATTTTGACACTCGCCTCGTTCCCCGCCTTCTACTCATTTCCAAAAGTGGCCAATAGCCAGGCAAAGTCTAAATTAAGTCAATTATCAATAAGTCAATCGATAACTGAAGGTGGGTTTGTTTGAGATCCACCTTGAATTCCAGTGTTCAGTGGAAACTGAAATTTTCAGCAAGCGTATTTGGCAAGTTACGTGCTCTGACTACCTATCAGTGTTAAAATATTGGCATTTTGACTACGTCGCTCTTATTCGCAGTCGACTTATCACTGAGTTGTGGCAATTCTAGCTTTGTTCTAAAATCTAAACTTTATGATCAGGCCACCCAAGCTTCGGATCTGACACTGTCACTCACGGTAGCCATGTCTTCTTTTGTGTAATTTGGAGGCAATTCGGGGCTATTATGCGAGATCTCTCCACATGAAACGGAGCCAAAACCTCTTCAGTCGATATAGTTAGCGTTTCACTTCAGTTAACTTGACGATTACAGCTCGTGTCATCCGGCCATCGCGCGGATAATAGCAGCTAATACACCTTTTGCTGTACATCACCAAGAAATACACATACATTTGTGCGAAAAATTTAATCAATAACGCACAGATACATTCATTTTCATCAACAACTATTCATTAACGAGAATGTGATATTCATTATACGAAATTTATATAACCACAAACATTCATTAGCCCTAAACGACAAACATTTGCTTTTTTTGCCGCCAATCATAAGAAGAAAACATTTACTTCATTTATGTGTAAATTAATATCACTAGCAGCAATCGTATTAGCAAGCGCACGAATAGACAACCACCTCAAAAGTATAAGTCAAATTGAAGCTTCAACATCCCCCCGGGCATTTGAACTTTTATAGATTGGCTTGTTCAAATTCCCTCCTCATCGGGGCAAAAAAGCCGTTCAAATGCTCCACCGATTAGTACTGACATACCTCTCCTCAAAGACAAATTTCCTCTTCAATCAAACACTGTTCACGCTTTCCAGAGAGAGATATGCCATAATAACACCTTCAAACTTCTTTTAAAGACCCTTTCGAAAGAGTTGTTCGCTAACAAAGGTGAAATTCTATCTTGTAAATCCGTCAAACCGTACAAAAACCAAGAAAAAAAAAACGGGTATATTACACATGAACAAGAGATATAAAATCCGGTTCAAATTCCAACCCTTCCAAGGCAACGTTCAAATTCCCCCCTCCCCGGGCACGATGCACAGTCAGCCGGATGCCCGGGTATGCCCGGGGGGAGGATGTTGAATCTTCCATTTGACCGGTACATAATATTCAATAACGTTTCCATACAACGATTAACGCGAATTTAACAACGAATGGTGCGATTTTATATTACAAACAATTGTGCGCTTATCACATGCATTTAGGAAAAATCTATTTTCCAAAAAAAAAGTGATTTTGCTGTTCTGGCTTGTGGCTTTTCAGCCCTCAATTTCTCCACCATTAATGCAGCGTGGTAAATAAGTCTGCATACATTTATGCCAGCAAGCGCATTTCGCTGTGGTGATACTGCCGATACAGCGCTGCAATGCATGCGGAAGTAACTGTGTGCGGAAGTTGCCCAGTGCAAGCCCACGGTCTCTCGCTTCTTCCTTGTTGTCCACTAATAAATGTTTGTGTTATGTCAATTTCCCATCATGAATATAACATACGCGTTAATGAATGCTTGTTGATGAAAATGAATGTATCTGCGCGTTATTGATTAATTTTTTTGGCGCAAATGTATGCGTATTTCTTGGTAATGAGCAGCAAAAGGTGTAAAGGTTTAATTTTCAAACAGGGCAGTGTTTTAATGCAGGCTGCGGAAAGAGTGCGAACCTTGGTTTGTTTCTCGTTCTTGAAACAACGGGACTATTGTTGTCACCCACTCATTTGCATAGTCACGAGACATGAATAGTCCGCAGTCTTTCCGCAGTCTGCATTTTACACTACAAGCATTTTTATAAGCATTTTAATGCTTATACGGTAGAACCCCGCTTTTATAACGACAGCCGCTTATCACGGATGGTTTGCTTGTTCTTCGAAGGGGATATTAGACATCTCCCGCTTTAAAGGGACTGGTTCACGGCTCGGCGCATGTGCATAAATCAATTTACTTTTTTTGCGATTTATTAGTAATTCTATTGGTTATTAATCCCACTCACGTGTATCTCAGCGATCACATGTTATAGTAAGCCCAAGTACAACGGCGGAGGACTAAATTCACAGAAAATAGTAGTGGATTACGCCAACACTGCCACCGTTGAATTTATTGTTGACCCGAAGGTTTTATTCCATGGTTGATGGATTTACCGCTATTTTGGTCAAATGGCTGCAAAGGGCGTGTACAGATAGCTGAGAAATCATTAAACGCGAAACTTTGGCACTGAACAAACTTGGAATGTGTCCATCATTAATTGAAAGCTATGACAAGTAAACACCAAAGAAATAGGCCTGTCGAACGAAAACACGGTTTATCTATTAAATCTTAAAAATTTCATTTCACGTTCTAATACATTTAATTCCTTACATACTGGAAGTGCAAATTGTCCATAACAGGTCACCGGAAACCAAGGAAACCAAGGGCTAAGACACAACACCTAAGTGTCCAAAATACTTCATCACCCACTTTCAGTTTTTGATATTTAATCTTTGAAAGGCTAACAAAACATGAGCTATCAGCTCATATAAAATCAAGTGTGGCTGATATAGTATGTTTGTGTTATATTTATTTCTATAACGTGTTTATTTAACAATACAATATTGCTGGCCTATCAGCAAATTTCAATTAGAGGTAATTTTAGGGGATATCACAACTCTCAAAATGATACGGATACGGGACCAAAAGGGCCAGAGGAGTGAAAGTGTCAAATTTTAAATTATATGTATATTTGTGATTCCGTCTTTGAAGGTTGATCGTCGTGCAACCCAAAGAGCAGTCGTTCCCATCTTCGATTTTGAAAAGGAAATGGAGAGAATCAAAAGTTTGAAAGAAGACTTGGACAAAGGCGAGGGATGGACGGAAGCCTACAAAGGTCCGGGGTCTGCCTACTGGACTACAACCTTCCCAGATGAAGAGGTTTCTATTAAGATACTCTTCACGTATGACATGCCGATGCCCACAGAGAAATTCCTGCAGTTGTTGCATCCGTCGGCGCAGGAGAGTCGTCACAAGTGGGATGATGGATTCAAAGACCTGGAAATATTGGAAGCGTACGCTGATGGTGGCTTTATCACGTACATGCGCGCTGTAACATCATGGCCGCTTACTGATCGAAGGTGTGTGTTGTTCTATCACCGATGGACAGGATTGTCCCTAGGGCATTTAATAAGCTACAAGAAAACATGATCAAAGGATACAAGATGTTATATGCAGAGGAACTAAATAAGATATTAAATAGTTTTTTTCCATTTTGGCTGAACAGAACCGGAGGCAAATACCGGTATCTTAGAAAATTAGTCCAGTCTGTAATAGGATAGCCGCACCCCCAATGCAGGAAGTTCAAAATTGGAAAAAAAATTAGACCATGAAGGTTGAAGTTCCAGTGATGTCACCGATAGTAAACAAACAAGTGCAGTTTCAAAACACTAGCACTGCAGTTGTTGTGAACTTTTAGACAATTTATTTCTTTAGACAGCAATATAAAACTAAGCATAACTTTTTTTTCTAGCGAATAAACCATATCTCAAATTAAAGGCAATCTGTTGGTTCCATTTTTCCGCATCCCCGGGAAGGGGGATACTCCCTATTGAGGGCTATACGGGGAGGCTCCGCCCGAAAAGGGTGCCTTTTTCAAGCTTGCAGTAGATTAAAGGGTAGGGAAAATTGCCATTTTAGTATACGAAAGGGTCACAAAATCAGCTGCAAAGTGGAAGAAATGGTGGCTAAAGCGATGTATATCAAAGGGTGCCACAATTCGGCAGAAATGACTACGCAACTGAATCAGAGCGACTGAAAACCTGGGAAAAACGTGGCGATTATAGAAAATTCTATTGTTTTGGCTTATCCTTGAGGTATAAGAAAGGAGTGCAATTTTGCTCTACGAAAATGAAAGGGGTACCATTTTGGTAAAAATTAGTATATCAAAGGGTAAGGGTTTGAACCTCCGGGCGGAGCCGTCCCCGTATGAAACTTTATTGAGTAGGCCCCCGGGTCCGCATCATCTCTTTTAAACACGCAGAAACGCAACACATACGCGAGTGAAATGAATATGGAACAGCTTAGCAGCCAAGCTTTTACGTGTAAAGTGGAGTCTGGGCACCAAACACACCGCCATTTTCCCATTCGCGTCCCCAGAGCCGCTTGGCCCGCTAAGAGAGCCAAGCGGCTCTGGGGACGAGAATGCCATTTTCCTCGCAAGTACACACGAATGTGGGATTTCCTTCGTCTGGTGGAAAGGCAGCATTACAGTGACTTGCTGCAGGCAATATATGTAAAGCTTTTTGCAGAGGAATAGAGACTCCCTGTCGTTTGAAGTGAAGCGACGTTAATAATCCTTATGAAACAAGGAAAGATTACAAAGAAGTATTTTTGACCATTTAGGCAACTATGAATATCTTAAAACCTCCTTTGTCGTTCAACAGATTTGAGGGTGATTGCGACGTCATAACCGTTACCATGGCAACACTTAAGGTCCACAAAAAAAGAACCTCCAAATTTCAGTTTTTGCCAATTATCTGTAAAACTAAGTCGGTGACCTACTCTTTTTATTACATTTTCAGAAAGCTCCCTAAATGTGATAATTGCCACTAGCAGAACTAATCCAACAGTAGCAGAAGCTACATATATAGCGCGACATTCAAATGCTGCGGCTTCTCCGAGAGGCAGCTACAGTAATTTGGACAATGTAGGCCGAATCGAATTTTTACCGAGTCAAACACGGTCCAATTGAGTCCGCTTCTCTCCTTTATTCGTTTCCTTTTGAAAAACGACACACACAAGCTCTCATTGTGCGAATCCCCCCCCCCCTTTGTAGCTTACAATCCTGGGCCGACGAGCCAGGGGGGGTACTCTCTATAGTGGGCTATACGGGGAGGCTCCCCCCTAAAGGGGTGCCTTTTTCAAGCTCGCAGTATATTAAAGGGCGGGGAAAATTGCCATTTTAGTATACGAAAGGATCACAAAAGCAGCTGCAAAGTAGAAGAAATGATGGCTAAAGCGAAGAATATCAAAGGGTGCCACATTTTGGTTATCCAACTGAATCAGAACGACTGAGAACCCAGAAAACCCGAGAAAAACGTGGCGATTATAGAAAATCCTATTGTTTTGGCTTATCCTTGAGGTATAACAAGGGGGTGCAATTTCGCTCTAGGTATATGTTGGTAAAAATTAAAGTAGTATATTAAAGGGTAAGGGTTTAAACCTCCGGGAGGAGCCTCCCGTATAATACTTTATTGAGTAGCCCCCCCCCCCCCCGGGACCACGAGTCACTCCAAAGTAATTCCTCTTCGGGAAACCATCTTGTCATAGAAATGCTCTGCTTTCAGGGTGGTCAGCCATAACACTCTTGTCCTCTGCAGTATTTTTGGCGCCACAGGCTTGTCAGTCTCTGCTTTTAAAAGGCTTTTTAAGATATATCTTTTAAAACTAATTTATTTTTAGCTAGTTTACCGGTTTCCCTTATCTTGTAAACCGATTTTTATATTTTATCCACTGTAATAAGTAGTTAGCATTTTTATATTTATTCATTGTTATTAGTAGTTAAGCACTATTTTATCTATTTTTTGAAGGTTGTAGTTAGGTTTTGATATTTTTATCTTGTAAACGCATTGAAGCTCTGTAAAATGCGTCTATAAAAACTGTCATTATTATTGTTATTATCATTATTATTATGATTATTATTGTTATTATTATGTCATCGTTTTGGCCGCGGGCAAAATGTAGACGCAAAATTCGCCCCTTTGCAGCTGGAAAAATATCCCATGCAAAGGGTCCTTCTCAGCGAAACTTACATATCTAGACTGAGGGTGTTCTAAACTATCATATTTGGGAGAAAAAGATTTTAGTTCCTAGGCACTTTAAATTCTTTGTTGGTATGGCCACTCATGTCCAATACTCTTTAACTGACATGATCCGAAAAAGCCATTGGACGACCCTTTTACGGATCGGCAAATAAAGACGACCAGTTAAGCAGTCGATTAGAAAATTGCATCTCATTAACAAACATCATGCTGAAGACGTTGAAAGGAGGGTTGGTTTCATACCAAAATCCTCAGACCCACCCCAGGCGATAACAGGTATGACTGGTACCTAAAGGAAATAAAGTTAAAGTGGGGGTACTTCATGGTTGTTTAAAACCTGACGAACGGAACCTCTATCAGAGAATTACTCCGTTTGTCTAAGTCCGGCCAAAGTCAACACTGCTCGGTGGACGTGTGTTTCTATACTTACGATACTTTTTATGTGGACCCTTGTCCTATCGTGCGTGTGTGTGTGTGTACTAATCGATGTCTGTGTACAACTTCTTCTCTATATGTTCAGAGGTCAGAACAAAATTATACCACAACACAGTCGAAGCAAATCTTCCATGAAGCCTCGGTCAACTTTCTTGACCTGCCAATTTAAAATGGTGACTCGTCCGCTCTTGTTCTCACGTCATCCCATCCCATCCCATCGGCCATAGCGAAATACACACCTTATGAGCCTTACACGACGAATTTTGACCGACCACTCCAATCCACGGTCTTCATGATTGCACTAACCCGACTTCGTCGGTTAAAAAGACTACTCATCCATGGACGCATCCTCAAACTCACCCACAAACTCACCCACCATGACGAAATTTAAACTTTAACCACTGAAAGGAGCCCCTGCCACAAATTAGCACTGAAATGCTTTTTTAAGGGACTATACTCTAAACAACAATATGTAGCGTAGCCTATGGAAGGGACGATGTAGCGTGACGCTACACCACCTCCTCGGTATGGCCAGTTCCTTACGCCTGTGCACAGCCTTGTATTGGCCGTGGCAGCCATGGACAGCTGTTTACCGCGTCTTGCTGTCTATTGTTGTTTAACATAAGTACACCAGACAGGATCCCTTTATCCCATGCATCCCTGGCTGCCCATAAAAACACTTCTATGGGGATAACTCATCCTCGGAGACCCAGGGGCAGCTAGCCGGGACGACGGGATTTTCATGGGCGAAAGTTTACAACAAGAGCGGGAGAGCCCCTGGGCAGTTACTCTTACCGATCCAGTTCCAAAAGCGTTTGAATTCTCTCGTTCTGATTGCCCAGAAAAATATTTTTCTGGCCAATCAGCGAAGAGGAACAGCCGGGCGACTCTCATGTCTTCTTACACGAGGCTGTTTTCCTCATCGAACGCCGTAGTAGCGTGGCCCGTTCAACGTGAACATTTTTTAGGAGAGCTTCAGAACAAATAAATAAATAATAAATAAACGAAGTCGAGGAAATCGCAAACTATCACGTGGCCGCAAGAAAACAAACACTCACAGGGAATTTTTCACGGCGGACTTATCGAAGGTATCGCAAATTTTTAGAGCTAGCGACTTCCCCTTTCTCCAATGTAACTTATTATTTCTCCTTCGTTGATCTTCGTCTGAAACTGCCATCTCTGATGCACGGGCCACAATATTTTGGTTTTACTTTTTGGCTACTGAACTTCTGAACACCTCAATCCCAGGGTTCACGGGCTTTCTGCCTGTCCTTATATTGTTTGCTGATATGAAAATTGATCTATAAACTATTTACTTTCGGTGTTGGCCTAAAGTCCAACCTCTTCTCGACCCTGGCGTGCGTTTCACAAAAGCCTCGAAACTTTTCGGGTCGATTTCGGGCATAATAATTCACACTGTATCTTGTAAACAAAGAAGTTTGAAAGCATAAAACTTTGCTATAAGTTAAACATTTCTTGTCTTAAAATCGAGCTAAAATAACGGCTTTGTGGAATGAGTTTACGAATGTCGGGGCATGTCCGGGCGGGGCTTTCGACAAACTGGAAACTTCCCAGAGACCCTTGCAGTTCTGTTGGCCTCGTTTTCACCCCGCCTTCCGGATCGAGGGAATCCAATATGGCCACCATGTGATGATTTGTTGGAAGTCTACGTGTAATGTATTTCTGGGAATGGTAATGATGCTACCATCTTTAAATTAACCTTGCTATTCATCGCATTGCGAAGGATTTCTATGAAATGGCAAAGTGATCTCATTTTGGTTATCTTCGTTAATTTGATGGAGACGAAAACAAACACACACAAATAAGACTTCAGCCAAATACACCAGACTTCAAGACAAGCCAAGAATAAAAGTGTAAGTTCATTTTTAAGGAAAGAAAACGTTATTTTGAAGGTAAGTTATTTAAGCTACACGTTCAGTAATCTTATATGTATGAAAGTACTTTTCAGTATTAATTTGGACTAAGCGTTATGTCTCGTGTCTGGGTGTTGAACCAGTTGAAATTTCCATTTTATACTAATGTGTACAGCCCGGGGTATCCAATCGATGAAATCGATAATCGGTGACAATCGATATCAATCAATACCAATCGATATCAATTAATCGATTGATATTGATAATCGATGACCAATCGATGGCGAAGATTCGTGTGGTTATCGATTGGTATCGATTTTCAATAACAATCGATAAATTAATTGATATCGATTGGTATCGATTGGTTGCTGATTTCGTCACGTTTCAAAATCTACAAGCTGACGGAATGGCGCATAAATATCACATCTTTCTACGCAGTAATTGTAAACACATTTCATTTTAATGCTTTGAACGTTACTGAGATGAGAACAATACTCTCTTCTTTCTCTTCAACGCCCCATCTACAGGTATCCGTTTTCCATTGACAACTCACAAGTTTGTTTCCGTTCTTGCCTCCCGTCCACACGTATCCCATGAAAACGTTAACCAACAACAGAAACGTTTGAAGTTTGAAAACGTTATCCAAAGTGGAAAACTATTTAATACGTGCGGACATGGGCCAATACTACAGACTTCAAAAAACGGCAAAGATGATAGCCTTTGACGATGTACCTTATATTCAGTAAAGCCTCTTACCGGACTTCTTGCGTAGACATAATGACACGGAAAGGCAATAACGGGCAAGTGGGTAATTCGAGTACACGTGCAGTGGGGTATATTCTTTGCGTTGAGAAGACTGGATCGGAACTGTTTTACCAATTTCATCCCCAGGGCTTCCTAAAAATGGCGGATGATTGGACAGGTAGCGTGCGTGACGTCTGTTCGAGTTTGCTGTGCCAATCGATAGCAATCGATGAACGGTTTTTGTGTGGTTATCGATTGATCATCGATTGACCGATACCAATCGATACCAATTAACTAATTTTATCGATTGATATCGATTGATCGATTGGTTTTTCGATCATCGGTTTCCATCGATTGGATACCCTGGGGTACAGTGAGACTCCAAGATGCAAATTTTCCTTTATCTAGTAAACAACAGCATAAATACACTACAACCTTAGCTTTAGATAGCATATATATTGAGAAATAGGTAAGGGGCTGGTCGTTTATTACCTGTGAGGGGGGGCCAGCCATTTTGAGAAAGCTTAGGAGATTTTCAAACTGACCCCCCACTCCATGCTAGTTTTTTAGATATGACCCCCCATAAAGTTTGAATATTGTGAAAGTGACCCCCCCCAACCGATTGCTGTGGAAACTACGAATATTCTAGCTACAAATCATGCCGACACGAAGTTCACCACATACTTACATGTAGCTTTATCGACAGTTGTGTTTATAAAGATTGGTGTTTACTGTTCACGGCTGTTTAATACATTCAAAACTTACCTTTCAATTCATGCTCGTTAACTGCTACCATGAATGTTCTGCTTGATATGATCGGAAGCAAATACTACTGTCACTACTGATTGTTGATGTGCATGCTAAACTTTAAAGATAATTTCTAAGTGGTAATACAGCTGTACGTCTGCTCTCGATCTCGCAGGTTAAGTAGTCTTAGCTTTCCGGAAGATCAATATACCTACATCGCTCTCTTTAACAAAAAGATGTTGTTCAAATACCACTTTCATAAGAGTTAAATGACCCCCCAAATAATGCTCCCCTTATCTGAAAATGACCCCCCCAAAACAATCAAGATTTTGAAAATGACCCCCCAGCAAAATGGCCGGCCCCCCCTCACAGGTAATAAACGACCAGCCCCTAATATGTAAGTCATGTAGGTGTGTTGTTTATGTATTAGGACAGCTTTCTCCCATACCTTCACTACCCTGGTTGACTTGACGTTTGTATCTCCACATAAGGTGCTGATACACGAGGCAATTTTTCCTGCAACTTGCAGAGCAAAAATAATTAGAATGCTGTGAAACAACTTGCAGAATATAATATTTTACATGCCCTTCATTATTTTACATGCAGTGATGTATCTTGTAATATTGCAAATAGTAGAAGACTCAAGTCTACTTTTCCTGCAACTCGCAACTCTCAGTTGTCTTGCGGCTGTGTTTTGTTGCAAGCTGCAGGAAAAGTTGCTTTCAGAGGCCGAAGACTGACCAAGTTTCCCTGTTCATCATCATTCATTAAGTAATGCTTCGCGTAAGAACTATAGAGAATTTGGCAACGCGGCAGGAAGTCATCCGATGTCTGTTTCCAATAAAGTAATAAAAATACGGCTACGTGATTGGCTGAAATTAGAAAAATAGTGATAAATAGGCCAAAAATATGCAGAAAATACATTTTTATGGTCCAAATATGGACTACATGTATACGTATTGTTCTTTCTGTCACGAAAGTTTCGTCCCGATCGTATGTGGGGAACCATGGTAACGACAGAAGAACATGTGCTCCATCTGTAGCCGCCATCTTGGATTTGACGAGTTCGCGTCCATTTCTTCACTGCAGCTAGTCATCTTGGTTCAAATTTTCTTGTCTTTTTGTATTACGAGAGCAACTCTGCTGGAGGATGCCTTTTGCAGCAGTGCTTTGTCGTTCGTCTATTCTAAATAGGGTTTTGGTGACCCCGAAGTCCTCGCACCGTGTAGAAAGCTGAGAAAGCGATCGAGTTCCATTTGGGCTTATCGTTTTGTGGGATATTTTGCAATGTTGTGGAAAGCACAATGATCGGAAGCGAAATCTTTGTGTGGCGCGTACATATAGAATGGAATCAACTCGTAAATATCGAACGAATGCATAGGTCAGTAGCTTTTGTTTTACTTTGGATCACCGGTATGAACTGTATAAACCAAAGAGTGATATGAGAGATCAAATGCTCTGAAATTAGGTCTAAATAATCTCAGTTCTCCTTTTCGAAGCCGTGAACTTCTAAATAAAATTTTAAAAACTATGTCTGTTGTGTATCTTATGTATTTTCGTCACTTTTCCGAGCCTCTCAGTAGAGATCGTTTGGGATGATGATTTGCTCGCCGGTTGATCGCCATCAAGTAAATTAGTCTTTCCGTGCCTTGGCGCGTATTCCTTCCCGCGCGATCTCGGGGAGTGGGTAAATCGGACTGTAATTTCTAAGTATTTAATAGCACCGGTTACACAAGGTAAAACGAATTTTATGACCAGAAACTTTATGGCCTGAGGCGTTGCGCACTGAGTGTGAAGCAACATTGCTTGCGGTCTCGTGTTAAGATTTTCCGGGGTTTTCACATTACCGTTTTTGGACAAGCTTTAAGTTCTTATGTTTTGGCGTCGGGAAAAATGTTCAAAGATTAAGATTTTAAAACCAGGTAACGAAGAAATAGCTAGCTAGCAGACTTTATTTACGAATTTGTCACATTTCATTGCGTGGTTTTGCGTGTGAACCAGATCCAAAATAGATACCGCGTATTGCACAAGACAATGAAATGAGGGTAAATGATTGATGAAACTGTCAAAGTTACGACGAAAACAAGGCAACATATGGGTCAAATGTCGCTTTCGATCTCATCATCTTCGGAAACTCGTGGTTTCCCACATACAATATTTCTTAAACTTTGTGTCCATAAAGATCTTTATTTAAAGAAACTTCTTAGTTAATTTCAACTCTTCCTTTGAATACTAGGCTTTTGTAATTTTCCTGAAATCATTTGAATTTCGCGCTAATAGTTTTTTATCCAATGAGAAAGCTAATTTAAGGCTCATTAACACGTTTCCTCACGGAAGGAGATAACGGCTCCCATTGCCGCGGTCTATTGTTCTCTACTAAAGTTCTTACGCGAAGCGTTACTTAAAAGACCAAAAGCAAAATGCTTCAGTGAGAGCAAGCTGAAGATGACGTGTTGATATTTACATTTTCAACTTTGACTATCAACAATTTAGGATTCTGGGGAAAAGAAAGCCAGCCATTTCTCTGAGAATCATTGCATTGTATGTTGTTATTGAAATCATTATTTTAAATTTTCTCTCCCCATAGTTTTTAAAAATGCCTCCAGCAAACAATGAATACAAGAAAAACATCGCTAAACAGTTCTGGAAGTATCTATGTACTGAGCGTCTCAGGCCATCAACTAAACTGGAGCTCAGACAAGTGTATTATGAGCAATTCAAGAAAACTCTTGATCGCTCTTCTCCCACTGTGTCATTTTCCACCATATTGTTCCAGTTGAAAAGGATGAAAAAACTTGTTAAATGCAAAGATGGCTCCGACAACTTGTTGTACTTTGAAAGAAAGGGGCGTCGTTTGGTTTTGTCTGTTGACCAGTCATTTGTGCAACGAAAGCAAAAAACTGCCACAATGAAAAGCAAAGGTGAAGATGAAAAGGAGGTTGATGAAACTGAAGAGAAGCTATTTGAGGAGGTGGATGATCCAGCACAGGAACTGAAGAAGTTATTTCTTAAACACAAGTAAGTAAGCAAGTAAATAATAATCAAATTATATACATTTGAACCCTCTGGAGTACTGGCATGTCACAATTTATGCTACTAGTTATGAATTGAAAGGTGACCATTAATAATTATACTATTTGATTACCGTATTTTCTCGATTAAACGCTGGGGGCGTTTATTTAAAACTCGGCCTCGTAGACCCGGCGTTTAATCGAACCCGGCGTTTATTCGGGGCCTGGCGTTTATTTATTAAGAGCATTTTTGAGCCATTTTTTTCGTCAGTACTGGAGGTTTACTGAGTTAGGAACCAAATTTCGACAAAAACGTTAAAAAATGTCAAACAGTGTCACCAATTTTGTCTTATCTCAGTGAATCTGGTAAGTCATTCAGCAAAAAACATCACTGAGAGGAACAGCGATGGAACTCTTCTCAACGTTAGTGTATCGGTTACTGCTCGGCAGTAAACGTACTTTGCATGCAATTTGCATGCAAGGTGGTGTCGAGGGTTCCTGCTCCATCAGTTCACTGCTGGAGAAACGCTGGAGAAACCTTTGAGCTGATCCTCGCTTGATGGACAAGCCCGCAGAAAAGTTACCATTTTAAAAGAGATTGTCACGATACCTGATGCGTCGTTTTTTCATCTGTTTTAGTTAGAAATATAATTGTAAACAGTAGTTTAGGTTTGATTATCAGTGGATAAATTCAAATAAAATGGTAGAAAGAGAACTAGTATGCAGTTACGACACATAATCCTGATTTAATACCCCCATCTCGAATAAACGCCGGGACCTCAAATAAACGCAGGGATCCCGAATAAACGCCGGGGGCGTTTATTTTAAACTCGGCCCTGTAGACCCGGCATTTATTTGAACCCGGCGTTTATTCGGGGTCTGGCGTTTAATCGAGAAAATACGATAAACACATTTTTTGTACACAAAATAAGTTTTGATGTACAGCTGTTACTTGTACTTGACAAAACATCCTTCTTATAAAAGTTGAGTCTAGACTGAGTATGGCAAGCAAACTAGGCAAAGCAGTGCTTTCAATAAGCACCGACAACCGACGAAAAGCGTCAGCTATTTAGCACAGAAAAGTCGGCTACTTTTTGCCCTAAATTAAAGTAATTAAAGGAACATTGTTTCAAACCCCAGTTGATACAGTCGGTTACTCTATTCAAACCAGCTGCCTACTTCAAATTTTATTGAAACCCCTGGAGCAAATGATCATATTTAAGTGCATTTGATCATTATTTATATGTTAATTTGTGCTATATAAGTTTTAAAGATTATTATTATTATTAATTTGTCAAATTTCAACCGTAACTTATTTGAATTTGCCACTTCAAAAACAAGCAGAAGCCCGGGACTGAGTCAAAATTACCATGTAAATCCGTCAATTCCATTTAACAGCCTGTCACAGCCAGGCAGTACTATGTCCTGAGCAACACCATTTTATTTCAGTTCCTGACAATAACACTGTTCATTTTCAGTACTACATGTAAATATTTAACGATTCCTGTTGCGCATTTTTGCGAGTTCGTTTAATGTCTGTTTTGAAATCATCGTCCGCATTTACATGTACATGTATGTGAGCCCTTGCCCTGTATTGGAGGGAAGACAAGCAGGTTCCTCTTTCCGTGTGTCAAAGAACCTTGTATGTGACGAACTCTCTTGTAAGTGGTTGTCAGTCTATACTGTTACACTCCTACAGGGGATTTTGCAATATTCTGAGCTTCTATGCCCCCGAGAGTAAGGTGAAAACAACGTGATTTCAATACATGTATTTCAAATTTTTGTCAGTATTGCTACCAATAAACCCTCTTAGTGTGCCCAGTTAGCACTGCAATGCAAAATACTCTGACCCTTAAATTATTATTATTATTATTATTATTATTATTACCATTATTAGTATTAGCTTTCTATTTTTTTTCCTCTTATGATCCTATGTGGATCAATGAAACCATTCTTTGACTAATAACTGCTGTACTTTTTCTTCCAGGGAATCTCTGATTCAAGACAAGAATGGCATACGAGTCTGTTCTGATTTCGACAGAGAACATGGGCCGATTGACTTTGGCAAAATGAATCTTACTGAGAGTGCAAAAATCACAGAGATCACTGTGAACAATGCAGGTGCAAGTACAGTTAAACTGAAGCGATTTGTTGCCCTAGTTTCAGTAAGTGATTTTATGCTTTCTGATAAACACAGCATTACGACGGTAGGACCTAAAAACAAAGTTCTCAGACTTCCTCCAGGAAAAGCCTACAAAATATCAGCACTCTTCAAACCTAGCAGCCTAGGTGACTTCAAACAGCCGATTGTGTTTGAGTTTGAAGAGGAACAAACGTCCCATACATACCATATTGCGCGGTTTTTATCTGGACAAGGAACTAGCGACGATGTGGAGGACATCTTGCCAACACAAAAATATCAGCATCCAAAACCTGTGGCAAGAGTTGTTGATCCAAAAGTTCCTGTCATTGGTGGGGTGCCACCTCCACGGTAAGAATTGGATGTAAATTCTTTACTTTATCATTCTACCATACAGACATGCAGACTTCCACGCTGAATTCTGTAGAGCTGCGTGTACAGCTGTGGGTGCACAATTCTCAAAAGGCTAAAAAACTTTTTGGCCCCACAAAGCCATTTGTAATAAACAATATGAACCACTTAATCAACTAAGCTGTTATTTTAGCATGTCTTTAAGATAAGGAATGTTAACTGTAACTCATAGCAAAGTTTCTACAGTGTAAATTATTGTCCCCTAAACAGGCCCGAAAAGTTTCAGGGCTTTCAAGAAACATACCAGACAAGCTTTCATGAACCAGTCCAGAAAAGCCATGCATCTGGCATCTGTTTATTTAGTGCACACACAATGGAACAGTCATTGGGTATCCACCAAGACCTAGACCTTTTCATAATTTTCAAACAAATTTTAAAATGGAAACTTTTTTATTTTATTTTTTATTTTTCATTTTTAATTTTTTTATTTTTATGGAATATCATCAGTACAAAACGTGATGAGGCACCAACTGACTGAGTTATAGGTTTGGCTAAAGAGGAAAATATTTCATTCCCTTTGCCAGTTGTGGCAATAGGAACCTTACTGTATTTTTTCATACATCTTTATTGTGTACTATCTAAATAATTTCCCATCCTTCCTTCCTGCTCTGTCAGTAATAATGGTGTACGTAAAGTGCTCTTGTAAAGTGCTCTTGATCTCATAGGAAAGGAATTTAGAGTAGGGTTAGGTGCACTGGGTCATTCACCCTCTAAGCCGCAGCATCATTACGCAAATTCTCCTTACTGGTTTCTATACATTTCATTGTAGTTGGGAGAAATTGTTTAAACATCAAGACAATTCATCTTTGGTGACCATTTCCTTAATTCTCATGACCTGTTTATGTTGTAATGCCTTGATATCATGAGGAGAAATTTGATGCTGATCACTATTGCGGCTTAAAGGGTTAATGTCGTCTGTTATGGTCAGGGTGTGGGCATTGGACCAATCACCCCACCCTAAAGGGTAATATCCTGACTGCAGAATCTCCCTTTAAATGGCAGAAAGTGTTATAAAATAATCTTCTAATCATTAAATAAATATTATTCCTCAGGCCAGACAATAAGCTACGCTACTCTGTCGCACTTGAAGACTATCACATTCCTTTTCAATTGCGCCTGGGCTTAAACCAAGGCAAACCTGGTGAAGAGTTAACAGAACTCCTTGAATCTGATGTGGGCTTACAGGTGCCACAGTATTCTAAGAAATTTGCCTCCCTTCTTCACATTGAGGAACTTCAGCTGGAGGTTGATATTCGCCATTATGACCTGGAGGACACAACACTTACTCCAGATGGACAATTTCTTGTTTTGAAGGTACAGCTTTGATAGTGAATGTTAGTCAAATGGCAGTTTTTCTGGCTATATCCATGCATAGTGGCTTTCCAGGCCAGTGCTGCTACTGTACAGTGTCACAGTGTTGCTGTTTAGGAGTAATGGACGATTCCAGAAAATATCCATACCATACCACGGATGGCTTTTCGGAATTCTGAGAGCAAGGGGGGAGGGGGGGGGGGTTCTTCGAACTGGAAATCTGAAGGCATGGGGGGATACTTACGATTGGAATTCTGAAGGCATGAGGGGGGGAGAGGGGTTAGATCTGGGATTTCCGCAGGAGACAGACAAGAGTGTATTCCTTGAAAACGCAAATTTTATGGACTTTTAAAATCAGTTCGCAAATAAAGCACGAACTGACGACACTGCTGACTACGGCGGGACAAGCATCAATCGATCAGGCATGTGTTCCTGTTCATTTGCAGAAGAAAACTGACAAAACGTGGGTTGTACATCAAGCTCCACTTAATGTTGATGAATTTCTTTTCAGATTAATAAAATGTGAAAAATCTATGTTTCTTACCGCTTGAACATTTCTTGTACTCCTGTCGCATGAAAGGCGAAAACTTGTGCCAGTCCCTCGTTTCTAAGGAGACCTGCTGGATTTTGCAGTGGAAATGGCCCATTAAGTAACAAAAAATTCCCAGCAAGAATCTGACAGAGACTGGACAACCTTTTTTTTATGCTGTTTAATTCCAGAAATGCTACACATTTTGTACATCTTTGAAGGCAGTTTCTGTATAAATACATCCAGAAGATTTTTTGAACGACAAACAGTTTTGTAGGTCTTCAATATTTCCTCGCAGTGTTTGACGTGGGTTTAAAATTATGTATGTTCGAAAGGGCTACAAGACCATTCGTGGACATACATTTTGTCCATTCAGTGCGAAACATGGTCTTTTTGACCGAGGACGCCATTCTTGAAGCTCGTGGGATTGGAAGCAACTGCTGACCTCGATGGCTCAAATTCAAGATGGCGAAACGAAAATACACTCGAACATAATATCTTCCGAGTGTACGCACGTACATCACACGATATTCTTATTTCAATGTTCTGTACCAGTTTGGGGCAATGTAAAGTTAAAAATGTAGGTTGCATCTGGTGGTAAGGAGAAAACTTTTAGTTTTCTTTAAATTTTCATTCCAGAATTTCTGGAGTCGTAATGACTCCCTCCCTATATTAAACCTAGCTGTACTGAACAGAAGTAGAGGCATTTGAAGTATTTTCCCGTAAAATAAGCCAAATTGGGCATATTAGCGAACCCTGCAGGTAATTCCGAAAGGTTTGACAGAAAAATGGAAAATCTGAATGGGAAGGGGGGTTTACGATTATGGAAATCCGAAGGCATGGGGGATAACGCATTTTGGAGATTCTGAAGGCAGGGGGGTTAAAACATGGAAACCGTCCATAGTATGGTATGGATATTTTCTGGAATTGCCCAATACATGTATTTACTAGATAGGTAAGAGAGAGAAGTGGAGGGGTGGGGGGGGGGGGGTGAAGAGTAGAGCAGGGAAGCATGTATTGAAATTCACTGATGGGGATACTTTGTGACACTTACATGAGTCCTCAACCCAACCTTGGGCGGGTAAGGTAACCACTGCCCTCACATGCTTGAGGCTCATATCCCAAAACATCCACATATCATTATCCAACAAATGACTGGAACTGCCATACAAATGTCAGTTAAAATTTCAAAATTTACTGAACTGGTGCACATAGAACAAGGAAAGTTCACGTTATTTTGCTAATTGTCTCACATGACCTGACTTCCAGTGAGTTGGTTCAGCTTTACTGGGGACTAGTTAAGTCAACCCAAGTCAGATTGTGTCAAATCGTCAACATTTGTAGCCCTCTTGTGCATTCATTCATACCCTGTCTTACCTCTGGTGAGTCATGGCCTGATTTCTGGTAAGTTGAATTGTCACCTCCTCAGTCAATTGGACTAAGGTTGAGTTTATGCATTAAGTGCACTATGACCTGACTACTAACTGGTACATGTAAGCTTGAGTTGAATTGTCAACTACTGTAGATGATTTAACTCAGGTTGGGTGTATTGAACATGGATGTTACACAGGCTGAGGACATGACTGGTACCCCCACACAAATGTCTGTAAAAGTTTCAAAATTTTCTGACTTATAACTGTATCTTTGATTCTGGGCAAGATACAATTCTGAAATTCAGAGGTGTTGCTAATTTTGAGGTGTCCTTTTCTTTTTTTCTGCCTGAGCTGAAATTAAAAAAAAGGTAAAAAAACTACAGCCTGTATTTTATAAGGACTTAAGGTTACTCCGGACCTTCACGGGTGTCCTTCAGGAAAAAATTCGTATGCGTGTCCTTTTAATGAAAAACATGGCAAACTATATATCGTTAGAAAGGTTAAAAACATGTATTTTTTGGGACAAAATATGAATTGCCGGTTTCTTCAATTCTGCAAAAGGAAATCGCAAACAACTGTGGAAATGACGATGTGTCATTCAATTGAATTAATAGGGTATCAAATCCAAGCGCATTGGCAAAATACATGTAACTGCGCAGTGTTAATCGCAAAGGATCAGTCATCAAAAGTGTGTGAGCATTTTTTGATATTCTGACTGGTTATTTTTTAATTAATCTGTAAAGTTTGAGCAGCAAAGAATACACAATGTGCACTGTGTTGAAGATTGCCATGGGTGAAATATTAGAAATTTCAAAAATCCCAGACACACTTTGGTTTCGCAACATCTAAGTAATGTTCAGGCCAAGTTTCACAGAAATCTGCCACATTTTTGGATACCCTATTAATTCATTTATCTGATTGAATGACACATGGTCATTTTTGCAGTTATCATTACAATTTTCTTCTGTGGAATTAAAAAAAAAACGCAATTCATATATTTTTTTCCGAAATCTAAATTTATAAACCTTTCCAACGATGCATGTATATAGGTTGCTGTGTTTTCCTTTAAAATGGCATGCATACAATTTTTTTTCCGGAGGACACAGGAGGACACCCGCGAGGGTCCGGAGTAACCTTAACCCTAATGGCCACTTTTATTCCAGAAAAAATCCACACACCCCCGACGGATGGCAAGAGCTTTTGACTCCCCCCCCCCCTTCCTCCCGGATTTCCTGTACCTCTAGACCCCTCCCCCACCCGGATTTCCAAGGCCAGAGAACCCCCCTCCCACCCGGATTTCCCTGATTTATTATGGGCCCTAAATTCAATATTCAGTCCGTTGAAAATACGTAGAATCGCATCCAGAATATAATGACTGTGGAGCTCAATTTTAATTCTAATTTTGTTCTTGTGATATGATTGGAAATTACTAATGGGTTTTGTACTCGCAATAACATGATTAAAAGTTATTTTCTTCCCTTTTTATAGCACTGAACTACAAATGTAGTCCATTCCTGAGGAAATGCTCAATAAAGCTGATAGCGAATAAAATAAAACAAATAAAATTATATAAATCGTCCATATAAAACTCGAGAACGGAGTATTGAATTACGTGTACCCGAGGTCAAAACAACCTTTCAAATCGAACCTTTTCTCGGACGTGTTCTTGCCATAATTGAAATAAATTTTAAATAAAACTTAAAGTTAGAATGGGTTATTCCAGAAAAAATCCACACCTCCCCGACGGATGGCACACTGGAAATTCTCATGGGAGAGGGGGTCGAGGGCTCTGGAAATCCAGGTGGGAAGGGGGGGAGGGGTCTGAACTTAAAACTCTTCTTCGGGAGTCATTAAAAATGTAACCTCAGTTTTTTAGATCTTTGACTTTACGGCAGAAACTTCGTCCGAATCGAGGAAAGTAGTAGTCCTTCAAAGTACGCATTTCTTACCTTAAACGCTTTTAGGTTTAGTTTCAAAGATTCTGCGAAGAATATTATAAAAGTGATAAAAGGAGAAAACACGGAGGGTGTAAACTGCAGGTTGCAGGTTGCAGGTTTCAGGTTGCAGGTTGCAGGTTGCAGGTTGCAGGTGCAGGTTGCAGGCTGCGAGTTGTGCACAGGATTATTTTGTTAGACTTAAGACTCTTGGTAAGAGCTGTGTAAATTTAGCCCATTGAAATTTATTTCGTGCTGCTTCTGTTGCAGGTGCAATTTGCATACGTCAAGAGTAATTTGAAACCTATGTGTAATGCAACCATTTCATAAAATGTCGTGCCATTGGTGACGCGAAAAGTATCCAATTTATATTCCTTTATACCTGCAACACACAGAAGGAACTCAATGACAGACTGAGATTTAAGGTTATTTTCGCCCAAACAACATCTATTGGCAGAAGCAAAGGAAACATGTCACAAAAAACGTGTCAGAAGAGACGCACATTCCGATACAGCGTACCAGTTTATTTTTTACATTTCACTTTCTGGTTTTTGTGTTCCTTCAAATTGATAAGATAAACATTTATGACAGCCAAACAACTATGAGAAATGAAATTCATTTGAGCAAGGTATTTGTAACTTGAGTTTTTGTTGCAAAAGCGAGAGCGAGGGAAACGATAGCTCACAAACTTGTCAACACTTGCGTATGCAGTCCATTTGTCCAATTTATTTCTTGAGAGATGACTCAAGCAACTACGTTGTTGCTCATTTGTTTTTCATGTCGAAACTGTCAACTTACATTTGGCCAGTACTGTAATACAATACAAAGTTCCAAGCTTTAAACTTGGTTTGCTGAGCATGCTTTGTAGCTACCATGTCAACCGTGTGCCTTCCTCGTGTTTTCTCCATTTATCACTTTTATAATATTCTTCGCAGAATCTTTGAAACTGAACCTAAAAGCGTTTAAGGTAAGAAATGCGTACTTTGAAAGACTACTACTTTCTTTGATTCAGAGGAAGTTTCTTCGGTCCGTAAAGTAAAAGATCTGAAAAACTGAGGTTAGACATTTTTGATGACCCCCGAAGAAGAGTTTTAAGTCCAGACCCCCCCTCCCACCTGGATTTCCAGAGCCCTCGACCCCTCCTCCCACGAGAATTTCCAGAATGCCATCCGTCGGGGAGGTGTGGATGTTTTCTGGAATAACCTTTAATTATTAATTAAATGTATCCTTTTTGTATTTAAGGTTCCTGGTCTGGCTGAGAATCGACCTTCAGTTATTAAAGGTGACCAGATCTTGGTGAGAGTTAAAGATAGCAAAGGACAACTTGAGAAAGAGGAGTATCAAGGATTTGTACATAATGTGGGACTGACTGACGTTCGCCTTAGATTTTCCCCAAGGTATTTACATAGCCCATAAATAAAGCTATTTCAATTAAGGTTGTCATATCAACTCAAGTTTACGTGACATATACAAGACCGAAAGGTAGCATGGGTAGTTGCAAATCAGTCTTAGTTTCATGATGGTTTGTCAGACATTGGTCAGGATCTTTGGATTTCCTGGTGCAAGTAATAAATGAGCAACATCCAATTATTGTCAATGGCAATCACGATATGGCTTTTAATTTTCAGTGGTTAGTATTTGTTATAAAGTGTGAAAAATCATTTTCTATATTTCCATGATGTTTTTTATTTAATATATACATGTGCATCCATGTACAAACACTCATCCATAAATTAAACTTTGCTATCGTAGGCAAGGCAAGAAACTTCCGATTTTGGTGAACTTTAATCACAATAATCTCATAGACCTTGCAGTCTTGTCCCGTGGGCTGGGTAGTTGCAAATCAGTCTTAGTTTCATGATGGTTGTCAGACATTGGTCAGGATCTTTGGATTTCCTGGTGCAAGTAATAAATGAGCAACATCCAATTATTGTCAATGTAAATTGAAATTTAGCTGTATATTCATTTACCTAGCCGTTTAATTTTATAAACAGTTTTTTGGAGTGTTGTCCAATACACCCAATGCAATCTGAGGCCATTGGCCCAGTGTGTGAGGCGAATTGACTCAACGGAAGTCAGGTCGTGATATTAACTTTCGTAGGAAGTGGACACGATCCATTCCTCTTGAAGGTGACGTGACTTCCCAGAAGTTAATTAGCAAGACACTAAGAAAAAATACAGCTATGGGGCAAACAAGAGGGCTGAAAATGTTGACGAATTGACTCGATTCCAGTCGGATCAACTGACCTGTCTGTCTTGTAGTCGATCCATCTTACCAGAAGTGGATTCATTCGTGAGATACAGCAAGAAGGCAAAACATGAAGGTAGAAAATGTGGAAGAATTGAATCAATTAAAGTCTTGAACTGACAACTATTTTTCCTTGAAATCAATCCGTCTTAGGCCAGAAGTCGATTTGCTAGACACTTGGAAAAAATACATTGTAACAGCAAACAAAGAGGGTACAAGAAAAGTCCCAGCCCGGGGCATTAGACCCTGCCATTGTTCTCTCTCTTCTTGGGGTGCAAAATATAATTATTACGGCCACAAAAGATAAAAGCCCAAATGGTGTAAATTTTTGAAGTTGGTGATGTATCCTATCTTTTATGTGTTGGCTATGGTACATAAATATAAATCAAGACATGAACTGCCTTTGGTCAACCACCCTGTTTTAGTGCGTGCATGATGAAGAGCTTGATGAAACATTTTGACCGTAGCGTGGCTCAGTCTGTCCCAAATACACTGTAGTTATTGCCCCATTAAAATGCAAATGAATGCTAGCTTGATTTGTTGCCTTTCAAAGTTTGCCAGCACCTTGGTCCTTGCTCTTATTGAATAGAAGTTAGTAACTCCTTTGAATTCCTTGTACTTTTCTTCACTGATTTTTCTAAATAAACGAAGATTACCGGCAAGTATTTTTTTGGCCAAGCGGAAGTCTGAGGCAAGTGATCCCCCACCCCACCCCCACCCCACCCCCACCCCCCCCCCCAAAAGAAAAAAATGGGTATTACTAGACCCTGTCCTGATGGCAGGGCAATAAAAGTGAGATGAATGGACCGGATTCGATTAGTCGGACTAATAAATTGTCTATAGACCACACAAACTCATTATCTTGTACAGCTGTGGCACTTTGTCATTTAATATGTGGGAAAGTTCACTAGAAACTACCTTAATTGTGACATATCTTCTCCCTCAAGCACTTGTTTAACATGACCATATTACCCTTAGCATCAAACAGAGATTAGTGAAATTGTTATTTATGTTGCACACCTTCTGCTCTCTTGCACACGCTTTAAGAACAAGGAAGGTTCCTGGCAGGTATGTTTTTGTCTCTGGAGACCAATGCTTTAGCATTGAATGAAGATTAGTAAAATTGTTATTCTTATTCATGATTATAATCTTCACTATCTTGCACATTCTTTAAGAATGAGGAAGGTTGATGTTGTGCTACAATTGCACATTTCCTTGCAATTCTCTTGCACCTATCACAGTAAAGCGATGAATGAAGATTGTTATTCATGTGACTTATATCTTCTCCCTCACATACATGCGTTAATATAGAGAAATAATAATAATAATAATAATAATAATAAAATATTTATATAGCGCCAATATCCTAAAAGTTCAAAAGCGCTTTACAGAAGTAACGTTAAAAATATTAAAAACACTATTAAAAAAATAAATATAAAAATAGTTAAAAAGTTACAAAAAAAAAAAAAAATGCTTAAAATCTTAAGACTAATAAGACTAGAAAGGTTTATGTTGTGTTATTGTCTCACATGACCAACACTTAAGTACAAATCGGAGGCTAGTAAAATTGTTATTCGTGTGGCATACAGTAATTATGTTCTCTCTCATGCACACACTTATTTTTTTTACTTTGTCTCACACGACGTAGCTTTTGCGGTGAGTTGGATCAACTGTCCTGAAGATGAATGCATTGACCCAGTCGGATCATGTCGATTCATCCTTTGAGCATTCATTTCATTCCTCCCTTGCACATTTATGAGTTCATGACCTGACTTCCGGTATTAATGGATCGTCTGTGCTTATACTGATGATTCAACTCAGATCAGGTGCATTGGACAGGAGTAACAACTATTTGAGCAATTTAAAGGGCCAGTAGTTCATCTGTTTTTACATGTAATTAGGAGATTTGAAAAATGCAAACTGTACTGTAATCATTAAAAAATTAACGAGACTCAGTTTGTTTGGCTCTTGATGTTGGAAGTTTCTGGTAACAAAGTAGCCTGCGAGCAGGCTCTCTATTCGGGGGGGCAATGTGAATTATTTTCTTTGAGAGCGCCGAAGGCGCGAGTTTCGGCGAACGAAGTGAAGGCAAGCGAAGCGAGCCCGCGGTGAAAAGCGAGAGCCTGCACGTGAGTCATTGAATTTCAATTCCGGCCCCTCGAAATGTGACAACTTGTTGACAACTCGCCACGCTTCCGGTGTCAAATAACTAGCCAGTAGGGAACGAGAAAAATATAAACAAACATGACAGAAAGATGCACGTGGAAGTTTTCCCGGGATTTCGTCTAGATCTTTGTGGCTCTTCATGGAAGGATCGGAAGAACGCGTTTTAACTCCGAAAAAAGTTGTCAACAAAGCAAGTGGACATTGCCGTATCTGCAGTTGTAGTTTTTTGGTGAAATATGGAACTGGAAAATCGGGTCGAATGTCCACGGAAAATCTATTTGAAGTTTCAAATCGCGATGGAAGTCGCGGACAAGTATTGGCGACGATGTGCGAAAACATTGGTATTTATTTCGTAAAATTGTCTTCTTTGTCGAGCCGTGTGTGTAATTCTTGCGCCCGAAAAATTAGGAACTTATGCATATTAATTACTCATATTAATTGAGCCTGTCATTTTTGACCAATCAGAGTGCTGCGTTCGTGGACGAACGCGCCGGATTCAAAATTCAATGGGATACGTGCAGGCTCTCAATTTTCACCGCGGGCTCGCTTCGCTCGCCCAGCGGCTCGCTTCGCTCGCAGAAACTCATGCCTTTGGCGCTCTCGAAGAAAATAATTCACGTAAGAAAATAATTCACGTTGCGTTGCCCCCCGAATAGAGAGCCTGCTCGCAGGCTAGTAACAAAGTGATTATCATTTAAGGATAAAAATTAGCGAGAAAAGTTTAACACAGCGTTTCGATGTCTCCATGACATCATTTTCAAGTGAGAAAAATAAAATATAGATGAGTTAATATATGCAAGGTGAGGTGTTAAAAAAGTAAACACTTATTAACATATTTGGCGTGTAATTGTGTGTGCATGGTAAGTATGTCTAAATAAATAGTTTTGTGCAGAGTCCGATTGCGTGTTCAGTTTTGGTTTCTTCTTCATTATAAACAACATTTCGTAAATTAAACAGTCCAATTTTCTGCCGCATTTCTTGAGGACGGAAAAGTTGCTATTGAGGTCGCCGATGGTTTTAATGCCGTGGTCGTTCTTTAGATGCTTGCCGATTGCTGAAAAACGGTGTTCGTCAATACGTTGGTGTAAATGCCGGTTAACTAAGGGTGGTTTGGGTTCACGCATCTCAAGGTCTTCACCAATTTTGCGGCTCCTAAAAACTGGTTAAAGAGTGTGATGGATTCTCTTGCTCAGGTCGGATAGTTGTCTTTTCACCACATCAGCCGACTTTTGATCTTTAAATGGCAGTACTACGCGGTGAACACGCAATCGGACTCTATCTGCACAAAACTATTTATTTAGACATACTTACATGCACACACAATTACACGCCAAATATGTTACTTATTGTTTACTTTTTTAACACCTCACCTTGTATATATTAACTCATCTATATTTTATTTTTCTCACTTGAAAATGATGTCCGCATGGAGACATCAAAACGTTGTGTTAAACTTTTCTCGCTAATTTTTATCCTTAAATGTTTAATATCCAAATTCAATCTGATTCAAAGTGATTATCATTCTTTAAAGTACTGCAAAAGCCACAAAGCTTGTTAAGGCTTTAAATTGCTGTACATCTCTCAATTTTTATAACAAAATAAATGCGCTCAATATTATTTCAAATATTATTAAATAATATTTAATAAAATTTTTATTTCTTCCCAGCTTTCACAAGAAATACATCAAGGGAATGAAAGTGAATGTAAGATTCACATTCAATCGGACACCTTTAAAACTAATGCATAGAGCACTGGAAATTGGATTTCAGATAGTTGAAGAAAAGAGACTTGTTTCTTTAAAGCTTAAAGTTGGCACACATTTGGATCCACTTATAGAAAGAAGAGATCAAGATTTCAGGTAAATTAATGTCGACGTCTGTCTAACAGTTGTGTGGTAAACCTGAATTTTTCTTAGGCTTTCTTTTTGTAACTGCTTTAGTTGTAAATGTGCAACTGCAATGATCTTCCATCTATTTCATCTCTATTCCTCAGTTAACCCTTTAAGCCCCAACATCATTATACAAATTCTCCTTAGTGGTCTCCATAGATTTTGTTGATTACCAATTGGGAGAACCTGTTTAAACATCAAGACAGTTCATCTTTGCAGTGGTTTCAATAAGACCTGGCTGCCGCCAGAGCTTCGGTGGGTACTCTCTTGCGAATCGCCAGCTATATTTCTTGCGTTAACGTGCTTATGAATAAATAAAATGGAACTAGCAATTCACCTCAATTAAATGGTCAGTTGCTATTGGAAAACTACTTAATATGTGTAGTACACACAAATGATAATATATTGTGTCATATACGTGAGATTTTATCATACTGCCTCATTAACTGTGCCTTGTACCATGCAATGAAGTACCTCATCCTAGCAAAAATAGTGAATGCCTGCAATGGGTGTTAATATTTTGCCTCAAATCACTGGAAATAGTGTTTGTGAGCTTCTGATTTCAAAAAATTAATTTTCTGGGGGGCAATTGCCCCCAGAACCCCTAGAGGGAAAAGGGCCGTAGGCCCCTTTTGATAACTCCAGCAGGTGCTAACATTATGCAGACACCTGCTTCAAATCTTACTGAAGCACTGTGTATGTTATAATACACTGATATGATGAGGAGAAATTTGATGCTCTTCGCTACTGGGGCTCAAAGGGTTAATATAATTATGTGATTTTTTTATAAAATTATTGTCTTTCGTAGTTGTATGGTTTATGGTTGTAATACTTAACATCTGACTCTCATCTGAATGTAAGTGGTTTTAGTTCTGCCTTGGTCTCTGCGACTGTGTACTTAAAGTTTTGATTCAGACATTGCTCTACATTCTCTCTCTATTCTAAGCATTAAAGAAAATTCCTAACTTTTAAAAGTTACCCTGTAAATGGTTTGAACCCAGGAGTCATATCATACAGTACATGACTGTATGATCAACTGGATGAGTGTAGTCCTGAGAAGCCTGTTCCATGCTCTCAGATAGTAGGGTCGGCCCCAACAGAAAGGGAACAGGAAAATAATACATGCGAGGGAGCTTGGGGAAAAAGGAACCTTGCAGGTTTTTTTTCACACCCATTTTCTCAATTCGTGCTTTCCCCACTATCTCAGGGCCTGGAGCAGGCTAAGTCCTGAGTAGGACTGTTTGAGGTGACATTGACCAACATTTCGACAACCTGAGTGGAAGTCATCATCAGAGTCACTTTGCCGACTCTGTGCTTACATCACGTTAGTCAGTGTCACCACAATACAATCGTTGGGACTATACTCACCCAAACGATCATACTTTTCTTCCTGACTTATGACTAGTTACTCTGAAAAGGAAATAATTTAAAAAGAAGCTTTAACCAGCTGTTCAAGAGATGGGGGGAGGGGGGGTGACTGTGTACAATGTAATACTCCTACGGAAAGTAGTTGTTTGTTACTTTTGAAATTGGTTAAATGCAAAGGAGGGTTAACTTGTTTTCATTATTAACAACAGAGGGATTGTTAGTGGTAACTTCTCTTGGCAGATGTAGTCAACAAAATTCCAGCTTGCCCTTAGGATATGAGCAACTCTCAACATTTGCATGCCCATTGTCAGTTAATGGCTGATGTGCATGATGTGCTTATAGATTTTCATAAGTCACTACATATAAGCACCTATGATCATTTTATTACTGACACATTAAATGTTTTATTCAATACAAAACATTATTTTGCATGCAGATTTTATGACGCCAAACTCCAAGATAACAAAGAACAAGAACAAGCAGTGAAAAACATTGTGGCTGGAACATCAAGACCAATACCTTATCTGGTGTTTGGTCCTCCAGGAACTGGCAAGACAGTTACAATTGTTGAGGCGATCAAACAGGTACAATCTTCAACATGAACGATAATAAACAATAAACTATAATTTTCACCAGGGTGCGAGCTTGGCTGTTTCATTACACCATGTGCTCCCACATTAAAATTGGTAATGTCCCTGTAAAAGGGCATGTTTTGATTTTGGTCGTAAACTTAAGTAACCAGGCATGGAATTGGAAGTGAGGAACTTCAGGACTGGACTCTGTTGTATAAGACTTATGGAGCTATTTCCTGATGTTTTAATATTTGTGCTTTCTTTTTAAAGAGGTGTCTGCAGTCTGCAAATGCCACATACTGCCTGACCACTGCTAATGTGGTTCCCTGCTTTTGAATAAATTATGACACAACTTGTTCCAATATAATGCTAAGCGCGGCAACATTACCACCTAAATGTAAGTCTGACTTTAGTAAACTTCATGTTGCTGAAGCCAAAGTTTCAAAGAGCTGACCTTCTACTAGTGTAAATTTAATCTACATGTACCATTTGAGATAGACTGCATACTAAATATAATTTTGATGCATGCATTGGTTACTTCGTTATCAGGTATTGAAACTGTTCTCTGAAAGCCATAAACTTCCATTCAACTGTGTATAAATGTGTAGTTTACTTGTTTGTCAGGTTTTGAAATCCACGCTCTTGAATGTGCACCATCTATGCGTGCGGTTCTGTCTATAAATGCATGGTTTGCTTGCTTGTCAGATATTGTAACTGTACCCTGAAAGCCGCATTCTTGCATATGCACCATCTGTGCATGTGGTTCTGTCTATAAATGTATGGTTTGCTTGCTTGTAAGGTATTGAAACTGTTGCCTGATTAAAGCCACATTCTTCAATTGCACCCTTTATGCATGTAGTTCTGTCTATAAATGCATGGTTTGCTTGTTTGTCAGATATTGAAACTGTTCCCTGAGAGCCGCATTCTTGAATATGCACCATCTATGCATGTGGTTCTGTTTATAAATGCATGGTTTGCTTGTTTGTCAGATATTGAAACTGTTCCCTGAGAGCCGCATTCTTGCATGTGCACCATCCAACAGTGCTGCAGACCTACTCCTACAGAGAGTCATGCAACATACAGTCGTTCCAAAGTCACAGATGATGAGGCTCAATGCTTTTGGGAGGTCAATCCTGTCTCTTCCAAAAGACATCAAGGTACATTTGCAATTCAAAGTTATCTGTTTAAATGTGCAGTTCCAGAAAATATCCATACCCATGCACCATGCAGGGTCATTGGCAATTTTGACGGGTAGGGTGGTCTCAAACGCCAAAATTTTGGAAGCAAAATATGAAGCTAATTAAAATGGGAATTTCTGGAGGGGTGGGTGGGGTGGGGGTTCAAGCCAAAAGACCTTTTGTATAATGTGTATACAGCTATTTCGAGAAACGTTGTCGGAAAAAAACCCCAGAAAACTGCACAAGCCAATCCCGAAAGGTATTTTGGGTAGTTTCATCATTTCCGTGAAATCTTTAAAAAACATGGCAGGAGACGCCATGGACGTCTGTCTGCGTGTGCTGAAAGAAGCCCA
Organism: Siderastrea siderea; assembly: GCA_964030785.1. Lineage (NCBI taxonomy): Eukaryota > Metazoa > Cnidaria > Anthozoa > Scleractinia > Rhizangiidae > Siderastrea > Siderastrea siderea. Next base: position 10,350,041 of record OZ034977.1, on the reverse strand, counting down.
CAAAAACAGGTACGACACCTACAGTGTCAGGAAAGTACCTTGCTTTGCAACAGTCATGCAATTGAAGCAATACTTTCTGCAGAATTGTAAAGAGGAAATATTTCCAGCAACCGACACGACCTTCCAAATCGGCTACTACGCGGACGGAAACAAGAAATTCTCTATATCGTCCGAAATCCAGCTCGCCGAAGCGTTTTCTTTGGTAAAAAACGGGATGATAACATTGTGGGTGGATCCACATAAAGACGTTCCAAGGGGTTCTTCGGGCAAAAAGAGAAAAGGTAAGAAACACAATAAGCCATGTTTTGCACGTTTTGTTGCACCAAAAGTTAAGTGAGATTTTTTCCCTTGTTCTCAGTGATAATGATTATGATTATCACTATTCTGACTTAGGTAATCCCAGTAGTGCTCGAGATGATAGCGGGGACGGAGAGGAAGAAAACAGCTACGACTCTTGTCTTTCACGGCTTAGAGAGAAGCATACTCTTCCCGAGTTCAAATTGCGCTGCTGGGCGCGGATGGTGGTAAGGAAAATTTGAGTTGCCGAGAGTAATTTTCACCTTCTTTAGTTAAATTTCATATCCACCTTCAGACTATATTTTTATAAGATTGTTTGCTTCGTATTTTCTAAGGCGAGTTTTCAGCCAGAAGTTGTTTCCAAATGTCTACAAAAATTAGCATAAAACGCACGTGTTGCACGTTCTTGAGACTGAAATGCCTGGGACAACGAATTACACTTCTCCAATATAATTATTGGTCAAGGTTTTATGTTGTTTTTACCTCCTCTGATGAGCTTGAATTGAGATCGGCGGGTGTCCGTAAAAATAACTATTGAAAACAGGAATAGTTCAATTTGTATCATTTTATTCCATTACAGGTTAACGGAACCCACAAGAGTGAAGATAACCCTCCGAATGTTCCATTTTTTACTGGCAATTCGAAAGCGGCTTCAAAATCATTCAAAAGTCAAACATCAGGTGAAGTCAGTGGACAATCCACGGATGGCGCTGAAAGAAAGGCAAGAGAGGCATTTCTTAGCAGATGCTAGCGGCCTTTAAATGTGTATTATTTCCTTAACCAAACGCTTTTCTACTTGTAGGTGCGTATGCGTTCAAGCATTCTTCAGCAGCTCAAGGATCTCAAAGCATTGAAAGACGATGACGTCCTTACAGAAAACGAATTTTCTTTGCAAAAGGATAAACTGTTAAAAGAAATGAATTCTTTGTAGTTTTTAGCCAATGACGTCACGTTAGTGACGTCATATGGCTACTGTCAGAGGCTAAAAATCAACGATAGACGTCTGGATAGATGTTGTACGTACGTACGTGAGACATACGTCTGTCTTACGATTTGTGAGGCTGGGGGGATATTCTGTGAGACGATGGGTGGGGGTGTGCACCGGGACACTGAAAGTCTTACCTTATCAGCGGCACAAACCCATACAGCTAATGTTATGGGAGTAAGACCCCCGGGCTTTGAAGTGTTTTGCATTCGCAAGTGTGGATCTACTTCGAATGCCTGTTTTGTGTACGTGAGGTCTGGCAGGATTTTATTCGCGTTGTAGTCCTGTGTTTACTTAGCTGAAGTACATTTTTCCACAGCAGCAAATACAAGACGGACTTGCCAATTTGAGATGTTGTATGAACAGAACGTGGAAATTAACGTTACATCGATCCCTAATTGTAACAGTGAAAGAAACAATATTTAAAGCCCAAGTTTATAACGATAGTGAAAAGAGTAGAGTAAAACAGCATAAAATTTTTCGGGATTATCTCTCGGTAACAGCGAATCTAAAATTTGCAGTGTCATTTTTGTGTGCGTGTTATAAAACATGAACCCAATTAAAACTAAATCGGAAATTGCGCGGCTTGTTGCTAGCTATTCTTAAAACTGAAAAACTTGAATGAAACTAGTCTTAAAATCCAAGTCACAGTGGTGATCAAGGAATTAGGGGATGGATGTAGTAAAATCTTAACAAGATACTAAACGTTATTTCGGGGTTATTCATAGCTCAAAGTGTAAAGCGTATGTTGAGAAATTTGCATAGTTGACAGCTGTAATTTCAGCCTTATAAGGAATGTAACGCAACACTTGAAACATCTCGAACCGACCGAAACAGTACCGAAAGATTAACAACAACAGATATGTGACAAAGCATTCTAACAGAGACCTGTTGGATCTACTGGAAAGCGAGCTGAATTTGAACATTTTCGTACTGTTCGAAGGTAAAGCAAACGAAATTTATTCGGCTGTAGGTTGAGACTCCAAATAAACACGTGAGCTAAAAATAACTTTGTACCGTGGGAAAGTTACAAATGTAAACATACTTTGGTCGATTTGTGAAGCAAAAAGACGAAAATTATTATAGCCGACTTGATTACAAAGCAAGCAACTTCAAATAACAGGGGAAATAAATATAGTTGCAAAACTATTTCAGTCGTGTTTGTAAACGCTGGTTCAAACCGATTTCGAACGAAAATATTGTGGATACAAGAAACGCCGTTTGATGGCAGACTCCTGTTTTGACAATACAATGTACTAAGAACGTAAGTGGTTGCCTGAAACGTCTGAAACCTTACAAATTAAACAAAGTAAAGCGAGTCGCGTGTCACGCAAATCACGCAGAGCGTCAAAACGGCACCCTTTAGAAAGTTGACCGTTTATGAGCACTGAAAAGTATTGGATATTCGCCGGTAGAAGTAAGAAATTAAAAGGTTCAACTGCAACTTGCATTTATTTCTGAAGTAAAATTGTTAACTTTCCACTGATCTTTGCCTAAATTATGTATGCAATATTTTTCGACGGTGAGTTTAAGTTTAAGTTTACTTGTTTTTGTCTGTGTTCTTTGAAGAACCGTGAAACAAAGAGCTTTCTTCGGTTTTTTTTTTTACTCCGCGTAGTCACGCTGCTGAATCATTACCAGGTTTTATAGTGGATAACCACAAGATGTTTTTGATGGTGGTGGTGGTGGGGGGGGGGGGGGGGGGGGCTGAGGGTTTAGGGTGGGACTTACCGGAGGTGTAAAGTCCCATAGGTTGTCAGGACAAATTTTACCATATTGTGAAAAAAAACGTCATTGGCTCTGCGCGTATTGCGCGCCTATGTTTTAATATGCGATAATAATCAAACATTCGTCATTAACACTGAATAAAATTCATTTGTTTATTTATCACAGGTATTCGGCATGTTGAATGAAGTTTCTGATCTGTTCATCAGTAACCTGAAGAAATGCTTCTTCCACCATAAATTTGGGATCCTGGCAAAATTGCCAGGCCGCGTCATTTTCCCTGATCCAGTTTTTTGTTTGGGCAAACAGTTCCTCGCATGGCATAAAATCCGGGCTGTATGGCGGAAGGAACACAACCATTGCTCCCGCGGCATGAATCCTGTTAACTACGGCGTCGGTGTGGTGGATAGCCGCATTATCTGTGGCAAATGAAAAATAAGGAAGAAATAAATTAATGTGATGCTAATCGCGTGAATCAGAGAGGGTTTAAATTTCAAATGGAAGGGAATGAAGTATCTGAGGAGTTACAAAAATATTTAATTTCATAACCACCGCCACATCGTAGTGTTGCAAGAAATTTTATGCTTACCCATTATGACCACTGATCGTGGATTGATGCCATTAAATGGAAGCAAGTTAGGGCAGAGCTTTTGATCCACAAACTCTACAAATTTTGCCCCGTCGACCTTGCCCTGATAGATACCCACTTCTATCATTCCTTCCGTACAAATAACGGGTATGGCCGTTATGCGCGGTCCCCAGTTCTGCGCCTGACGTTTGACCGTGGCTCTGTTACCGACTAGACTATAGCCATAGGTGCGAGAAAGTCTTTTGTCCTACAAAAGTAAAAGGTTGACGAAAAAATTGTGATTTGTGAAAAATAATTGAAGAGTACAAAAAGTTGTAAAACAGCAATTGAATACTTACAAATCCGCTTTCGTCCAAAAACACCAACATTTCAGGATCCAGGAGACAAACATTGGACCTGAAAAGTACTCTTGCTTCCTCAGATCTTTGAAGGGCAATTCTTGCCAGCTTAAAATGATAAAACACGCTTAAATTGACACACCAGGAAAATGATGCAAATTTGCGAAATAAAAAGCCCTATTATAGTAAAGCGAGTATTTCACAAACCTTTTTGCGGGTGAAACTATTCCGTTTCAAATACCCCAATATGCTGGAAACAACATTTTCTGACCCTGTCTGTTCGTAGACATCGTAGGCAATCTCTGCAAGAGTTTTGTCCGGGTGTTCAAGAACAGCTTCCATAATTACGAACTCCACGTGTGGATGCATGGCAAAACTATTCAAAGGTCGCCCTAATTTCTCCCATTTTACTTCGCCAGTATTTAGGCATTTTGAAATATAGCGCTCCACCGTTCTTGGGGACATGAATAAAGTAGCCGCTACATCATCTACACTATAACCTAAAAACTCCTTCATCCATATGGCTCGCCATCTAAGATCGTCACTGTACGGACGAGGCATCGCGGGTTTAATGTATCAATTGACTTATTAAAATTCATTGACCGTATCCCAAAATACCTTTCGGGATTGGCTTGTGCAGTTTTTTGCTTTTTTCCGACAACGTTTCTCGAAATAGCTGTATATAATATACTGTGTTATAGATTGTAGATTGTGAGTATTTTTTTTTTCTGGGAAAGCACAATCCTGGCATTTAATGTGTGGATTGCTAGTCATGATGTTGTTTGTTCTTTCTAGGATGTTTGTTGTATCACTCCAAGTGGTGACTTCTATTTCCCTTCCAAACAAGAGATCATGGACAAACGTCTTGTGGTGTGCACGCTAATCACAGCAGGAAGGTTTGTGTACATGTATATCACTGATTAAGATGTAGTGGTCCATAAGACCTTGACAAAAAGAACGTTCAGATCAGTTCCTTTGTGAAGTTTCCTTAATACAGATCTGCCACTGAGATAGAGCGTTCATGAACTGATTTCACTGTTGTATGTTATTTTTAAAAATAATGTTCAAATTGAAGTAAACTTCCTGTATCAATTATGATCCTTCCTCCTTGTATCTGGGCCGCAATTTAGTGGTCAGGATATACCTGAAAGAGTTATTGACACAAAGGAAAATGCACCAACCATTGCCAATTAAGTTATTTTAACCCTGTCACTCCCAAACTAAGTTATGCAGACAATTTAGGTGGTTCTAACTTTTGAGTTTGTGTATGAAATCCTATGGTGTGACCATTCAAATGAAATCTCTTCAGCAGTACTTTCACATGGTACTATTTAAGAGCAACTTTCAGTAAAAATCAAGCAAAATTTCAATTTAGCGGCAGTAGTTGAAAAATCGATTTTTTTTATACTTTACATATAATTACTCGGGCCGGAGGCCACGAGTCAAGGTCTGCCGAGCCGTTCTTTTTGTTTGTGTCGCGATTGTAAGGCCGCGCGGGATCTGGGAACGAGAACACGTAATCGTTTGGCGATTGCATCATCATCTGAATACGCTTTTGTGAACCTTTTGCGAGGTTGTGAGTGTCTTGGAGAACGTTTTTGTGCTTTTTGATCCAAGTTTGCTCTTGTTTCGGGGTTCCTCGTGCTTTCAAGCTGTTTACGGCCCGAGTGAAGGCTACAAATAGCCTCTTGTTAGGTATTAGTAAAGCTAGAAACCTGATGTGGTTCGTTTTCCAGAAGCGCTTTATTTTCGGAAAAACGGGGAAATCGATTCTCGGGTTCGAGAGGTCAAAATCACAGGAAATTAATCTTGAAAATCAGTACTATAAACTTGCATCGCGCTAGACAGTTGTGAAACAGCAGTAGCGAAATCTACTGAACACAAACAATTCCAGACTGAAAGGCAGGTTTTAATGATCACGTAGAAACTGATTTGGAGTCTAACTTCTGTGAAATAATTTAATATGTGCCATAATTCTAAATGGTATCAATCCTCATTCAATAGACAGCACAAACATTGAAATAAACCATACCTTGAAACTGGCTTGGGCTATCCAAGCTACTTTGTTTGGGGCCAGTTCGAACTCAGCAAAGTTTTAACAAATGGGGCTTAGTGAAGTTGAATTCTGCCGTAGACAAAAACACGGGAAATTTTGCTTCTTTAACCAAACGGGCCCGCTCTACTTCATTCTTGTTAATTTCCATCGTTAACATTCTTTTGCGTTCAAAAAGAGGAAGAAAAAGCCCGAAATGGGCGATTTTCACGTTTCCAAACTTCTGTTCCTTCGTGTGGGAATTTTCTGTCTACATTTAGACTGCGAGTAGGCTCTAATTTTGGCGATGGCGATTTGTGGGGCAGGCGAAATACACACACTCGTGCGTGCGAAATTTCGAGGAGACCCGACGCGGCGCTCCCGTCGCGTCGGGTCTCCTCGAGATTTCGCGTGCGCGCGCGTGTATTTCGCCCGCCACACAATCGCCACCGCCAGCCACCGCCAAAATTAGAGACTACTCGCAGTCTACTCTACATTTGTTTGCATTGCGTTACCAAATACCGTGACCAAATTGTTTAACCAAATTTGGATATATGATGTCACAGGTGTAGCATATTAGATGTACGTTATATCACGTTTTCTCGTGGTTTGCACAGAGAGCTCACAACGATATCACCAGTATCGTTCAATTTTTTTTCTTTTCCCTCTACCTTTTTTGAGATCAACCGAACATTTAAGTTTGAAGCCATCATCAAGCATCAAGCAACGACGAAGAAAAGAGAGATTGTGTAGCTTAACACGAAATTTTTGGTGTATTTCGGATGTGGAAGGTTGAACTTCATTAAGCCCCATTTGTTAAATTCGCTGTCTTCGAAGTTTTCCCAAAGACAGCAGCATGGATACCCCAAGCCAGTTTCAAGGTATAGTTTAGTTCAATGTTTCTACTGTCTATTGAACGAGGATTGAGACCTTGTGGGGTTATGGCACATGTTAAATTATTCTACGTAAACATCAGAATGTTTCTACGTAAACATCAGAACCCGCCTTTTAGTTTGAAATTGTTTGTGCTCATTAAATTTCGCTACTGCTGTTTTGTAACTGTCTAGTTAATGAAAAAGACTTGTTCTGTTAATAAGAAGTGTCTATCTTTTTTTCCACGCTTTAGTTTACCAGCGCGATGCAAGTTTATAGTACTGATTTTCAAGGATAATTTCCTGTGATTTTGAGCTCTCGAACCCGGGAATCAATTTCCTCGTTTTATTCTAAAATAAAGCGCTTCTGGGGAAAACGAGCCACGTCAGGTTTCTAGTTTTACCAATACCCATTTATGTGCAAAATATGAAAGAAATTGATTTTTCAACTTCTGCCGCCGAATGCTCGGTGTTTACTGAAAGTCGCTCTTGAATTACAACATTTTACAAAATAAAATGTGGGATTTGTCTTGAATTTTGATTTTAGGCACTCTTGGGAGTAAAAGGGCTTGTTAAATATAATTTTATTTCATTTGTATGCTTCTTTCTGTAGATTAGTATCAGGAGGTATTCCTGACCATCACTTCACTCATGTGTTCATTGATGAAGCTGGCCACTCCCTGCAGCCCGAATGTCTGGTCCCCCTTGCAGGCATGTTCAGTACTGAAACTCCAGGAGGGGGACAACTGGTCTTAGCAGGGGACCCACAACAGCTTGGGCCAGTCCTTCGATCACCAGTAGCAATCAAGGTACAGTAGATGTGATAAATAGTTATGACTGAATAGTTAGTAAACAGTTGTTTGGCTTCTCACTGGCATGTCACTCCCTGATTGGAATGGAACCCCAATCCCTCCGCACACAGGTCAGATGCCCTAGCCTCCAGTTGATGTACTGGAAGACTCCTAGCAAGCATTGTGTTGTGTTGTTTCCTTAAGCCAGTGACACATAGACGATTTTATATGCTCGTGGCGGCGAAGTTTGCTCTCCAGGGAAAAATCGCCACGTGTGCCTGTTCTCAAGATACCAATTTTTCCAGCAATTTTGATCTTGGCAACGAGTGATCGAAAATCAGCAGTATCTGACATGTCGGATATCCGCAATTAAAATTCGCCGCAATTCTGCAAAAATTGCCAGCCATCGCCTAGTGTGTCAGCTCCCGCAAATATTGTCAGCAATCGCTGGTGACCAAATTTGCCGCGACAAGCATATAAAATCGCGTAGTGTGTCGCTGGCTTTAGAAAAGAACTTTACTCCACATTGGGTCTCTCTTCCCAGGTGTATAAATGGGTACTGGCGACATACTACTGGGGGTAACCCTGCGATGGACGACAGCGCTGAATAACGTCTGCGCATGTGCGAATTTGAAAAGACAACAGCGTAAGATTCGGCGCGAAATGTGATGAGTGGTTCTTTGTAGCGAGTGTGTCTTGTGGGAGAAAATGTCTTTTATTTTTCGGTAGAAACGCGTTCATTTCCCAATCTTTGTTCGGAACAGAGTCACAAGGACGCTTCGCAATTGATAAGTCCATTTTTTCACCAAGAAATGTTAGAAATGCGACAGAAAGACGACATGTTTGGAACTACGTACATGTACCTCGTGTCACTGTGAGCGTATTCAACCGTCATCAAGTTGCTTCGCTTATCTGCTTTTCTCCTAAGAGAAATGAAGTTTTATTGATGGAAATGGTGGAAATAAAAGCAGTGAGAAGTTGTAGAAAATGCCAGTAAAGGTGAGTGGAAATTTTACTTCTTGAATGATTACACTGTAAAACAAAATTATTACTTTCAATGAACATATAAGCTTAACCATTTAGCTTTACTTTAAGTCTTGTTTTATGTTTGCTGCCCACGTTACAGCTGTAACAGTTCCCGAAAAAGTATTTGTTTTGAAACCTGTACTGCTTTTTCGAGAAAAAACTGCGATTATGTTTCCTTATTTTGCAGGGTTGTTGCAGGCTGACTGGTGGAGTTCTGTGATGCAACAGTGTCCTAAGAAGATTTACACTAAGAAAATTATTCTTATGTCCTTAAAATAATTTGTTTTTTTTTTAGTGAAAGTGTCCGCTTTGACACCAGTGTTTTTACACTGATGGGGCTATCCTTTGTAAATAATATTATTAATATATAAAAGAAATGAAATTCTAAAAAATGGCTCCTATCATTATACCTGATTATTGGCAGACGATTGTGTTATGATGGTTTTGTTGGAGCTGGAAGAGGCAGAGGTTTTAGCTTGTCTCTGCAATGAAAGTACAGTAACAGATAATCGTGATATAATGTTAATTTGGTTCCAGAGGTTTCTTTTTTAATTAGGTAGAAAAATACAATATAAATAATTTTTTGTCAGGCCAGAAACAATACAAAACAAAAAAAATTGTGGTCCCAGTTACCTATCGTAGAATACTTTTTTCCTTTTGTTTGTTTGTTTGTTTCTTGTTGTATGGCTTAATTTTGAAAATAGTGGTTTGGTTTATCAGCTTTGTTTTTGTTTTGTAATGCTTTATAATGTTGAAACCAAAGGTGTCAGTGATAATGATTTGATAGTTGTGTGTTAACTGTATATCAGTTACCAATTTCAATCATTATTTCATTCTTTCCGGGTGCTCTTTCAAAAATTTGCACGTATATTCTATCAATTGAAATAAAATGTAGACAAAGAAAAAATATCACACGTACTTTTGCAGGAGAAATATAATCTGGCTCGTTAGAAAATACATTGTCTGAAACCATCGCGCACTTGTTGTACCAGCGGGTTCCGGGCCGGTAATTCGGGACCTCATTTGCCCCCACGCGATCAAACAAGCGGTAAAACCTCGCTGGAATTTTCCTTTTCGACAATTCACTTGAGTGTTCTAGCAGCGGAGATGCACGGTAACCATTCGCCTCTCGAGTGGCTCTCATCCAGTGTCGAGTGCATGCCCAACAATTTAAATTTCCATTTACGTATCGAGCAATGGCCTCGTCAAATTGCCTCAGAGGACCGTGGCAACCTTCTCCAGCTCGTGTTTTTTTCAGAAACCAGCAAATTCGATCGTCAGGCTGGGCGTTTACGTCCACGAGCGTCAAAAGGCACGTAGTCCACAGCAGTAAAGCGTACCATTCCATACCCGATAGCTCTGGCGATAAATTTCTCGTTTTCGCTCCGTATTTTCACTCCTTATACAAACTTAAAACCCCAGTGTACAAAAAGACTTATGATGGGTCATTAACGAAGAAGGTAGTTTAAAATTTTCAAGCTACTGTTTTTTGTTAAACTCTTCTTTTTTACGAAAAACCGGGGTCTACTAGCAAAATTTTGAATACGCCGCCATTTTCATAGGGTTTGTTGTTATACCCAGTCGGCGCGCGGCATGATGTGTCGCACATGCGCAGACGTTATTCAGCGCTGTCGCGATGGACTAGCATCCCATCCAGGGGGGAGTAGCAATACTCTTAGTTGCTTCATGTTACAGAAACCGGTATAAACTCCGGCCGTGTGGGCCTCCTTGGCTTGTGTGCGACTTAACCTTTCATCCTTACCTTTACTCCACATTGACTCTCTGTACCCAGGTGTATGTTAAGGCGGCTCGCGCCTATTTATTAGCGTGGAGGCTCCATTTTATAAATCGAATTTTCGGCAAGTAAGCTTAGCCGATTTCAGTGATGTTTGGTATTCTAAACAAAGATTTTTCGAGTTTTACAAAACTTTTAGTTTTAGGGCAAACAAGTTTAACAATTAAGAGAAAAAAATATATATCGTTGTTTAATGGAAATATTTGTGTTTCCCTGAAAAGGCTGGTCTTCGAATAGCGCTAGTGTCTCTTAATCGTTGAACTTGTTTGCCCTAAAACTAAAACTTTTGCAAAATTCGAACATACTTTGTTTAGAATTCCAAAAATCACTGAAATCAGTCAACGCTTACTTGCCGAAACTTCGATTTATAAAATGACCCAGTGCTAATAAATAGCCGCGAGCAACCTTAAATGGGTGCCAGCAATAACCTGCTGGGGAAAGCCGTAAGTTTGACTAGCATCGCATCCAGAGGCAAGCAGCAACTCCTGCCTTATGTTACAAAAAACTGGAGTTTGATGTCAGGCAGGCATGTGGACCACTTGCAGCCTGTGTGGGACTTTACATGTACCTTTATTTGTAATACATGACATGGGTAACCCCAGTATCATTATGCAAATTCTCCTTACTGGTCTCTATGCATTTTGTTGAGGACTAGTTGGGAGAACTTGTTTAAGTATCAAGACAATTCATCTTTGGTGATCATTTACTTAATTCTGATGACCTGAATGTGTTACAAAGGACTGATATCATGAGGAGAAAATTGATGCTGATCACTATTGGGGCTGTAAGGGTTACTGGGCGATGCAGGAGTTGCCATTGATGGGAAGCAAATTTACTTGAAAGTTGCATTTGATTTGCCAGTTTAGGTGAAAAAATCAGAAATTTTTGTCAAACCTTAATTTAAAGGGACCAATTCACCTATTTTTAGTATTACTTAAAATAGTGGTTCAGTTTGTTTGAAATTACTCTATTTTGTTTTCTGAAACTGTAAGTAACTTTCTGGTGCTTGTTGGTGAGGGTGAAAAGTGGTTTTTATAGCCTTCCCTTTGGTCTTGGAAAAATCTCTGAAAACCGGTGACGGTTTGTTTTTCGTTTGAAAAAATGCACTTAATAGCTCGTTCTTTGCGAAAATCACTTGATAACTGCTAGTACCTCCTTCGTGCTCTTAGTTTTTCTTTCGCACTCACCAAAAATCTAAGACACGGCTTTTTAGCCACAGGTGTCAACCCAAACTGAAACTGAGACTGTCAAGAAGAGAATGCTTTGTTTCTGGAGGGAGTGGAACCTAATCTATGAAGACATGTATGTGTGAAAAAACCTTCCCATTTTCCGAGCATGTTTAACTTCTGCCTCTTTTTGAATATAAAGTAATTTTCTGGAACTATGAAGCTGGCAAAAAATCTATGGTTTACAGGGTTTTTCATAAAAACAACTAAAAACTAGAACGATCCGCGCGCAAACGGTTCCGAAGGGTGGCTGATACCTGAAAATATTTCAAGTTGCAACGATGTGGTATGGTTCACTATAACATTTGTTCCCCGAAAGAGATCACTTTCATTTTTTTTTCTCATCAGTATGGCCTTGGTATATCTCTGTTGGAGTGGATGATGACAAAACTTTCATTCTACGGGCGGATACCTCAAGATGAAGAAGACGAGCTTGGAGATTACAACCCGTTGATAATTACGAAGCTACTGAAGAACTACAGGTCACATCCATCCATTCTGGAGGTAAGCTCTAACATTACAATGACAGTAACGGAATTATAACTGCTTTTGAAAGCAAACGATAACCCTGGGCTGCTCTGTTGAACCCAGCTATCTCATTTTCACCAGAACTTGTCTTGAACTGAACCCTGTTAACCCTGGGGCCCGTTTCTCGAAAGTCCCGGTAACTTTTCGGGCCCGTAGCTACATTTTATAATCAAAGTCTATAGAACGTTGGCGTAGTTTTTCGGCCGCGTATAAGCCCGACTTGTTTTATCAACTTAGAATTTTATTGCTCAGCTTTCAAAACCAACAAAATTTGAGTCTTAAGTGCAAATATCGCGCACATAAAATAGCTTTCCGGGTCCGAAAAGTTACCAGGACTTTCGAGAAACGGGCCCCATGAATCTACTATCCGATATCTTAAACTTCCTCTATCGTCGGCCTCAAGTGGTCAAGATACGTGTAGCAGGAGTCTACTTTACTATGTTTGAGTAAGTAAAGTAATAAATGTGACTTTGCAAAACAAGAGACAAAAAAAATGGAGCATAGTTCCTTTTTTTTCGAATACATCATGGTAGTGAGAACAGTCATGCATTCTAGTGATGCAATTTTTGCAAAACATCATTTCTCTTTAACAATAACCGGCCGCAAAACAACTATGTGGACAGTTTCTATGCCTTTGTCATTGGTGTGTATTTGTTTTAGAATTAAGTAATCTGTCCTGTGCTAAAAACATAAAAGGTTGTGGCTTAAGTGTTTATTGGGAGGCAAGAACTGGATTAACCCTTTAAAACCCTGATATAAATATGCATATTCTACACACTGTTCTCCATGCTACATCCCTTATAGCACTAGTAAGAAGAATTTGTCTAAATATCAAGACATCATATCCTTGGTGATCACCTTCTCTATTCTCATTACCTGAAGGTTTGATCGGGTAGTGATAATGTAAAGAGAACTCTAAACTCCGCCAGCTGCATGTAGTCAACTCGTTAGTGATTTCTTACCAAGTGTTCTTGTGGCAATTTACCGTATTTAATAATCTGATGCTGTAACGGTTGTTGCGATGCACTCAGTACATGCACTACCATCATGATACTATGATAATGCTGTTTCAGGTCAGATCTACAGAGTTTTATTGGTGTGAAACAACTCACTAACTTGTGACAGAGATTTAACCCTTAAAGCCCCAAGATTAATATGCATATTCTCCTTCTTGTTCTCCATACATTTCTTATGGTACTAGTTAAGAGAATTTCCACAAACATCAAGAACTTTCATGTTTGGTGTTCATGTCCTTTATTTTCATGACTTGTATGTTTGATCAAGTAACGATATTGTAAAGAGAAATTAGATGCTTGTCACTATTGGGGCTTAAAGGGTTAACCCGAGATTTATTTTCTCCAGCTACCAAATGAGATGTTCTACGATGATGAACTGGAAGCTTGTGCTGACAGACTAAAAAGAGAATCTCTGTGCAACTGGAGTCGTCTTCCATGCAAGGGATTCCCGATCATTTTTGAGGGTATCAAGGGGCGTGACATGCGTGAAGAGAAAAGTCCATCGTTCTTCAACCCCGAGGAAGCAGCTGTGGTCGTACAGTATGTCAAGGACTTGAAAGACGCTAGAGGAATCAATGTGCTTCCTTCTCAAATTGGAGTCATTTCACCATACAGAAAGCAGGTAGGAAGTGGTGTCATGTTCATCTACACGAAGTGACTGTTTCTCCAGCTCCAGGGGATGCAAAGGTTTATTAAAATTGAAATTTGGGATTTTGGCATTTTAGGGGTTAAGTATTTCTTGGGTGCTGAGAATGAATTACTTCAAGCTAGAACTGTAAAGGTGCTGTCACATGTAACTATTTATCATGCTACTTGCAAAACGATTTGTTGCAAGTGGCAATGATACAATACTACACGTTAAATTGCCATGCAACGTGCAGGGCTCGACACTAACAGTAGTCTGCTGGCCATTGGCCTGTAGAAATAACACTTTGGCCAGCAGAAGTTTGGAACAACTGGCCATTTTGTTCTGGAGAAAATTTTTTAAAAAATTTACCTGATTAAGTTTGAATTATTTGTGTACACTGTACCTTACTAAGTGAACTTTTAAAACGAAAAACATTTTCCAAGTTATGGTGCTACGTATTAAACACAAGCACGAATCGTATCTCCACCAAGTTGACTGGGTTGGTCCGGAAGTCATGTTGGTCAGTCTCTTCATAACTGTTTAGAAGTTATACTTATTACAAACTAGTTAATATTAACGTTTGTCATTAAGATTGAGTTACTCCTACATGTGGCCAGTATAACTTATAGTTTGGCCAGTTAAAATCTGACTGAGGTGGCCAATGGGCCAATACTCTATAAAGTTAATTTCGAGCCCTGAACTTGCCTCTCGAAATAAATTGCGTAAGTTCGGAAAAATGATTGGTTAACTATAGAGAGAATGGCGAAACAAGTTGCAGGAGCCATGCAGGTTACACGTTGTGTTGGTGTGCAAATTCAAGAAATGTGTTGCAGAAAGTAGAAAACGATTCAACTTTTCGTGTACCTTGAAAAAAAAAACGAAAATTCAGTTGCACGAAGGGGTGTTACACGTTAAAATGATGCGTCCAACTTGTAACAAAATTTTTTCTGCGAGACAAGTTGCACGAAAATTGTGACGTGTAACAGCACCTTCACATCATTTGAATTTTCACTCTGGAAGCAGCAGTTTCTTTCATAATCTTTAGTAAGTTTCCCACTCAGACACGACACTCATGTAAAATTGTTTTTATTTGTTCAACGCATTGGTAGGTAATTAAGATTTTATTTACTGGTGAGCTTTTGCCGACTATAAAAAGGTGCCATTACATTCCAGGTGTGGAGGAGTGGGGGACTCGAAACTAAGTTGTTGTTTGTTTGGTTTTTTGTTGTCGTTGTTGTTTTTTTTTTTTTGGTAATTTGATTAAGTAGCACTACGGTAGTTTGTTTGGATTATCTATTGACCCAGTCGCGACCCATAGATAGCTTATCTTTGTGAAGGGCTGTTATTCTGAACATTTCTTGTGTTTCTCATTGTATTGTTGGCTTTCAACCTTTTATATGTGACGTGTTATTATAGGTTCAGAAAATCAGAACTCTGCTTGATAAAGCCAACATCGCCGATGTGAAAGTTGGTTCTGTTGAGGAGTTTCAAGGACAGGAAAGAAGAGTGATTATTATCTCCACCGTCAGGAGCAGCCAGGAATTCCTGCAGCTCGATGCACAGTTCAAACTGGGTTTTTTGAAAAATCCCAAGGTTTGTCTTAATTTCCCACAAAATTACAGTCAACGTTTTAGGCGTGAGAGATTTCTGGACGTGGAGTATCTACATTAATTTAGACCCATTAAGAGCAGATTCTTCTTTTTATGTTCAGTGGGAACTTAGTTGTTTTAAAGTATTGTCGCAGGCTTCATACTGCATACTCTACATTTTTGTTTCTATGGCTTGACACTTAAAGTAGGATTTAGGTGACTAATAGTACTTTTTACTCCCATTTTCTTATTTTATTTTCAGAGATTCAATGTTGCAATCACAAGAGCACAAGCTTTGCTAATCGTGGTGGGAAATCCTCATGTTCTTTGTAAAGACAGACACTGGAATAGGTAAACAACAGCCTCCTTGTTGTGTAAATGTTTAACCCCGTCACTTGTATAGCCAAACGTTTTGGGACATGTAACAACTGCAGCCCAGGCTTTTTAGTAGTCTGTGGAGAAAATCTTTAGTATGTCCTAAAAAAAAACGCTTCAGTAGTACTATTCTATCGTACCTGTTTCAGGTTTTTGCAAATGAAGTTTGCAGTTTTTTCTTGACATTTGTGACTTTTAACCGACCAGAGTGTTGGGTGCGTGTGCGCCTCAAAGAGCGCAAAACCTGCATCCTATTTCTTCTTCAAATGACCCTGAGAAGTAAAATTTCCCTGCCGTGTCATGCGGCTTTTCGCTGAACAAATTCTTCAAAATATAGACTTTCAACACTGCCTTCCATAAAGGGCTTTCAGGGGCACTAAGTCGGGTATAATAAACTCTTCTAGTTTATATTTCTTTTGGTTGTTTTCTATGTCACAAAATCTATTTGAATTGTGTCTAGGTTTATTCAGTTCTGCATTGACGCTAAAGGCTACAGAGGCTGTGACTTCAAGCCTGCAACTGAGGATGATCAAGATCTTATAGAAAGATTAAAGCGTGTCCATCTGGACTCTAAAGAAGCTTTAGCTGCCGTGGAGACCGTTGCAGATGATAGTGTTACACAAGCAGAGCAACCTGCGTGGCACAGAGATGAAGATTTTTAACAATTTAGGTGGCTCGCAAAAATTTCTATTAGGTTACCCGTGACAAGCTAATTTTGATGCCTGATGAGCAAGCTTTATGCCAAACAAATAGGTGTAAACCAAAACAAGTCGAGCACCCGTCCAAAAGCGAGAGTGCTACGGGTAAACACAACTCGATAGTAAGCTTACTCAAAGCTGAAAGGGCAAGCTGGAGCACGCTTACCAAGCTGGCCAGCTTCTCTGAGCTGTGAAAATAACGTTCTATTAATTTAGGGCAAATTCTGATCTTTAAAATAATATAATTCAGAGAATACTTTTTACTGTTTTTAATTTGGGTGCATTTTACTTTTTAGTTAAACTGGGATAAAAAATTTTCAATAATTTCTCGCCAATGACAAAATTATAAGGATTTTTCAGTTCCTGGTTGGTGTCAGAGTACATTGCTTCTTGTCTAGTTGGGAGTAATTGGCTATAGATCAATTTTGGCGTTTTTTTTTTCCAGTTTCTCTCGTGACCCGTATTGGTCTGATGTGTCTGTCTGCATGGAAACGACTTACAATTTAACAGTCGTTAGAAACCCCTTCTGTCAATTTTTAAGGATGAAATCCATTGTACAATTTGTTTTGAGATAGATTTTAGCATAATCAAATAAGTTATAGATTACATTTCAAACTTTTAAAAACCTTTTTAAAAAGTTAGTTTTAGCCTTGTACAGCCGGTTTCGGTGTAACTGGCATAACAGAGAATAACGACATGCCATCTTCTGACATGCTACGTAAACACCTGAAAAACAAAATAACATTAAAACTGTTAAAGTGGCAGTTTTTCGGGTTATTGCCAGAAGAAACGACAAATAAACTAAAGCTACTGCCCTCCTCCAATGACTAAAGAAGAGTGTCGATCTTGCGCGGCTTCTAATTTATGGGATAAATTCAAACGGTTTGAACTCGATCGGCTCTCGTCCGTGACTTTCGGTAGAATTGGGCCGCTCTGTTTGCAAGGCGCGTCGCTATATCTTTCACGGAATGGCTTGTTGATAGTCGCCACCTTACTTTGATGATAAGTGCGATAAGTAAGGCTATCGTCGTCAGGAAAATTTGATGATTTCGACTGTAAAGAAATCAGATGTGTTTACATTTTAGGCCTAGGCTTGGGTACATTGTGTGTCGAAATGTGGCATGTCGTAGGACACGTTTTAACACTTAAAATGGCTGCATGTCTCTCATTTTTGACGTCAAAATGTTTGCTTAACGTCAATTTGCCAGGAGAAAACTGGCCTAATTTTATTACAAGAAGTACACGTGATAGCACTTGCTGCTCTGTTACATCTGGATATGTTTACTAAATAACTTGTCAGTCGGTGTCATATTTACAGCTCTGCCTCATTCCCAGACGCCGGTTTAGCGCGGGCAAACAGGGAGCGCGGGGCGTCGTGGGAAGGATGCAAAACGGCTTCAGTGCACCTATCCCACAACGCCACGCGCACCATCATTTAATAAGGGTCGAGGCAGTTTACAAACATAAATTTCAAGCATAACCCAGAATTCCTTGATTCGCTGTGACGAAGGGCTAACGCTCGAAATGCCAGCTTTCTGAAGTCCCAAGGAATAAGAATTACTGAAAACAACTCCCGCCATTACGGACACCAAATCTTGGTGCCGATGGTGTCCGTTATAATGAGAGTTGACTGTACTTTGACAAGGGCTATCCCGGTCTGCAATCTTTGTTATGTAATTTGGGGCTACCTTTTGCTTCTGTGGATGGATTGGACCATTTATATGAAGGCGGAGACTTGATGTCCGGTAGCTGGATACGGATCTTTCAAGACTAGACGCCCGGCAGTCCAAAATTTTCAAAGGATTCGATGGAACTGCTTATGTTCTGGAAGTATTTGTTGTTTGTTTAGAATTGTTGACGAATTTTCCGAGCTTATTTGACCTCAACAAAACTTTCACCGGGTTCCGGGCATCTAGACACTGCAAAAAACGAAAAACATGTCCGCCCGATGGGGACTTGTGGTTACTGCAAGACTGAGGGATATGAACTACCAGCCCACCGAACCCAATTATTAAAACCGCGAATATTTTTTTTTCCACCTCGAAACCATATCTTGAGTTTCATTCCTGGTGCATAGGAGCAATCAGTTCTCGTTTATTGCAGTGTCCCGGGTTTAAAATCCGGTGTACCTCTGCGAGCACTCAATTCCCACATATGTGTTTGGGGCTTGAATCCCAATGAATATGAGCATTCAATCCCAGCTAATGTGTTTAGGGTTTGAATCCAGTTAGACCTGAGCACTCGCTTCCTTTTAATGTGTCCCGGGTTTGAATCCCGGTGGCCCTGAACACTCGCTACCCAATAATGTGTCCCGAGTTTGAATTCTGGTAGCCTGCAGTGGAGGCGTATTTATTTTGGGCGAGAGCGCTGAATAATCAGTTGCAGAACACGGACATTTTTTAAATGCTCTGTTTTATTTTATCCCACACCGACGGTGATATATATAATACACCTTGCTATTGCTACTTTTAATACGAGTGTCTTGTGTCAGTATCCCATCGTCCTTTGTTGTCTTCCTTTCCTCTGGTCCTCAAGAACCTGTAACGGAGATTACTCGATGGTAAATATCTAACAGTCCTTTCATAATTTTAGCCTGAGAAAATAGCCGACGTTTGGCGAGGTCGCCACTTGAGCCCTCGCAAAACGACGTCTGAGTAACGAGCGCAGAAATTCCATACTGATGACGTGCACTACCCAGATCTTGGAAGTGCTTCTGATTGGTTGAAAGAAAATCCCCCTTTGACACAACCAATCAGAAGCGCTACCAAGATCTGGGTAGTGCACGTCATCAGTATGGAATTTCTGCGCTCGTTACGCAGACGTCGTTTTGCGAGGGCTCAAGTGGCGACCTCGCGAAACGTCGGCTGTTTTTCAGGTTATCATAATTTAGGTGATTTTTTTAACCCACGTTTAACTTCATTATTTCTGAATGTTGCTCAGGGAAGAAACATATCATTTTATCATAATATTATGATAAAAACTAAGAATACAACGTTCTGCTTCTAAGCGTTCTTCAGGTACAAAACAGTCTTAAAAATAAGTCTACAACAAAAATAATAAAACTTCAATCTTTTAAACGTACCTTTTGTGTTATACACTTCCACTCTGAGACACTTTCCTTTATGCCACTTGGTTGGATAAAAACGAATGTATCTTGCAGATACCGACTGCCATAACTTATGCTCGTCAACCGTGTGGCTGAAACCTTCTCGGTGAAATTCCTGAGTAACAACAAATAAATAGCACGCGTTTAAAAATAAAGCATTGCTGAGAACAAAATATTGTTAGTTCACAAAAATAAAGATATGGTGTTTCCAATGGCTATGTAGCAGGGTTAAATCAATAGCTGTGTAGAATAATCAGGGCTTTTTTTCTGTGGCATCTTCTCAAATGAATTTAAACTGTCACGAATTGGAGGCAGAGCTGACTTATTGATCAGAGCATGCTGAAAGTAGACAACAGAAGGTGTACGGCGATAGGAAATAGTTGACTTGGTGAGCCCCAAAGTCTTGAACTCAGATTGTTACAAATTACACGTATGTGAACAGTAACCTTTAATTAGCTCGAAAATCTGTAAGAGAGATTTATACAGACAAACCCCTCCTTTCGGGGATTTATCTGTATAAAATTCCTCATTTACATTGGTAAATTCAATTCATTAGCCTCGCTCTTCCCTGCTACCTTAACAAGCCCTCACCGGACTTCATGTAAGTTGAATAAAGGAGTTGAATAACAAAAGAAAAAGTGTGAATCGTGAAATAAGCACAGTTATTAATGGCCCTACCAACTCAAATTCGCCTCTCTGTACCATCACTCTTGATTAATTTTTTTAATTAAATCTCGAGGAAAACTACATGTGTAAATCGATTTGTAATATTTTTATATGGGTTCTTTAATAATTTATAAGACTACGCAATTGATCTTTTTTTTTTTTACAAAATATGTTTCAACCCTCACAACGGTCTTCTTCAGTTTAGTGAAATGTACATTGTACAGTTGGCAAGTAAATTCAGCTTACTCAAAAGCTGCAATGACGACTACAAAAACTTAAGGAATTATAAGCCTTGAGCACTAATTGCAAAAGAACACAAAAGACTAAAACATGACGAAAATGGCAAAAATTTTAAGTAACTCTGGAAACAAAAAGAGAAAAATCAAAGCGAAAGGGTCAAATGTGCAGGGGAGAGCTGTTTCTTTACTGGGGAATGGTGTTTTTTTTTTTCAGTGAATTTGCAGAGCTTCTTTTATCTTGACTTGGAATTTTGTTAGTGGTGTGATCCAAAATTGTGAAAAAGTTATCAGAACACGATCTAAGGCAGTGTTGTAAATATAGGAGACCCTGTACCTGCCCCTCCCCCCCCGGGGGGGAATCTCATATAAAAGTGACAGGAGTGGTCGCCAGAAATTTTGAACAAAACCCCTAAAAGGTACCAGAATCTCGTTTTTTTTATTCTGTCGTATGTTTTCTGGCTCAATTTCCAAAAAGGTAGCGGCTGGGGATAACTTAAATGAAGGTGTATTTAGATTTTAACACCCTACGGGTTATCAAATCACGGATTTGAATCCCCCACTCCGGTGTCCCTGTTTAACCCTTTGTGACCGGATGGCCGATATATCGGCCATGAAAATGATCAATTAAATTCTACTCAGCGGATTCTCAAATCTTAGTTCCTAGACTTCCCACGCCAAAACAACATCATTTAACATCTTGGATTTCATCTAACACCTGTCAAGAGATGCCAATAATTTTTTGAATGTCATCCCATCATTATATTATGATAATTTGGTTTACTTGCATGAGCAACATTCAGAAAAGGCGTTAAACGGTCGGTGGGTAAAAAAAATCGCCATATTTAACGACTTCAATGAGAGTATTTTCAGCAAAAAAAATGTAGAGCTCCGCTTTTAGGCTAAATCTATGTATTGTCTTTCTGAAAGAATGTAGAATGAATTAAGGCTCGGAAGCAATGGTATTTAACCTATGTTTCCTCTGAACCACTCAACGGCGACCTCGAGCTCGGGGGGAGCGCACACCATTACGTAAACTAACGAACCCTTTCATTCACCTGATATAAACAATAGATTCGGCACATGAAACGTTCGACGTATAAATCGGGCCTTAGTGGGGCGCGGTGGTGTACTAGTTAGCGCGTTGTACTTCAGATCTGAAGGTCGGTGGTTCGATACCCAGTCCCTGCCATCGTGTTGTTTCCTTAGACAAGAAACCTTAGCCCACATTGTTTCTCTCCACCCAGGTGTATAAATGGGTACTGGCGACATACTGCTTGGGGTAACCCTGCGATGAACTAGCATCCCATCCAGGGGGGAGTAGCAATACTCTCAGTTGTTTCATGCTACAGAAACCGGGATAAACTCTGGCCGTGTGCACGGCCTGCGGCTCGTGTGCGACTTTACCATAAATTGGGCCTGATGAAAAGCCTCGTTTCAACAAGTACAATGAAATCTCACCTCTTCTGCGCCATTTTTATCCTTATAAGTTGTCCACTTGCTTCCATCAGACGAGAAAGAAAGCTTGAAGTCTGTGGTCCATTTAGTACCCGAGTTGTCACCTTGAGTAGCAACAGCACACACTTCTGTTGCTTTTCCGAGATCAACCTGAAGCCACGCACTCTTTTTACGGTTTTTCGAACACCATCCAAACCCTCTCTTACCGTGGAGTCGACCGTAGAAGGGTTTGTATCTACGACCACGTCGAGAGGAAGCTGTCATCTGACGGTCACGAATAATTGATCGATCAGAAATTCCTACAGGGTTGATCCCGCAGTCTGTCGTCTCTGAAAGTCAGAAATGATTCATTTTAAGTCGCATTCGAAAAAATAATATTGCTGTAAACGTTCAAAACCCTTACGGAGCAAAGAAACTCCTGTATGGCAAGTTTGTGGAGTGGAAACACACAAGAGGGCGTCTAAAGGAAAGGGATAAAAGAGAGCCGAAAGGTTTCCCTAAAGAGCTTAGCGAAAATTTGGATTTCGTGAAATCAAGCAAGAGATGCAATATTAACGGAAAAGTCAATTTAGCACGATGGCTGATTTCCCAACTAGTTTTAAAAGTTCTTGGAAAGTTAAGTTATGGCAACTCACTATCGGTGCTGTAAACTTCCACTCTAAGACAGTTCCATTTATGCTGCTTGGTTGGATGAAAGCGAATGTATCTTGCAGATACCGGAACCGGTAACTTGTTTCGGTCAACTCTGTAGCTGTTATGTCTGTGAAATTCCTTAAGGAAAGACATTCAAATAGGTCAACTAGAACAAACAAACCAGTGACGAAACAGTTGTTTACACGTAACTTCAACTTTCCAAATTAGACTACATCGGTGGATAATGATTGTGACATTATGTCCACTAAACCATGCCAATATTTATTTTACTGTTTGCTGTGAGATTATTTAAGATTCCAGTTATTGAGGAAATTGACGAAATGGTAGGGCTGAGCTTCGAGATGACTTATCCTCCTATCGAGGAGCTTAATTCATAATCTGACTAACCCTCTGTTTAGGCTCGAGACGTTTCCTTCAGTATAAGGTTGTGGTGGGATTTGGGATGGTTCGAGTAAAACGCTGAAAGAGCTTAAAAACAAGTAACGGATTAATTACATCTTACAATAAACCAACATCTTCAGTGGCGGATCCAAGATTTTGAAAGGGAGGGGGGATGGCTGACCTGATAGAACGATAACAGAACAATCAGAAACAAAGTCGCCTCAGCGATAGTATTGTTCCCTTTCTCAAATTCAAGCCTCAATGACCCCAAAGAAGGGGGTGGCTAGTCACCCAATCCACACCCCCTGGATTCGCCCCTGATCTTACATGTTACAACTGAGATCAATCTTACCACTTCTGCGCCTTTTGCATCCTTATAGGTGGTCCACTTTTTTCCATCCGCTGAATAAGACAGCTTAAAGTCTGTGATCCATTTCTTGCCTTTTGCATCTCCCTGAGTAGCGACAGCACACACGTGAACTGTTTTACCAAAATCAACCTGCAGCCAGTCATCATTTCGTTTAGCTTGCTTCGCACACCAGCCATTCCCTCTGTAATCGTGGAGGCGACCGTAGGAGGGTTTGGAATACTTATTTTCTTGAGAGGAAGCGGTCATCTGACTGTCAGGGACGTGTGCCGGAAAGGAAATTCCTACGGGACTCATATCGCAGCCTTCCAAACCTATAATTCAAAAAAATCTTCAATTAAAAGTTTATGCGCAGCCAGGATAAGACATATTAAAAATCGAAGAAAACGTTCTCTGGCTAGAATTAAAAATAATAAAATCGAGCTTCCGGCTGGCGGGCTACCGCCTTCGATGGATAAAAATGAAATAAAAGTGAATCTAAAATATATGCAAAATGAGGTGAGACCAAATAATAATAGGAACAATGAAAAGGAGAAAAAAAGGTTTGAAAATGTTTGTGTGGTCTTCTCGTCAGTCAAAGTTCCTATTAGCCCTATCTAAGACGAAAATTAACCTACGTTTCCTGCACACTGACTTGTACAAAAGGTTAGCTTGAGCGGCATCACCGTCGCTAAGAGCGACTCTCTGTCCAATGGTAACCTGGATATAAGGAAATCTAGATGATAAATCAACTTTGAAATAGGTGGTTAGGGGGTGGGCGGGGGGGATTGCTTCGAACTTAAAACATACTTGCTGCGCTTTTCAATAACATGCGAACTCTAGAGTTCAATGGTTACTTTATCACTGCCGTCAGTCATTTAAGCGGGTCTTTAGAAGCTCAGCTCAACGGCGTCAAAAGGTCACGTTCCTGCGCTATGATTCGTGGATTTCGATCCCCTCTGTCGGTTTCTCTTTCTTACTGTTCGTTGTATTTTTGATTGACACACCCACTACACTCACTCATGCCCATTACGCCGGGTGGCTTGTAGGCCAGTAAAAAAACCCGTCAGTTGGATTTTGAGGTTCAGACTTGGTGTGTTATTGAAAGACGCAATAAGCAATAGCCACAAAACTTTGTTGTTTTATCCTTTGAGATGTTATTGCTATAGGAATTCGATGTTTCCGTTGTAACCCCGTTTTGACAGGTATGTTTCTCCAAACTTTATTTTTCTGTGTAATTCTTCATTTTAACTTCCTTGCTGTCTATTGCCATCAAAGAGCCTTTAAGCTTTTTGTTTCTTGGTTTGATTTCTCTTTAGTCAAGTTTTGTGCTTTCTTGTTGCCATGGAAAAAAAGCAAATTCATGATGGCGGAACCAAGACTGTACATCTAAGGTGGAGGCTGTTTAGAATAATGACGCTATTTCTTCTTCACATGAAAAAAACATCCTCATGTTACTGACTTAATGTTAGCATTTCATTTAATATGATTTATAGCCTCGACATCTTAAAAACCCACTTACTTGTATTGACAATAGTAGTTATATTTTTAAAATAACACCGTGACCCTGTCTAGCTAGCCAGGCATGTCGAATTCAAACATATTCGTGGGAGCCTAACATCCAAGGAAGGGTCACCAAAATTTTTATATGACATGTCCGTGTTGACGTAATTTGATGACTCTATTGCAAATACATTTTGATTGACAAACGTTTTCTTTTTCCGATTTTTGTCATCGCTAACAAAATCTATAAATTTTTTGGATAACTTTAACACTGACATTCCATCTACGTATATCATGTTAGAATTTCTTTATTGGTTTACTTTTGAACTGATTTAATTTGGTTTTCGAAGGGTTTGGAGATCTCTAGAATCCAAGATGATGCAAGCTGGTGTTATTTCACATCATGTGACGTCATCTTTACATTTTTATTTATTTATTTAGCTTCGCCTAACAAGAAAACAACACATATACAGAAAATTATAGGCAGGAAGACCACTACAGCCAAGCCAATTACAGTGGATCCCACGTTAAATAAAATATATAACTAATGACTAAAGTTGCTAATAGATAAAAAAAAGACGGAAGTTCAAATTGCTAAAAGCAGCAAGACGGCGGGCGCAGGAGAGTCTTCGCTGTGGACCTTAAAGAGGCTGTGTCGCGGCAGTCCAGTCCAA
Organism: Siderastrea siderea; assembly: GCA_964030785.1. Lineage (NCBI taxonomy): Eukaryota > Metazoa > Cnidaria > Anthozoa > Scleractinia > Rhizangiidae > Siderastrea > Siderastrea siderea. Next base: position 10,324,507 of record OZ034977.1, on the reverse strand, counting down.
TGTGTTTAGTTCTTCCACTTACTTGCCCTTAGTTGCTATGGAACTTAACGTTAGCGAAGAAATTACTTGTAAATTACGAAAGCACAGCTGCTTCGTGACAAACAAATATGTATCCCGCGTTATATTTAAATTTTCAAATAGCAGACTGAGATAAACTTTGAAAACTGTTGAGCCTAACAGTTTTTCGAAAACCCCAATTACAATCCGTGTTAATCTTCTTTAATTTGGCCCATCCATGCCTTTTTTTGTGTTTGCTGTGTTATTTAAACCTTTCGTCAATGTTTTAAACGGTTATTTTTATGTTTCGCTTTATTTGGAGGCCAGGTCCTAGTGGCTGAATTTGGCTAAATTTCGTGACACAGCTTCTTTAAAGGAAGCAGGTTTTTGCATACTTCAAACCCTCGCAACTTTAACGCTCTTGACGTGTTGGAGGGGTAGCACAACTCTAAAAACTTTAGGATAAATAGGGTTAAAACAAAAGTTGTTAGGATGTTTTACCTGTGGTAAAAGGAAGGAATCTTCATGCAAAGTTATGATTTCTATAATGACCATACCCCTGGCTGTTTAGGCTTTATTGTTTCTTTGTTGTTCTTGCTGAAGTATTTGCTTCCATAGTGCATTATACTGCCGTAATCATATGCTGTTCCAAGTGAATCAATTCTTGATCTTTTGTACTTCTTAAAATTATGTAGTTTTCCTGAAAGAGAAAAGCTTTGGTCAATAAGCCAGTTTCTGCTGACAGAAAAATAGAGAACTAGAAGTTTAAACACATTGCGTAAATTTCCGTGTGCTTCAACAACCAATTGCAAAATTGTTGAGACCTTCTCCTAAAAAATTGGATTGCCAACTGAAAATGCACTCTTGAAAACAAATGGGAAACTTTAATGTATTTCTGACCCTCCCCCCTCCCCCTTTCAATGTTGTTGCTTGTTGCTTTGAAAATCATTACTAAATCCATAACAACATTGATAAGGGGGGAGGGGGGACTACAAGAATGTCCGAATTGACCGGAAATACGGCGAGTGTCTCAAGTCTTTTTGCAATTGCTTGTAACTACAGGAGAGTAAAGTTGAAGGCGATCTGCTTTTATTAGAAAAAAAGCCTCTTCTGAACTGTGATATTCAAAGCAATATCAATACCATAGTTCTGGTCGAGGCCTAAAAGTTAAGACGCTTGACATTTTACACAACTACTGGTAGATTTTCAACAAGTCCACATTTACCTTTTTTAACGTTCTTCTTGAATATCGTGACGAAGTTATCTCTGTCAGGACGCGACTGTTCATGATGAAAACCGATAGCATGCCCTGCAAAGTAAATATATCTGCCAGTCAAACAGCATGGCAAACACAAGAAAAAGATCCACCTTCAAGTCATGTTGTTTGAATTATTATTATTATTATTATTATTATTATTATTATTATTATTAAATCCCCAGACGACGATGCAATAAGAGCACTATGGCAAAATGCTCTTAAAGAGAAGGATGAAAGACTGCGTTGAGAGTTAGAGGATGCAAAGAACTCTCTACCTCAGAAGACCAAGGGAGCTGTTGATCTTGCTACAGAGAAAGGCGCATCTAGCTGGCTGACTGTTATTCCCATCAAGGACATGGATTTAAATCCGAATAAAAAGGGAATTCAGAGACGGTATCAGGATCAGATATGATTGGGAAATCCTTGATACCCCATCCGTTTGTGTCTGCGTTGACGAATTCACTGTGGACCACGCTATGGTTTGCGGACATGGCGGGTTCATCATCCAGCGCCACAATGAGCTTCGTGACCTCGAAGCAGAGATGTAGAAAATGGTTTGCAACGATGTTGAGGTAGAACCTGTTTTAAAGGTAATAATCGGAGAAGAGCTGACTAGAGGCACCAACAAAGCCCCGGATGCGCGACTGGACATACGGTACGCCCGCGGTGTTTGGGAGAGGCAAAAATCTGCATTCTTTGACGTCCGGGTGTGCCACCCAAATGCAGATTCTTATAAAGACCTCAGCCCTAAGCAAATATATCGCCAGCACAAAAACGAGAAGAAACGTATGTATGCTAACAAGAGTGATGGAAGTCGAACAAACCACCTTCACGCCTTTAGTATTCAGTACCACAGGAGGAATGGCCGCGAAGAATGCAGAAGATACCATAGCAGACTCGCAGAACTCCTTGCTGACGAGAAAGGGGAAGAGTACATCACAACCATATCGTGGATCCGGACAAAGGTCTCCTTCGTAATCTTGAGATCAGCCCTTCTATGTCTCAGAGGATCACAGGCAACAAGGAGAATCTCCACGAATTTACAGAACACGGACTTTGCAGTTGAAAGAGGATTAGCAGAGATCAAATAAATGTTATAATAAATATAAATAAATGTTTCTTTTTTTATTTTTTGCTATAAATACATAACTTTTACAGTATTTGTTATACCTCTTAAGCTTTTCATTACAGAGTGCCTATTTTTTGAACAACTATTTTAAAACATATTTTTAAATACGAGTAACTTGTAAGTTGAGAATTTGTTAACTTTATACCATTTTAATGTTAAATGCACATAAGATTTTTCATTAGATTATGTTGATAGTTAGTCATTTTGTAATAAAAGTTGTTTCATTGAAAAAAATATTATTATTATTATTATTATTATTATTATCATTACTATTATCATTATTATTATTATTATTATTATTATTATTATTTTGATGGTTGATAAAGACAAACCGTACACACCAAAAAAATTTAAAAAATTATTATTATTATTATTATTATTATTGATTCTTATTATTCTTATTATTATTATTATCATTATTATTTGTTTTATTATTATAATTATTATTATTTTTTTTTTGGTTAAACCTTTTTCCACGGGCGGTAAATCTTAACCTTCCGAAGTACAAGCAAAACCCATCTCCTGAGCTTTTGCTGTGTTACAATTTTCGAAAAGATCTTACCTTTAGTGACAAGCCTATGATGTGCTCTATGAGACGAGGTATATATTATGGGTTATGCTGCTGGGAGACTGTACCAAAATTAGGAGTTTGAAAGTCTTTGATGCTACACATGTAGAATATGACATGATTAAACCTTTTGCTGCTTTTGTCAACATTGTCTGCTTTTTTCACCTAAAAAACTGGTTTAAAAAATGCATTGTTATTCAAAAGTGGCCTGACCACCCCCTACTTATGACGTCAGTTCTCGTAACCATAGCAATAGATTCTAACAAGCTTGTGTCAGATGTGTCTTAAGGGTATCGATACACCTACTGAAAATGGCAGGTGCAGATGAAAAATTCAAGAAAAACTTGCCGGGGGGGAGGGGCATCCACCTCCCTTTTTCCCTTGTACGTCCGAGGGTTAAGACTGCAGTCTCTCACAAATCGCTTTAAACCAGCCAAAGCACTCATAAACAGCAAAAAATATCACGCTATATTTGTGAAAATTAACGTTAATTTGTTGTATTCTCGCACAATTTCGTAGTTTGTAGATGAGCTGTCAAGACGTCTGTCAATTAAGTCGTGCGACAAAAAGCAGTCACTGCCGGTTGGCCGAGATAGACTCCCGAGTCTCGAGGCCTGCTCAAACTACTTTTCTTTTCGGTACCACGGCTAAATAAGCAGCCGTCGTAGCCACATTAGCCACGAGACAAGACGCACAACGGTCGTAAAAAGAGATCTTGATACTTTCTAAATGACAAATTGTGGCTCGAAAATTTTTTACGGTTAACTTTTATATACAACTAACGGTTAAATTTTTCAATTTTTACGCATAGCGACTACGATTTTCGCCATTTTACTGATCACCCATTGAGACCCTCTCATAGACGTTCGTCGTTTCAAGCCGCTATGTTGAATAGCGAGATCATAGGAAAGTTGAACCAAGTGAAAAGGGCGACCAACGGAGTAGGGGTCTCGCTGAAAGATGAATGATAAAGAACAAGGGGGCTATGCTTAGCTGCAACTGTTGTTCGCTGGAAAAGTCACTCATAGACGAACGGGGATTCTGTTAGGAGGGGTAAAACCTCGTCCCCAGGGCCTTCTTCTCGTTCAAAATGGCGGATAGGAGAAACTCCTGGCCAAGTGACTCGTGATGAAATGGCTTTTTCGGAGGTTGTTTCCAGCGTCTGGCGGCCCTGTTTGTATTCTGCACTCTGAAACTGTTGTTTAAGCGAAACGAAGACTTTTCATCGTGTTAACGTGACAAAATTCTAACGAATTTTTGGAGCCATTTTGGCAGCCTTCGCCAGGTGTTTCTACAATCCACCAGTTTGAACGAAAAAAAGGCCCTGGAGACGAGGTTGGGAGCGGTAGGTTGCACGTCGATTGCCACCCATCAATAACTATATCAATTTTTATTAAAAACTGGACTAGGTATATTGGATTTCTAGCATTTTGATTGGCTCAACGGAGCTAGGCTATCAGCTCATATACCTGCTCCGACCAAATATGGTCAATAAACACTCAACAACAAAATGAACAAATGAGCTGAAAGTTTTTTCCTCGCGAGCAACCCCGGCGAGAAAAATGGACGAGAAAAATCACTTGCCAGCAAATTTAAATTAAGCAGAAATTGCAACAACGTCACCAACAAGCATCACCAACAGCGTCGTCTAACACAAGTCAAAATTGTTTGAAGAAACTGTGCAGAAATAGAAATTTAAGCATTAAGCGTTGTGTTTACAACTTTTAAAATTTCTTTCATCAATCGTCACGTCGATCATTGAAATTGAGCAAACGGTAGGTATTATCAGAAAGGATTTCCACTTCAAAATATCAAGAAAAGACATAAAATAAAACACAATGAAATGGGGCTGGAGCATTTAATAAAAACTATCACACATTCATGGCGAGTCGGTGCGAAAATCATGAAGCAGTCTAAACAAGTGCTAAAAAAAATACAGCTGCAAACTACCAAGAAGGAAGGAAGGGCGAGATTGTTTTTCGGCTTTAACATGCAAAATCAGGACACTGGTTTACCTGCACTTGTTGTAGCTCTGTGTTCCAACAGGACCAAATGCTCAGATAGAAATTCGATGCCATGTAAACGGAGTTGAATCGCTTTTCCAGTTGTTTGAATGTTGTTTTTACCATTCCGTCCGCAACCTCTAAACCGAGAACAACTGCATTTTGCGCCTTGCGTTTAACAAACTATGATGGTGAATTCTTATGTTCCTCGCTACAGTAATCTTGCTTTTGAGCTGCATAGAAAATACCTTTTCAAGTTCAACTGTTCAAATTTGTTCTGTTTTCAGTTCGATCAAACACGCATATGATGGCTCCGTTGTGCGAACAGATTACAAACTTGTTCAGTTTCAACTCCAGCAGCTATATGGTGAAATTGTACAGCTTCAATCCGCTTTGAACGATGATTACAACAATGTTCAGGAAAAATCAAACATGTACCATATTTCAGAGCCAATAATTAGAAGATTTTTTTCCAAAACGTGTGCTACTTTGTTCACTTTCGAGCAGTTTTCATTGATTCATTCAGCTTTGCAATGAAACGGTGCAACACTTCGCAAGGTTTTGGCGCCTTTTTCGTTGTCATGTGATCGATTCTTGTTCCGCTTAAATCTCTTTTCTCATTTTTCCCGTTCTTTCTGATTTTTTTTTTAATAGTGGTTAAGTTTTTAATAAAACAATTATTCTACTCGGGCTTGCTGGATATCAAATGATTATAACCAACTCGGCGCTACGCGCCTCGTTGGTTATCTATCATTCGATATCCAGCGCGCCCTCGTAGAATAATTGTTAAATATTACAACGCTAAATTTTGTCGTCCTCCCATTGGTCGAAAGCAATCACGTGACGCGATAGTGTCTCTCCTCGGCGGGCCCTTACCAGCGAATAGTGCCCGTTTTTGGCGATTTCCGATCAAAATTTAGCGTTGTACAATAAAAACAATACAGTCCTTCTATCTCAGGCCCTATGTGTGATAGGTTCCCTCGGAAATTTGATGTTCAAACTTCATATAAGCCATTCTTGGACTAAAATTTGTTGTGAACATCAAACTTCCTCGGGCAACCTATCACACGAAAGTGCCTTCGACAGAAGAACTCTATTGCTTAAATATTCTTTTATTCAGGAAGTCGACATCGCTGTTCATGAAGACGCCGTCGAGAGAAAAAATCGCGATTATGAACTCGAATCTGTGTTTCAGAACAGAACTAACATCGCATTGCATTGTCCAAAAATCTCAGGCGATTTTAGGCCTTCCGAACAGATATTCCTCGAAACGAACCGTTCGGTGCCCCTGAGTTCTAGCAGTACAGTGTTTTCCGGAAATTTTAACATCGTGAAAGAAAAGTTCAAAGATTTAATACTATCACAAAGTCAACAAGTATTTGCTTCAGCTTACAAGGATATCAAGAGGTTGATTTGGAATTTTCAAAGTGAGAACTCAACCAAGAAAATGCTATTACGAGCAAAGCAGAAACGTCAATTATAACTCACTTGCTCACCGAAAGTTGAAAAGTTAAAAAGATTTTAATTCACAGGAAGAGGACGTATTCTCGGTAAGGTAGCAATACATATATATTTTTTACTTTCAACTTGTCATAACCAAACATGAGTTTGTAAATGAGTCTTCTTGAAGTGAGCGGTAGTAAACTTCGATATCTTGAAATTTAATTTTGCTGTGTTTATAATGTGTTGCTAGCTTTAGGCAATTTTATCATAGGACCAAAGTTTTTCTTGTTCTGAAAATGGTAGTCGATAAGAATTTGTTGAATAATTAATCAATTATCCTGCTTAATCTTGCAGAATATCCCCTGATCTGCTGATTTAGCCAACTTGGCGTACGGCCTCGTCGGCTAAATATCGGGTGATATTCCGCAGGATAATTGTTAAATATAGCCAGCACGACATGAGGCCTCCGTCGTTGACTAAGTGTCAGGTGATACTCTGCACAATTTTGCAGGATTACTTTCGTCGCTAAGGAAACAGTACCACAGGATATAGAGACGAATCCTATAGTCACAGACCATCCGGGGGGGTATACACTGTGAATTTCTGGGTGGGGGTATGCCGCTGAGACTCTGAGACCCTTACCATTTTCCGGTACAAGTTCAACTGCTTTGCGCAACCATATTCTAGACTAGACACCAAAAACCTAAAATTGACTGGTCAAAAATAAGGCGGATGGCCTCTTTAATTGTTAAATGAACTTATCAGTAATTGGATTTACTCAAACGCATCAAGTGTACAACCACTTTTCACGACAACCGACAATGAAGAAGCTTGCATTGGAAAGTAACAAAACAAAAAACATGGCATGAAACCTGTCGACGCATCTAAAACACCTTTCAAAACAATGTTTCTTACCACGACCATGATGAGGTAGACATAGAGATTCCAAGTACAAGATAAAAGCTTATGAAGTCTCGCTGCGTTAATGTATTCCACCCAACAATAATAAGATTCTCTACCACCCCCCCTCCTCAAAATGAGACTAGTTCAGTTCCCACTATACAAACTAATTTCATTATTTCTTTCGGAAATTTTGCATTGCTCTACAGTAGCACTAAATGCATCGTATTGTTACGCAAGGAAAGAAAATTGTCGGAGATTTACCAATTTCATGAGTGACAATTCCCTTTCTCCTGCATTTCTCGCCAAGTCTTATAAATTGAGGTTGATCGCTTAATGCTTTTCTTCCCACGCTCGCTGAACAGCTGAAGAAAAAATAAAATGATTCATTTTAATTCCGTTTGTGAGTCAAGATAGATAGTTTATTAAAAGTATTTACATAAGCAGCCTAGGAAGCCTGAATTGCGTAAATTTACAATCAGTAAATAGGTATTCGATAATAAACTAATAATGATAAAACTAAGTCTAACCTTGAAAAGAGGTTTGGGCAAAAGTGTCACCGCTCGGATGAAAGACATTGAGCAATGTTTTAGGAAGGTACTACTCGTTCTTAAATATTTTACGAGTTTCATCGTTTCATGCACGTTCTTTCGTATTTACTTAGTGATATCACGTTTGAACTCGTACACATGTTACTAATAAAATCAAAATAAATTATTTCAGGCCCTTGCTGACAGCATGGTTTGTTGAAACGATTTTGGTGCCAATTTAGATCGAGAGTACTCTTTTGGTATTTCTTTCCGAAGTGAAGGCAACTGATATTTGATGATTAATATTTTGGGCGTGCGTAAACTGCATTTACCTGTATTACCTTTATTCTATTACAAAGAGCGAAGAAACCATCTTTTTAACAGACAATGGGAAGCACAAGTTGGATTTTTAGTGTGTTCTTCAGTGTGTAAGTCTAAGGCGCGCCTTTGCTGCATGTTTGCCTAAAATGTTACCGGCTGTAACACATTTTAGACAGAAAGAGGAAGTCTCATGTCTCGTGCTTTAAGACAGTATATCTCCTCTGGGCGAAAAAACTGTTTGGGTCTCAAGCAAAACAACACTGTGCTTTCCACTGACATAAGAGTACCCGTTGCGTCTAGTGCCGTAATGCCACTGAACTCTGAAGGAAATTCTGAGTCCAGAGGTACTTTTCTGGTCGTCAACATTATAAGAGCACGGCAAAAATATGCGGAAAAATTGAAAACAGGTGCTGAACTATTAGCTTGCTAATTAGTTCCATTTACCTTTGTAACCGCTTCGTACTTTTAACGTTATGACTTGAATTGTGAGTTGGGAGGTTGAGGCAAGACCACTTAATAAGTTTTGACCATTACATATAAAAGTAGCATTTCTGTTACTAATTAAAAAAGTAATCTCAATTGTTCTTACCCAGAACCGTTTTGGAAGACGACGTAAAATTTCTCAAAGACATATTTTTTTTTCTTAAAGCGTATGCAAGTTTTTGTCGTCCACTCTTCCATCCCTTCTCTTATGGCTTTCATTGCTTTGGAATTTTTAGCTAAAACACAAATGGTATTCTATTAGCATTAACAAACTAAAAAGTGAGTAGAACACAATAATCACTACATCGTCGTTCTTGTGTGTGTCTTCGAAGGAAAAAGGATAAACACTGACATAAAGTCAAGGATGATTGATTGGTATGTTAATGATATATATTGGGACGGGAGGGGTGGGTAAAATTGAGTCACCGCCACAAATATTTACGTTACTACTTGTCGGAGAGTGATCCTTAATTAAACGCGCAGAAATGAATGGTTTTCTGTAATCAAACTTGTTGTCATAAAAATAGAGCATGAAAGAGAAAACAATAATAAATAACAATTTGGCAACTTCTTAAACCATAATTCTAGAGTGAAACATTTGTAATTTTTGGAGTATTAGACATCAAATTATCTCATGTTGAAAATAACTACGCCTGTGCTCGCTGTTGGCATTTTCGCAAAATCTTGGTGGAGGGAGACGATAAAGAAGACTGTTGCAAAAATGTACCAATTCAGGGAAAATTTCAGGCTAATGTTTGGACCACTGACACCGTGTTATGTTGCCGAAGAAGTTCCCAGAACTGATTTAACAGAACCAGACGAAATGTTGTTTTAAAATCACGATTTGTTTACAAATGTCACGTGGAAACATTTGGGTAGAACTTTCTAGAAAACGTTCTTATCTTAAATGGATTGCATTACATAATAACTTCAAGGGAGTTAGTTGGGAATGACCTTTCCACAAGAAGGAAGTCACGTAATACAGGTAACACAATTCTATAAAATGCAAAGCATTTTTGATATTGACAATATGAGAGCTGTAGGAGAATTCAATTAATTCTAGTGGCTCACAAATTAACTTTAGCTTGTAAGAGCCGTCTTTGATAAACCACAGGTTTGAACATGTAAATCGAGAAATGATTCCTTCGAATTTTACTTTGTATTTGCAAATGGTCGCGAGCATGTTCTAGTTGAGAATGTTGCTAATCTTAACCTCGGAGTTAACTTTAAATTCGAATTTCGTTATTTTATTGTTTACTTTAAGGGGGCATTCTAGGCAAACACCACGTTTTTAGGAAGTTTCAGCACTTAAACTTGTTTATCTCAAAGAGATTAAATTCGATCCACAAAAGCCCCCATTAATGTGTAGTTCATACTGTATTTAATGATTGGAATTTTTGACGAATTGAATTTTAAAATGTTTTGAAGGAAGAAAAAATGGGGGGCGGATTTTAGGAAATTTGGTGGAAAGAGAAAATTGAAGATTTGAAGGTGATTGAAAATTTAAATGTGAAATTAATAATCAATAAACGGATACAAGGCAGTCCCCGTTAGTGGACTAACTGGTTTTGTGTGTCCCTTATTTCCACCTTTTTTTTCCAGTTTCATAAATCACTCCCCTTTTCACACAACTCCGCCCAGAATGCCCTCCCTTATGCAATTATAAGAACGTACCAAGGTCTGAGTGGATGTCATAAACCACCACCCCACTCGGCCACAGATTCGATCTGATTGATGCTCTTTTCAAGGAACTAGGTTCATCGACATCCAACCCCAACTCGGCTCTCCTACGCTGCTCTGGTGTAAGAATCATGTCTCCCTCAAATAGGTTAGGGTCATCGATTCCTTGATTCTCTGTTAATGAAGAAGCAGGCATCATTAGACTCTCGTATAACAGTCGTAAAGTTTCTGGTGAAAGCGGGCTTGTGAAGGAACACAGACTTTTCTGTAGCCTGCTTGCAGGCGGTTTGTGGATATTTTTATCGCGGAAAAATCCCGGAAAACGCGGAGTTCGCGATCGCCGGCGCCATCTTGGACGCGGTCCTCGGCGAGTGTCACTACCTTTTCTGAAATATTGACATCCCGTTTCGTTAATGTCAACTGCTTCATTAACGTTGGTCATAACTGTCAAAAGACACAATGGTTATTTCATAGAAAATGCCCTCCTACCATTTTTATTCGCATGTTGTAGGCTATGAGAAAACTCACTCGTTCACTGCATGCGCTCAGTCGTTCGTTTTCTCAGACAGTTTAACATAAGGCAATAAGCTCAGGTCGCCCTTGGTTTCGCATGCGAGAAACACATCTGGAATCCAGGTTATCGAAATACACGAAAAGTGAACATCATAAGGACAGAACTGAGAGTCAGCATTATTAATTTAATTGTGATGTTCAGGGAATGATTTATGTTAAATTCGATCCACTAAGAGCGAATTTCTGTAAAAAATCGAGGATGCCGCGTCAGTCTTAAAATTTCGATTTTCTTTACATTTTATCCAAAGAACCCCCATATAAGTAAGTTACTTTCAAAAATACCATTCAAAGACCCTGAAGGGCTTGATTTTTTCAAAATCGAGAAAAGTTTAAGAAAACCCCATTTTAGCGTCCAGCCTGCCGAAAATAGAGTAAAATGACGAATTTTGTTATCGCTTGTGCATGATAAACCCGATAACATCTTTCAATGCAGTTTGAGTAAATCATAACATAATTCCTCCTTCTGAAGCACTAAATTATTTTGGAGAAGCTACTGATAATTCTTTGTTTTTGGCTGTTACAAATACGCCAGTTGTGGCACTTAAGCGCATGAGGGAATTCTAGCCTCGCCCATTAAAAGCCCACACTGACTGGTACATGCAATCTGAAGCCCAAACTAGAATAAACTTTAAGTACATTCTTTGTGTTATTTCGTGTTAACTGAACATTTGTAACGAAACATCGTTAAGTGACTCGATGCTGATCAGATTTTACAACCATTCCAAGTGACCTTACATTCGAAGTAAACTATACGTTTTTCTTCCTACTATGAATTTTTTAAAGTCTTTTTAGTATGTTGAAGTGACACTTCAACATCTTCGGATGTCAAACATTGCTGTGCTTTACTGCTGAACGGGAATTTGTTACATTAATTGCTTGACTTCGACCAAAGATTATCAAAAACAATACTGTCAAACAATCGATGCTATTCAGTTTTCAAAGAGTGCAAAGATAAACCGCTCAAACTGGACAGAACAAATGAGATATATTTTTGTCCTTATTTGTCATGTTAACCTAGTCATGCAGCCAGACGAAAGCAACAGATCGACAACAAACAACCGGTCATTACACGTTTGACTTGGTTTGCCGCCTGATGTTACAACATCTAAGAAAGTACCTCTTAGATTTAAAACGGATTTACTTCACTGTGATTCCAATGATCCTATTTTCAAGTGCGTTTCTTCCCTTCCCAACAAACGATACTTTAATGTTCCTCTTTGGGTGACTGTAGAAAACCCATGTTGGACTGTGATGATCATTTTATTTCCCTCATTTTTGTTGGGGGGGAGGAGGTTGGGGGAGGGCGGAGGTGTTAGCGGATAAGGGAAATGAAGAGAATCTCTGTACGGTTACTGAAGGGAAAAACTCTGTACATTAATTAACTAAAGGGAAATCGTGAAAAGTGTTCCTTTTAAAAGGAAAGGTAGCAAAACACTAATGCCCAGACAAATTGTCCAGCCACCACACCATCCCCCTACGTTAGTAAATTCTCCAAGATGGTCAGGGCGTGTCACGACTGTTAACTCCACTTTTATTGTCGCTCTCACTTGATTACAGATATCGAAATTTAACAAATTTCCCCCAGTTTTCTGTGGTATGACCTCTTATTTCCCACGATTTGTGTCACCTAGCCGTCAAAATGTTGTGGACTCCCGAGGCATAGCCGAGGTCCACAAGACGCGAGCCAATCAGAAAACGAGAAATTGATAAGATGTGGTAAAAATATATTTGTCCGGTCTTATCTTGCATACACCAGCACAAAATTGTATGATTCCGTTGTGGGTCGAGGTGTGACTTTGCTTTTACGTCCGAGGGTTAAGTATACACCCGTTTGGAAAAACGCTGACGGGGGAAAAGTATAAACGATGGACAAAGCGACACATTGGAACTCTGGGAAGATAGCAGGGGCAAGTTAGTTCCTGTGTTTTGTTTCCTAATATTCAAATATTTTCTTTCAAAGATAATTGAAAGAGTAAATTAAGGCATGCTGTGTTATTATAATGTGCACGTGTCTAAGAACAGAGACAAGTTTTCATGCTTCCCAGAGCACCATTGGATTCCATCGTCAATGATTTATGCTTTCTACCTGACAACGTTTTCACAATTGAATGTATATTGCGAGCAGCCTAAGAATTACAAGCTTAAAGCCAATGCCAGATAACAGGCATGTACATTTCTGTAAACCAGTTGTTCGATCTCCCTAAACAATCCAGGAGAATTTTCAGCTTTCCCTACTCACGGCAAAACGACCAAGTCACAAAATACACTCAACACGCATTCATCTTTCAGATCTTCACTCTTATTTGCCCTGTGGAATTAGTGAACACTTCAATTTCATGACACTACCCAAGTTACACCAGAAGCGTAGCACCTTCCCTCTCATGATATATGTATGTACACTGAAACTACTTATGCCGTAAACCTTGAATTGCTCTTACGAAGGACTAACGCTCGAAATTCCGGAGTTTAACACTATAAATTTATGTTGGCCAATTCACCTAATGTCAATTCAGTTGACATCCCGGACGGGGTGATTGTCGTAAATTTTAAAAACAACCCCTAAGTGGTACCAGAATTCTGTTTTGTGGGCGTGCCTCACATAGATTTTTACCCCTAAAAGTTACTAACTCTAAAACAATACACTAACTGACACTTTGACAAGTTTTAACAGCAATAAAGACTATTCGTTCAAATGCCTTCTATTCGTAAAAATCTATTGACTGAAAATTAATTTCTGTCATTTTCGGCTCAAAACCCTAAAAGGTACCTCCATAACTCTGACGGTAGTAATTTAAGATTTTAGCACCCCTAGGGGTACCAAACCACGATTATTTTATACCCTAAAAGGTACGCCGATCACCCCGTCACTTTTATATGGCAGTCCCCCCCTCCCCCCGCGCACGGGTTGACATCAAGTCGAATTCAGTTCAATTCCCCACCACTGACGCGGCACCACAATATAACCCTTTAGAACTGCAGCAGGGCGAATGTACAATAGCATTGAAGTCAGGGCCATATCAAATTCATCAAGAAATACTGTGGCGCTATAATAGGATTTATGGGTTGTGTTCTGCACCGTCAGTCAGTAAGTTTATGATTATTGTTTTTATATGCCTACCTTGACAAACAAAGTGCTTCAATATAGGGCGGAGCACTAATCATGCAGTCAACTTGAGCCTTTACTTTTGTCCATCTAAACTGTACAGTTGTACACCCAACAGTTATATGTGAGCCTATTAACTGATCATGCAGAAAGGTTGCGTCGTCTATCCATCCACATGGTGGCCCACCTAACAGTTTGATGTAACGCAGATATACTAACCATGCAAACAGCGTACACCACCTTAACTGTTTATCCGTGTGAACTGTACGATGGCTATAGATATAACACAGAAATACTTAACATGCAGCCACATTGCACTTTAGCTGTTTGATGACACAGCCAATTTTTAGGTGTAACGCAGATGTAATTATCATTCGGTCAGCTTGCGCCTTAACTTTTTATCCATGCAAGCTGTACGGTGACACACCTAACGGAAAGATACAACGCAGAAATGCTAACCATGCAAACTTTTCTCTAAGCTTTTCTCATTACTGTTAAACTCACTTGACGAATAGAAGTAACACAGAAATACTAATCATGGGGGCAGCTTGGGACTTAACTTTTACCCCTCCCCCCCCCCCCCCAAACTGTATCGTGGCCCACAATAGCGTTTAGATTTAACGAAAAAGTATAATCATAATGCAACCTTTAACCTGAACTTTACATCCCTCAAAACTGTATGAATTTTCACCTAACGGTTGGATGTTACCCGCAAATAACAACTATGCAGAAAGCTAGCGCCAATATAAACCACGGAAGTATACGGAACTATAAACCATGCAGCCATTTAAACCACGCGCCTTAACTGTTTATCCATGCACACTAATTGAAATGTGATCATGGCATAGTGGGAATCCTTGAGTAGCCCTTTAAGCCCAGCAGTGATCAGCATCAAATTTCTCCACATCAACAACAACACTTTATTTTTTATTATTTCATTTTATTACTTTACTTTACTTTATTAGTATTATTTTTCTTATTATAGATATATGTATCTTAAGAATATTTTACTCTTTGTATATAGACTTTTTACTCCCATTGTTAATTGTGCAGTACTTAAATTGTTATCAGTTTTAAACTGGTTGTAATACGCATTTGAAAATCTTGTAGATTGAAATTTGCGCAATATAAATCAATTTACTCTATTATTATTATTTACTTATACTTTTACTTTACTTTATTATTGCTATACACAAATCAGTGTATATTAATCGATTATCTTAATGTTTAAGGACCCTTAACCCCCAACTAATACCCAGTGAGATGTATGGAGACCAGTAAAGAGAATTGGTATAAAGGTGCCCGGATATTATGGTAGCTGTCATAGGCACATACTTTGATCTTTTTTACATTCATGCATGGATCCATATTTTCGGCGCTATTTAGGACGGTGCTCCTAATACAGCGGTATTTTTGCAAAGGTTATGACTATGGGGTAAAAGCAGATTTTAGCAAGACCTATTGGAATCTAAAAAGAAAACTGTGGGTAACCACGTATTTTTCAGAGATAATAAGCAATCATAATTCTAAAAAGCTTTAAATACAAAGAACATATGGCATTTTCTTTCCAAATTTAAGCTCAGTAATCTCTGAAAAATGCGTGGTCTCCCCAGGTTTATTTTTGGATTCCGATAGCCCTTGGTAAAGTTTGCTTTGTCCAGTCATAAATCGCGCAAAAATACTGTTGTATTAGAAGGCAAATTCCTTAATGTATCACGGACCATACCAGAAATGCGCAGAACGTATGCGCAGTAACAAAAAAGGCACCGCCCTTAACTTGCATCGGTAAAGAGCCGTCACACACAGAATTTTATTTTTTACAGTGGTAAATTGATACGGCACAGCTGTGTAACCGCAGCCATCCTAAAGCAAACAAAGCAGGTGAGCTATAAATTCAAGAAGGAATTAACTTATTTTTCAGAGGAATGCTGAATCAGCTAATCGATCACAAAATATCTTTGCACTCTGGGGATAATTAACTGGCTTGTCAATGAGACACAGCATTTCAAAATATATGACATGCAAAAGTCAGAGCCCGGTTGCACGAAAACTAGTTGACACCTTAAGGGGAAACTTTAACTGAAGTTGTTGTTTCTTTGGTTGGAAGAATGATCAAGGGATTTCTTTAGTCGATCAGTTGTCTTTCGACGATGTTTCTATAATCTTTCTTGTTTTTTACTCACCAAGCTAAAGAGTTTAATTTCCACTTAATTAAAAACAACGTGTACGTTGGTGTAATTGTGGTCTAATGGTGTCCCGTTAGGAAAGAAATGACTGTCGCTCGTTAAGACACTGATTAAAGACAGTGGTCATCGAACGTGACCTGGGTGCCGGCTAAGGGACAGTTCATTATTTATGGGGATGACCGGGTCGGGAAATCAGAAAGAAATTTTTGCTTTTTTCCTAACACCCGTGTGAAAATCATACCAGAATTTCAAAGCCCGTCTAAATTTCTACTATAACTTTTTCAAAGCCCGCCGCTTCAAAGGAAATAATCAACCCGGCACTAAAATTATGACAGTTACAGTACGAAAAACATTTTTGCACACACGGTAATAGAACTTGTGTAGGACTTACAAATCAACTGTTTTCGGCGACTGGTTTACAATGTAACAGAATATTATTTTCTGAAACTGTTTTGGCCCAGATCAGTTTCTGAAAGAGTCGGAATAGCTAAAAGTACATTGTACTAAAATAAGAATTACTTTTAAGACACTTGATCAAATCGTGTTGGTCCATGAAGCTGAGTCGAACTCAAAACGTAACTCGACCTATATTACACGTACAAATGCCTCAGTCTAACATTACGTAGAATATATAATTAACAATTATTCTACGAGGGTGCGCTGGATATGGAATGATAGATAACCAACGAGGCGCGTAGCGCCGAGCTGGTTATAATCATTTGATATCCAGCAAGCCCGAGTAGAATAATTGTTTTATTAAAAACTTCGCCACTATTTAAAAGAAAATCAAGAAAGAAAGGCAAAAAATGAGAAAAAAGAAAAAAGAAAAAAGAGAGAGAAAGGGAACAAGAATCGATCACATGACTGAACGAAAAAGGCGCCAAAACCTTGCGAAGTGTTGCAGCGTTTCATTGCAAAGCTGAATGAATCAATGAAACTGCTCGAAAGTGAACGAAGTGGCACAAGTTTTGGAAAAGAATCTTTTAATTATTGGTCGTGAAATATGGTACGTGCTTTATTTTTCCTGAAGCATTGTTGCAATCATCGTTCAAAGCGGATTGAAGCTGTACGATTTCATCATTAGCTGCTGGAGTCGAAAGGGAGCAAGTTTGTAATCCGTTCGCAAAACGGATCCATCATGTGCGTGTTTGATTGAGCTGAAGACAGAACTAATTTGAACTTGAAGAAGTAATTTCTAAGCAGCTCAGAAGCAAGATTACTGTAGCGAGGAACTTTATAATTCACCATCATAGTTTGTTAAACGCAAAGCACAAAACGCAGTTGTTCTTGGTTTAGAGGTTGCGGACGGAATGGTAAAAACAACACTCAAACAACCGGGAAAGCGATTCAACTCCGTTTACATGGCATCCGATTTCTATCTGAACATTTGGACCCGGCTGTTGGAACACAGAGCTACAACGAGTGCAGATAAACCAATGTCAATTTTGCGTGTTATAGCCGAAAAAAAATTCGCCCTTCCCTCCTTCTTGGTAGTTTGGTACTTGTTTAGATTGCTTCATGATTTTCGTACCGACTCGCCATGAATGTGTGATAGTTTCCGTTAAATGCTTCTTCCCCATTTCACTGTGTCCTTCATGTTTTGTCTTGATATTTTGAAGTGGAAAGCCTTCTTGATAAAACCTACCGTTTGTTCAATTTCAATAATCGACGTGACGATCGATGAAAGAAATTAATTGCAAAACACAACGCTTAATGCTTAAATTTCTATATCTGCACACAGTTTCTTGTTGTCTTAAGAAATCAAGCAATATGGAACAGTTTTGATTTGTGTCTTAGTGACGCTGTTGCAATTTCTGCTTTATTTAAATTCGCAGCCAAGTGATTTTTCTCATCGGTTTTTCTCGCCGGGTGGTTGCGAGGAAAAAGCTTTCAGCTCACTTTGTTGGCGAGTGTTCATTGACCATATATGGTTGCAGCAGGTATATGAGCTGATAGCCTAGCTCCGTTCAGCCAATCAAAATGCTAGAAATCCAATATACCTAGTCCAGTTTTTAATAATGTCAGTTACACATATATATAAAAAAACAGTAATTTAACGTATTGACGTATGAAGAAACGCCGAGAAGACAAAAGTAAAATAAAAACGTTTGAACGTACTGACGTGGAGAAACGTGGAGACGACAAGACGTATATCATATGGACAAACTGACGTACTGAAAGAAGGAGAGATTAACACCAAACACAACAAGTGACATACAAATAAACGTTTAGCGACAAGACTGGCACTTTATATACGTACTAAGTTACGGAAAACAGCCGATACGTGACGACCGAACTAACCTACAAAAAGTGTCGAGAAGATAAGCCTAATACTAACGTACGGTGAAACGTGGAGAAGACAGAACATATATTTACAAACGAACTAACGCAAGGAGAAACGTTGAGAAGACAAGACTAATACTGTACAGACGAACTTATGACGGAGCCTGTGGAGAAGGTAAGACTAATACTGTAAAAACGAACTAAGGTACGGAGAAACGTTGAAGATATAAGACTAATACTGTACAAAGGAACTAAGGTACGGAGAAACGTTAAAAAGATAAGACTAATACTGTACAAACGAACTAAGGTACGGAGAAACGTTGAGAAGATAATACTTATACTTACAAACGAACTATAAGGTAAAGAGAAACGTTTATAAAATAACACTAATTCTGTACAAAGAAACTAAAGTACGGAGACTCAACGTTGAGAAGATAATACTTATACTTACAAACGAACTATAAGATACGGAGAAACGTACAGACGAACTAACGACGAACTAACGAAACGCTAACGTACGGAGAAGCGTTGATAAGATAAGACTAGTACTGTACAAACTAACTAACGTACCAAGCGAGAATGATTAATAAGACAACGGTAATACAAGAGATAGGAACGTACTACACTTTGGAGAAACGTCCAGACAAGACTAATATCGTACGAATGAACTAACGTACGGAGAAACGTGAAAAAGACAAGACCAATACGGTATGAAAAAATTAACATACGCAGAAAGTTTGGGAAGACAAGATTGATACGTTACAAACAAACCAACGAATGGAGAAACGTTCAAAAGACAGCAATATTAGTGTGCGAACTAACGTACAGATCTATAGAGAAATGTTGAGACAGTGCAGCTGTTAGGCAACGAATTTATCACATTTAACAGTTAAGAAAGGAATTTACCTTCAACATGGCTAGTAACTGGGAGAGTTCCACAAGCTAAAACTGAAAATTTACTAGTATTTGGGTAGTTGACCACTGCCAAGGTCGAGACCTGGTCGAGTTTTTAAAATTTTTTATGTTGAGACCTAGTGTCTGGGCATAAATGAAGTTCTAACACTTAAACTTGGCTTCACTGGCAATGCATTATTGGGCGATATTCAAAGCAAACGTGTACATTCGTTTTCACTTTTATCTGAACAGTTTGTCTGAGGCTATAAAAGTTTGTATGTAGAGAGGGTGTGTTGCAGCAAAACACGACGTGTCGAGCTGTATCAGTTCACATTTGAATATGGTTCGAAGCAAATCTGATTGCTGAAAAAGATCTTCGAGGGAAACAGCTACAACGTTTAAATTCGTGTGCGGACGTCTTGTCCGACCATATGGCAAAATTGGTCGGACAATTTCGAAATTTGGTCGGACAATGTCCGATGACTGATTGTCATTTCCGGCACTGCTGCAGGACGGTACGTTCATCGGCATTTATACTTTGAAGTGGCCTACTGTTTTCATAAAGGACAGTTTTTTTTTTCAAAACGCTATCTTTTGGCTTAAAAAATTCGAAGCCCGTCATTTCAGGTCCATAATTTTTTATGGTCCGGTCACTTTTTACCCGACCCGGTCATCCCCATAAATAATGAACCGTCCCTAAGGGTATTTATGAAAACGGTTAGACTACTCTTAAAGCTCATACAAAACTACATCCGGGACTCAAGTGGCATAATGCCATATTCTTACTGGTGAGGATATACGGATGGAGCCATTTCGCTCTTTGCACCTAAACGGTGGACTGAAGATATGAATTTTATTTTCTTATGGTAAAAAAACGACAACAATATTTTACCACTAGAAAACAAAATTCATAACTTCGCGCTGCCGTGTGATCCTCTATGTGTGACTGAAGCCTGTCTGCAGTCCCCTCAATCTCGTCCCCAGAGCCCACGATCCTTTTAGACCAAAAGGATCGTGGGCTCTGGGGACGAGATTGCAGTCCCCTTAATAAGGACTTGAACAGAGGTTGTTCCTCAGAGCGAGATTCCATGTCCCAGAAATCGTGATTGATACAGTGAAAAAGGCTTACCATCCGGATTGTGCGGCGAACTGGACACTGCTGTAGCCAGCAGGAGAACAGCAAGCCACTTCATGTTGCTTTACCTGCAGGTTGAGAGAAAAAGAAAAGTATGTCACTCTCACAGCAACGACATCGATATGCCTGACAGTTTGTTTTCAACTTGAGGCAATATAGTGCAGCCCCGCTTCCCATCTTCAACATTGTGGATTATGAATGACTGTAATGCTAGAATAATCCCTCCTTTCAATGCCATTTGAATCATCAAGTATCATGTCTCCTTCAGAAAACATTTGTGTCTTAAAAGTACTGTCCAGTCTCTTCTGTGCATGCTTTTCTTTCAATGTTTGTGAGACTCACACGAGGGAATATAAACAATGTTGGCGGACGGTGAGTGTACACAGGAATGATGGGAAATACACCCCAGCACCGTTTTTGCGGCCGAAAAAGCCAAGAAGAAGCGGCTAAAATCCTCTTACGAAATTGAGAAGCCACAAAAGTTTCAATCTCGTCCCCAGGGCCTTCTCCTCATTCAAAATAGCGGTCGGAGAAACTTCTGACCAAGGCTGCTGAAATACTCCAAGAATCGTGGAGTATTTTTTCACGTGACACACGATGAAATGGCTTTTTTGGAGGTTGTTTCCAGGGTCTGGCGGCCCGTTTGTTTTCTGAAATCGGAAACCGTTATTCAAATAAAGCGAAGACATTTCATCGTGTTTGCGTGACGAAATTCTAACGAACTTCGGAGCCATTTTGGCAGCCTTCGGCCAGGGGTTTCGCCGACCGCCATTTTGAACGAGAAGGAGGCCCTGGGGACGAGGTTGCAAATAAAGTCTATGACAGGAAAAAGGAGTACTACCACTGAACAAGAATGACCATTAAAAGCGGGCTTATTTATAGATACTTTTCCACGTTTTCAAGACGCCTAAAATTAAAGCTTATTTCAGTTATAACTTATGTCTCCACGATTTGAAGAAAATAAGTCTGGCAAGGTAACATGTATATTTTGATATGAAGCAAATAGTCTCTCCCTTTCTGCTGCAAAATGTGCACTATACGGGTAACATTTAAATGTAGCCTTTGTTTAAAAAATTATCGACTTCGAGTGCAGATTAATGATTTACAGATACACGAGATTAAAAATCTAAAATATCATTTTCGAGAGGCTTCAAAGGCATAGTTCTTATAATGATCCAGAAATATTGTGCTGGGCTTAGAAAAGACTCATACCCAGTCGCTATTTATGAGTCTGGGGGAAAGGGAGAGAAGATTGGGAATGAAGTTTGGATTCTATTGAGGCGCGCGGGGTGCCATGGGAAGGCGCGAAGGAAACAATTCCAATGCTAGAGCCGTGTTTGCCATAGAACCATGCAGTTCCTTTTTTCAAGGAAACGGCACTGAACTCTGAAGATACTTAGATTCTGCGTTGCGGGAAATGGAAGTCAATCTTTCCACGAAAAGCGGGGAGACATTACCGGTCCTATTTCAATCGCGAACAGGAGTAAGTGGTCGTAATTCAGGATCCGACGCTTTCAAGATCTATCATCTGCTCACATTAAAAGAGAAATTATTGTGGCTTGTCGCAGGTAATTTTCAAATAAATGGAATCAAGTAATCAAGGTATCGATGAAAAGATTCTTGCTGATTAAGAAAACTATTTTAGGGACCGTTCATTTTTTACGAGGTAGGGGGGGGCTGGTGGGATTTGGGGGGGGGGTCACGTAAAAAAAATGACCTTAAAGGGGGGGCCATCTAAAAAAATAAGGGAAAGGGGGGGGTCACGTGAAATATTTTTGTAATACTTAAAGATGGGATATGTTGTATTATTTTTAAAAAATATATCCCCACCGAAATACACAAATTAGATTTAAAAATCTATTAAAGAAGTTCCTTCTGCTTTTAATAACGTTTCCACGGCTACAGACTACAATTTTAAAGCTAGGGAACTTTAATAAAGCAACAAAGTTTTCTTTCTATTTAGTTACTTAATTTTCATTTCTGTGTTTTTAGTGGTAGCTCGACCAGAATAGCCTAAGCTACCTGCAAGCTGCTATAAAGGCTGGTAAACTATCTTGAATAAATAAAGTTACTGTTACTACATTGCTTCTCTCTGCTAATCTTCTTCAAGCTCTTCCTCGTCGCTTGTGCTGCTAGCGCTGTGGGAGTCGCTTTCGTTCCTTTCAGGCAGAGCATACTCTTCAGGATACAGGAAGCAGTACACATCATCTCTAACGTCAGGCTTGAGGTTTGTGATTATTCTGCTTCCTTCCGCATTACTGAAGTGGTTTGATTGCAACATCTGTGCAATATATGGTGCATCTCGTCTATTCAGTAATTCTGCAACGTCTTCGGCGTTGACGCACTCTTGAGGGATGGCTAGGGAAGGAGGATACACAAGACATTCTGCAAGATCATTGCCTAGCGGGTTTCCAACACAGATGCCATACACTCGTTGGACGTTGTTTGCATCCCTCTTCTTCTTCCTTTCATTTGATTTTCTTCGGTTTTCTTTCTTTCTTCGCCTCTTGCTTATATGTTCTTTATGTATGCCCTTATATATAGTGTGGAAACTTTTCTTGTTTTCTTCTAGCATTTCCACATCCTGCTTGACCTTCAGCAGCTTAGCCTCAATGCCTTGATCTGCTCCACATTAAAATCGTGAGCAAATTCTTCTCCTTGCTTCAAGGTAAGCTCATTAGGCTGGAAGAGTGTGGACTCATGTTCTTTCAAATGTTTCACCATGCCATTCAACTTGTCAAACATGCTTCTGTGCTCTTTGATGAAGAAGTTCAATCTTCTTCCATCACTGGGCTTCAAATGATATCCTGGCTCGGAAACCTCACTTGCTCTTTTCGAACACCCATCCGCACTTAGAAAGGTAACCTCTTTTGATTGTAAAACATCGTATCGACAGGATCGTTCAGAGGTGAACCTATTCTTAAAGGACTCGTCACTTTCGCCATTCTTTCGCATTTTGGAATGAGCCTCTTTGAAAATGCTCATGTAGTATTGCGCTCTCTTTCCTTTTGGATTTACAATATGGCCAATACTTGTTTTCCGAAGATGTCCGCATCTTCAGCAGGGGAGGAACTAGTAACCTACCGGAAAGGAAAGACGACGTTTTATATAGATGTTATTGAGTGCATTGTGTTGTAATCGCTTATTAAATGCTGTATTCGTTTGGTCGAATGCAGTTCAAATGTAGTTCGCAGCATTTCAAAACGGAATCATAAGACAAACGATATCAATAGATGTCACAACACATCATACCTGGTACAGTTCCACAACGCTGGAGCAAAAAAAGAGTCTGTCCCTAGTAACAACTACTTTTCCAAGATTGAGAAGTTCATAACTGAACATTACGAGGAAGGGGTGAACTACAGGGAGTTTTTAAAGTTTTCTTGTGGAAGAAAAGGTAGGAGCCAATTGTTCTTTTTGTAAAGAATGGACTGGACCACTCATAGATAAATGTCCGAAGCCTTTTCCTGACCATTCCTGTCTTCCCGAGTACCATTACCTACCGTACAACAACACTCCAAGGGAGGGCCGTAATCCAGACCATTGGCAGCCCAAAGTTCAGTTGAAGAAGGAGCATGGCAGTGGCAGGCTAGTTTTGTCAGATTCACTGAAAGTGTAGCAGCATTTTCTGACAAGTTTATTGTTAAGCCAAAGTTTGTTGTTGAACACCTTAAGCATCTTGAGGTGGTAGATTTCAAAAAGAAGAAGAGGGCAGAGGAGAGGGCCAAGGAAAGCCAGAAGGCGAAGGAGAAAAATCACGAGGATTATGCTTGGAAAGATTTGTGCGAAGATCCGACAAAATTACAAAAGCTTCGAGTGCCAGAGCTTAACAAATACCTCAAGCACCATAGACTAGACAAGCATCTGAAGAGCACCAAACATGACAAGGTTAAGGTAATTGTCAGATACTGGCTTCTCCAAATGAATCCTGAAAGAACTGATCAGCTACAAACAAGATTGAGAGAAAAAGACTCAGCTGAAAATGAATCTTTGCCGCTAGACATTGATAACGATGACAGCGATGAAGACGACAACAGTGGAAGCGAAAGCAGCAGTGAAAGAGACGAATCGAATGATGTCATTCTTGCCTTCATCGATGACGATAAAGAAGTTGCCTTCATCGATGACGAAGAAGTTGAGAGGCCAGCCACAACACGTTCGGGAAGAGCCATAACCAGAAGATCAGAAATTGATTTTTCTTTTTTTTTTTTACTCTTCAACGAATTCAAAGCTTATAGCGAGCTGAAACATTTCTCTTTTGCTGACTTAGTATAGTTAAAAGTGGCAAATGCAACTGTAGTATTAATTGTAATATAATGATATTGTCAAAAAGATGGTTTTGTTAACTGTACAGTATGCATAGCTGGCTTAATTGAGTTTTCTTTTTCCTTTTTTTGGGGTGGGTCACCCAAAAACATTTACCCTTATTGGGGGGGGGGGGGGCATGGGAAAAATTTATTGACTGAGGGGGAGCCATGCAACTTCTTAATGACAGTTCAAAAATCCCACCAGCCCCCCCTACCTCGTAAAAAATGAACGGTCCCTTAAGTTTGAAGAAAGATTTCAGCGAGGGATTTGTGAAATTTAGAATAGTTGACGAAAGGTATATTGTACGTGTATCGGAAAAGGTCAGCTCAGTAGGTCATAAGCTTACAATGTAGTGATGCAAAATACCGTTCGCTTTATAGAGGAGCCCGCGTGCGTAGCGCTTCAGCGGAGCACCATTTCTAAGCAAATTTGGTAACCTACCAAGCCAAGAAATTTTGGTAGTGACGTAATAGTCACGTGAACGTTCGTCTGTCCGTACGTTCTTCCGTCCATACCCGAGGGTCACCAATATGAGGTGGCATACACTTGAGACAACCCTGTGCTGTATCCCACGTTTTTTGCGCGAAATCGCATAGTGATCCGCGTTGTAGCAAAAAAAGCAAAGACAACTATAGTCAAAAACAAATTTATTAATGGAAAGAAAAAGTTCAAAGGAATACTCAGTGGTCTTCTTGGTGGAATGCAAAAAGTTCAATTTAGGCGAAAAAATTTAGGAGAAAAAATTAGGCGAAAAGTTCAATTTGCCTTAGGACTTCTTCTTCGTTGTCGGTTCTGCTGCGAACTCGGCCGGCACACCGCTTGAGTTCGCAGCACTTCGCAGCGGTCTCGACACCAAAGATAGCACAGCTAGTGCCTTCTGGTTTTTTCTGTCCGCAACCATGGTTTTTGCGGCGGTCCGAACACATTTTGCCAGGAAAAACACCAGCATTTTCATGTTGATAGGCAGCTTGTCACGGAAAAAGAAATAAGTAGTTAAAATTGCCATCGATAAGTAACGTTAGTGCTTGTGGCCTAGTGGACTAACGCTGCATTCATGTTACGACACCGCCGAGCCTAGTTCGATATTCTGCGGGTACATTAAATTTTTTTTTTTTTAATTGAACGACTTGAATGAGAGTATTTTCACAAATTAGTAAGTGCCAACAAAAGAAGGGGGAGTTCCGCTTTTAGGCTTTGCTAAATCTATATATATATAAAACATTATTTCTGACTACGCTACAATTGCGATGTGAGCAAGCTAATTCACCTTCATTCATGGCATTATTTACTTCGCGAGAAAAAGAACTTTCTTCCCGAGACGCCATATTGATTCGAAATCTGAAAGTAGCTGTTTTTCGTTCGCCTTTTTCCATGACACCCCGCGCGCGCGCGCCTCACTAGAATCCAATCTTCTCTCTCTTTCCCCCAGACCGATAAATAGCGACTGGGTACGAGTCTGGTGCTTCTTGATCTTAAAGATCGCAATCGAAAATTATTTATGTTCGTAGGACTGCAACTGTCAGGTACCAAACTGAAGGTTTCATAATTTCACTGCTTTGTGCTCAATCAGACTTTGGAAGGGGAACTATTGAAAAAGTTCGCCTGGGAGGTTGATTATCTGAGTCGGATGAGGCGATGCACGCGCGTTTGCGCCAATTTAGTGCCCATTCCTTGCGCACTAATAAACCACTTCATGGAATCACCTTAAATCGTGATTTAAGCTATCATTTCAAACCACGACGAGTAACGTCGTTTATGACATTTAAAAGGAGTACCGCTACTGAATAAGAATGACCATTAAAAGCGGAAAAGATCGAGACTAATGTACTACCACCTTGCTGTCCCAGTTGTCGCACGTACAGTTTCGGAACATAATAAACTGGAAAAAATTTTACGGTGCTATTTTGCTAGCATGCCATGGCAATTCCTAAATGGTGGTTTACGGGTACTAGCTATGGTAAAAAAGATTCTAATAAATAAATTAAATAGCATTTTCTTTTGACTGCGCCACTGAAAATAAGTTTCCTTTTTAAAAGCAAGAAATAAAATTTGACTTTAAATCTCTATATTTATAAAAAAAGGTGATAAAATGTTATTAAACACACTGAAATTCAAAGTAAAAATGAAAACAATAGAGTGGTACCTGACATATTTGAAACAGCAAGGATACTAAATATTTAAAATGCATTGTCTGCTGCAATGAAGTCAATAGTTATTAATACCGCCTTTTCTTATTTTTCTACTCGAAATGGAAGCTTTCAAAAAGTTTTACCAAACAACGAAGCAAGTTAACTTTAGCGATTTCATTTGAATTAAAAGCGAGTCCGTTCGATACTAGGCGAGTAAAATATCATGATACATGTATGCATCGTTCTCGTGACACAGAAATGGAATGTCTGGTACAGTTTAAAGCTGTGTTGTTTATAGTCATCTTTAATTATGTTGATAAGTATGTATGTTTATCGTATAGTCATATTGTATCACTTATTCTTCTAACATGTTATTCAGTAACTGTTAGTAAAAACCTACAAGCAGATCCAATTTCAAAGTGAGAGACACCTAAAATAAAAGGAAAAAAGGTTAAAGACTAACAGACTGATTGTCTCTTCTTTACTAACCTTTGAAGCGCCCTATCCACAGCGTTGTTTTTGGTTGTAGAAAATCTATCGTTTTGCTTTATGAACTGATTTAGAATTCAGTCCGCAGGAAGTGTGAGAAAGTGGACTAATGTGAACACAGCGAAACGTGTTAATGGGTCAGTGCCATAGTCATTAGTATTCACTGGTTACGTCATTCCTTACTGGTTGGTACCGGTTGTACTATTAAAATGATACTTTCCACGAAAAATCCGTATAACGTGTAGGTTTCCTCTTTTTTTGTCTCGCTAAACTGCTTATCGAGCCCTCGTTTTATAAAGAATCCGCTAATTGTTAAACTAAATGTAAAGGAGGTCATCGCAGTTATAGACGCAACTTTTGCAGTTGCGAAAAGAAAGCCTGAAAAAAATCAGGATTTTACGGGTTTGAACCTTTGACCTCTGCGATACAGGTGCAGCGCTCTACCTAAGCTAACAAGCCAACTGGGAGCTGGGCATTTAGTTGGTTCGTTATAAACCCGTGAAGGATGAAGATGAAATAATGATTATATGAATAACATATATTAGAACTGCGCGATGAAGAATTAAATGTAGAGAAGATCATCGCAGTTATAGACACAACTTTTGTAGTAATGTGAAAAGAAAGCCTAAAAAAGATATTCATATATTCATTATTTTCCATTGTTTATTATATAAAAGTTTTTTTTTCATAGTTATTTATTCTCCCTTGTTTTAACTTTTACTACTAAGGCAACATTGAAGAAACGATGCCTACCATTGCAGTGAAGTTTACCAACTTAAACAGGGTTGGTGAAAATCAATAACCTGAAAATATTAACGCTTGGACCGGATACGAATTCATGATATTCATATATCCGGCAAAGCAGGGGTCATGGATCCGAAGGCGCTTTTATTCAACTGCTAAATTGATATAATTTACTGCGATGGCCGTCATCATTTTTTGTTTCATCGGCAATACATGTATATATATGATTATTTCATACGTTCACATTTAAACCCAGATTGCCAACAAAAAAAGCCCTTTCCTCCAACTGTTGTATTAGTAAAATGATTTTTTTCATGAAAAAAAAAGCCACAGAACTCAGTTGTTTTATACCAAACGCGTAACTGATTAACGATCAAACAACACAAAAGACAACCGGTACCACAGAAGACCTCCGAGGGAACAGCGTCTAGTCAGGACAATGAGGATCGAAATGCCCCAATCACAAAACAATCCTGGTGTTACTCATTACGATACAAAGCCAGTCGACACCATCGCCTGATGAAGACTGGGCCCAGTTGTTTCAAGCACGATTAGGGGTGCATTCTTTTGGGACTATTCTGGCTATTCTTATTCCGGTTTAGGAATAACAGAATATGAACACAGAATTTCCATTGCGAAAAGAACGCTTCTTCTGAAAACGGGATACCCATAGTGGAGGTGACCTCAGAACTACTACAATGTTTGCGGCCGCGTAGGATTTCTCTTCAAAAATTTCCCATGCAATAGAACGCGTATTCTGTCTATTCTGCTCATTCTGCTCATTCTGCTTATTCTATTCTGCTATTCTGTTCATTCTGCTATCAGGAGCAGAATGAAGGGAATGACATTCCGTTCATTCCCAGAGAGGGATAGCTCCCATAGAACAAAAATACCGTCTATTCATCGTAGTCCTATTTCGGAATAGTTCCAAAAGAATGCACCCTTAACTAACCCAGAATTAGCGGGAACTTTGATTCCAGTTTGATTACTAAACAATAAAGAATTTTCCTAGATATTCTTGCCCTGCAGTTTTGAATTAGACTTTTCTTTATTTTTAGCTTAAAATTATCTTTTAAAAACATTTTCAACGAGCAAGACAAAAACCGCGGTTAACTTTTAATCCTGGTTTTGCGTTAATCGGCTTTCGAACGACCGGGCCCAGTAGTATTGCGGTCGAAACGCCGCCATCCACCCCAATTTGACTAATTGAAAAGTGTGTGACACGTATTTAAACTATAATTTCAAACCACGATGAACAACGTTGTTTAGGACATGGAAAAGGAGTACTACCGCCTAATAAGAATGACTATTGAAAGCGAGCTTAATACCAAAGGGATCACAACTATGATTGTCACGTACGTACAGTTTCAACATAATAAATTGGGAAAAAATTTACAGTGCTATTTTGCTAGCATGCCATGGCCATTCCTAACTGGT
This sequence comes from Siderastrea siderea, assembly GCA_964030785.1. Classification (NCBI taxonomy): domain Eukaryota; kingdom Metazoa; phylum Cnidaria; class Anthozoa; order Scleractinia; family Rhizangiidae; genus Siderastrea; species Siderastrea siderea. The sequence goes on along the minus strand of OZ034977.1, from coordinate 10,294,914 downwards.
GGTTTACTGGTACTAGCTATGGGAAGAAAAATCCTATAAATAAGTAACATTTTCTTTAGACTGCACCACTGAAAATAAGTTTCCTTTTATTTGAAAAGTAAGCAATAAAATTTGACTTTAAATCTTTATATTCATAACAAATGGTGAAACTTTGTAATTAAACGCACTGAAATTCAATTCAAAGTAAAAGTAAAAACGGATTCAGACAAATTGGAATCCCCAAGGATAATAAATGTTTAAAATGCATTGTCTACTGCAATCGTCCAAATTAATTTATGCGGTCTTCCCGTATTTTTCTACTAAGTTAACTCCTTTAGTAAGTAGGCGAGTTAACTATCACGATAAGGTATGAATCGTTATCGTGACACAAAATGTTTAGTACAGTTTAAAGTTCAAGGGTTTTGTTTAGACTCATCTATGGTAATCCTGACATGTATTTTTATCGTGATAGAGTGATATTGTATCATTTACCGTATTTTCTCGATTAAACGCCGGGGGCGTTTATTTAAAACTCGGCCTCGTTGACCCGGCGTTTATTCGAACCCGGCGTTTATTCGGGGCCCGGCGTTTATTTATTAAATGCATTTTTCCGTATTGGAAGTTTATTGAACAAAGAACCAAAATTCAACAAAAACGTTTAAAAAATGTGAAACAATGTCATCAACTTTGTCTCATCTATGTGAATCTGGTAAGTTATTTAAAAAAAAACATCACTGACTGAAACAGTGATTGAACTCTTCTCAACGTTACGTTTCTCCGTGCATGAAACACGGAGGAAGTGTATCGGTAACTGCTCGACGGCAAACGTACTGTGCTTGTAATTTTGAACAAGGTGGCGGCGAGGTTCCTTCTCCATCAGTTCCGAGAAAAGCAAAATTATGGAAGGATTCAATTGCATGGAACTGCTGCAGAAACACTGGAGAGACACTTGAGATGATCCTTGGTTGATGCACAAGCCCGCGGAAAAATTATTATGATTTAAAAGGGATTGACACGATACCTAATGCGTCGTTTGTTTCATCTGTTTTAGTGAGAAGTACTTTTGTAAAAGGTAGTTTGGTTTGAATATTAGTGTATAAATTCAATTATAATGGTAGAAAGAGAACTACTATGCAGTTACGACACAATCTTGATTTAATATACCCATCTCGAATAAACGCCGGGACCTCAAATAAACGCCGGGACCCCGAATAAACGCCGGGGGCGTTTACTTTAAACTCGGCCCTGTAGACCCGGCGTTTATTTGAACCCGGCGTTTATTCGGGGTCCGGCGTTTAATCGAGAAAATACGGTGCCCTCCTAACATCTTCAGTGGCGGTCTCTGTTAGCAGAAACCTACTTGATATCATTTCAAAGTGAAAGACGTCATAAAAAAAGAAGAAAGACTAAGAGATATTGCCTCCTCTTTACTAACCTTTGAAGCGCCCTATCCACAGCGTTGTTTGTGGTTGTGGAAGATCTTTCGTTTTGCTTTATGAACTGATTTAGAATTCAGTCCGCAGGAAGTGTGAACAAGTAGACTAATGTGACAGCGAAACGTGTTAATGGGTCAGTGTCATGGTCGTTCATGTATTCATCGATACGTCATTCCTTACTGGTGGGTACCGGTTGTACCAAGAAAATGGTATTTGTTCGTGAAAAACCCCATATATTTTTTAGATTGCCGCCTTTTTTAATCTCTCTGAACTGCTGCTCTAGCACTTATGTTATTACAACTATCCGTTTATCGTTTGTCACACAATTAAGTCACTTTGATGTGGATCGTGACTTTTGGACATCTTGGTGGTTGTTTGGGCCTGGAGCCAATATTATGGATGCACCCAATGCATCGGTCAATTTGAAACTTTAACATCCCTCCCTGGGCAACCCCCCAGGGCATTTGAACTTTTCGAAGATTGCCTCGTTCAAATTCCCCCCTCCCCCCCGGGCCGAAATTGTGTTCAAATGCCCTACCCTTAAGTGCCCGATTTGATTGTCAAATGCCCCACCCAAAGAACAAATGGTTTTAGTGAAAGCGTCATTCCACGTTGTCAAAAATTTATTGTACTAAACGCGCGTAGCAACTTAAAGCAAAATGCTTTTTATTGTATGAGAGAGGTTGTTGTTCATTTTACAGTCTTTTCTTTCCCAATTCATGGCTTTTAGGTTCTGTGGACTGCAACTATTTTACGAATGGCAAAATCAGCCACCTTGACTTTAAAATCCAATGATTGGAAATTCTATAAATCATTAACATTCAACACACTCTAGTTGCCATAAATACATGTACCTTTAAAAACACTGCAAAGCTTGTTAAGCCCCTTCTTCGCCAGAGATCTTTGCCTAAAATTGGTCCATATTAAACAACCAAGTGCGGTATGGGACCGTACTAAAAAGCTATTTTAAACTTGGCACTTTCGGTTCAAATTCCCCAACTTACCCGGGCAAAGGTCAAATTCCCCACCCCGGGAACTTCGCGTCAAATTCCCTACTCCCCGAGCACGGAAAATAGTCAAATGTCCGAGTATGCCCGGGGGGTGTTGAAGTTTCGAATTGATCGAAGCATAAGATACATAAGGCTATTACTCCTTTAACACCTATTTTATCAAGTAGTTACACATTTGCTTATGATCCGCTTCCCAAATTAAAAACATAACCATTGCTACGGATTCAGAAAAAGAGGCTCTTTCTATCTTGCAATATCAACGGCAAAATCCAGGGTAAGTTTACCTTGAATTGGTGAAGTTTTGTTCAAAAGGAACTCAAAATCGTTAAGAAATTTGGAAATCTCCTTTGGGTTCAAATGCGGCATGGGCTGGGTGAATCATGCCGCCCCACAATATTTCTTTGCCTCAAGTGTGACAAAAATCAAGAATAACAATCGTGTTAGAAAATATCTTCAATGAAGCGTGTGTGTGTTAACTAATTGACATAGCGTAAAGGTTCCGTTATTGTGGCAAGGTGTTTGCAAGCTGCCTAAGGCCGATTACATGGCGAATTTCAGCCCGTGCTGAAATTTGTCAATCGGTCCCTAAGAACCTCTTCATATGAGTCCGGCTCACCGGGCTGGCTCGGTTTCCGAGATCTCCCCTCACCACTATTTCCTTTGTAAAATTTTCGATGTGTTCATATGAGAAGGTGGGCTGGCCCGGTTACGGAGATCTCGGTTTTTCCAACCAAGATCAGGGTAACCGGGATGAAAAAAAAATTCAAATACGAATGCGCTTCTGTCGAAGGAGAGCGAAGTTAGCATCATTCCAGCCTTTTTCAAGGGTTTTTTAGAGTGCGAAAATGATTTCTTGATGTTGAACAAGTAAAGATAATATAATTTTCAGAATTTTTGCTGAGAAAACCATGAGTTAATATTTTCGTGCTCGTGATCGGCGTAGAGAGTTTCATCCCGGTCAGCCGGGCTGAAAGTTTCCACATGAACAGATGAAATTCGCCCCACTAACTGGGCAAGCCCGGTTACCGGGATCATATGGAGAGACCCTTATAAAGAAAAAGAGAAAAAGGCCGTCCTGATTAAATACTCTCCAACCGCGCTACCTGAAAAAAAAAAGGGAAAAAAGGAAAAAGAAAAGAAAGAACTTGTAAATGAAAAAAAAAAAGGAAACAAAATGCATTGTACAAATCGACAAATCTGGGCGAATCATGAAGCAGAAGTTAACTTTCTGATTAGTGAAATTGAAAAGCAGAGACCGATACAACGTAGAATAAGAGAATTAGTTTTGTACTATATTTCGGCTGGCCAAACCAGCCTTCTTCAGGTACAATGGAGTTTACATTGGCTATGTTTAAATTTATATGGTGATAATGGAATCTTACGAAATACCGGAAATACGTAAAACTAAATACAGGAAATATGTAAACAGTGTAAAATAAAAAATTTAAAATATGCTAAGCTTAAAAATGACAATAAAATAGTAAAAGTAGAAAAACTAATAGGTTTCTTCGCGTATGTTAAGGCCATCGGGAACAAGTGTTCTGCCGTTTAAAATTAAAAAAGTTTCCCTGGCCTTACGGATTGAGTCTCGGTTGGAGAAGACTTTTTCGATGGGGATTAATTGTATGTCATTAGCAGTGTGGTTAGGCGAGGAAATGAAATGTTGTGCGGCTGTAGTGGGAATGGCTTACTTTCAGTCTAGCACTCCGTTTACGACGCATTTGTTCTACCGACGAAACGTTCAATACTCGCGCTGCCCAACTTACAACGTACCTTCTCAAACGAGGTTACAACCGTAACCTTGTCACCAAACAAATACAACGCGCGACCGACATCCCCCGTAGACTTGCCTTACAAACGAAAGACGTCAACAAAAATAAACGTGTACCACTTATAACTACTTTTAATCCATCACTTCCTCACATCTCTAACATTATCAAAAGACATTTTCATTTACTACTCTCTTCTAACCGCTGCAAAACCGTTTTTCAACAGTTGCCTGTTGTTGCTTTCAGGCGCTCCCCTAACCTTCGCGATTTACTAGTGAAGGCCAAACTCCCTTCTAATTTGACTAATCCGCATCCACAACTTCCATCCGGTTCTTTTCGTTGTGGAAAGAACTGCGCTACTTGTCCTTATATTACTGACGGACTAACTACCTATACCTTCCTTTCTACTGGTGAGACGCGCCACATTCAATCTAACCTGACCTGTGACACTCAAAACCTCATCTACATGATTCAATGTAACCGCTGTAATTTACAATACATAGGAGAAACTAAACGACGTTTAAAAGACCGATTTAATGAACACCGCCGTACCATAGATAACCCTAACAGTAAATCTAAACCCACTACAGCCGCACAACATTTCATTTCCTCGCCTAACCACACTGCTAATGACATACAATTAATCCCCATCGAAAAAGTCTTCTCCAACCGAGACTCAATCCGTAAGGCCAGGGAAACTTTTTTAATTTTAAACGGCAGAACACTTGTTCCCGATGGCCTTAACATACGCGAAGAAACCTATTAGTTTTTCTACTTTTACTATTTTATTGTCATTTTTTTAAAAGCTTAGCATATTTTAAATTTTTTATTTTACACTGTTTACATATTTCCTGTATTTAGTTTTACGTATTTCCGGTATTTCGTAAGATTCCATTATCACCATATAAATTTAAACATAGCCAATGTAAACTCCATTGTACCTGAAGAAGGCTGGTTTGGCCAGCCGAAATATAGTACAAAACTAATTCTCTTATTCTACGTTGTATCGGTCTCTGCTTTTCAATTTCAGTTTTCTATGTGTCAAACCGATTAGATCACTCAGTTGATCCAACGTATACCGGTAGGAGATCGTAGACGGTTTGCTTGCTTGAACTTTTAAAATAGTTCCTGATTAGGTCTACGATCAAGTCCACTTTTTAGCTGATAAAACAATACAGTACACTCTGACTACGGTATAACTAACTTTAGAATACTTGACACATTTGAAAGCACCGTCCACCATACAGACCATACAGAGGATGATAGGCCTGTTTTCCTATTTTCAGAACTTGGAAGTCTGGAGCCCAGAAAATCAACACCGTTTTCCCGAGGGTACTATACTATACCATGTGCAAAAAAACAACATGGTGGCGCTAACCGGCGCAATAAGAGCACAATCTTTCTTTAATATTACGGTTTTCTCTGTTCAAGCTTGCTATAATGTCTACATCAAGAAGTATCCTCAACTAAGGGCAATGTACAGAAAATGTTAGCGGTGCAAAAAAGTGGCCTATCCGGCGAGATTTCTCAACAAAACAGGTGTGTAGAATATTATGACTTATGATTTGTTTAATCTAGCTTTTAAAGGTTAGGTTAGGGCTATAAAAACTGTCAAAGAAAAGAAAACGACAACGAAACGGTTGAGTTGAATTCCACAGAGATTTTAAAAATTTTGGAGCTCATCAAGACATTGCGAAGGGCCTCTACTTCCAACATTCGCAGCTGAAGATCTATTGAGACCGGTAGTACTCCGTAAAATCTTAAATTAAGACGTTTTTTCGTCTTACAGACTGGTGCCCAGATAAGATGCGCATGAGTATTAAATTAAGATTCGTCGTCTTCCTTTAAGATGATAAATCTTCTTAGAACAAGATGTCAACCTCTTAATTTTAGTTGCCTGACATCTTAAACACGAGGTGCCTAGATAAGATGGGTTTTCGTCTTAATCTAATATTTCAACTCGTCTTATTTTGCAAGGGACCGTTACATTTCAAAAATTGATTGTGCGTATTCTTTTTTCGCGTCGCGGCTTGCCCGCTCAGTAAAACGAGAATGAACAAATAACCACAAAACATATTTTAACCAAAAACGCTTTATTACACTACTAAATTACAATAATTCAGCTCAAACACAAAAGGAAAGATAGAACAACAAGCTCATCACCGTCACGGTATCTTTGCTTTTTTTTGCGGCCCTTTGCCAGTCTTCCTTGCCTGCACTCACGCTGAGCTTTTCAGTGGCGAAGAAAGGAAAAAGCGTCAAATATGGTTGAATACGTCTTCCGAAAGATTTTCTTTTGATGGTACAGATCCGTTGCTTGTGTATATTTTTCCCAACAGTTGCCATTACATCTTCTTCTCAGTAAACTTATCTTTATGCAGTTGCTTTGGACAAACTGTCTTTGAACTTCACAGACATTCTTTCCGTTTTATCGACCCAAGTCTTCAGCGTTAAATAATGTACGAATTCACCAACACCAGTTGAAAAATATGTCACTGTCACAACAATCTACGGGCATAAAAATGTCAAATTGAACCGAAGAAGTCATACTCCGTAAAAACTAAAATCTTAAATTAAGACGTTTTTTCGTCTTACAGACTGGTGCCTAGATAAAATGCGCATTTGCCTTAAATTAAGATTCCGGCGTCTTACTTTAAGATGATAAATCGTCTTAGAACAAGATGTCAACCTCTTAATTTTAGTTGCCTGACATCTTAAACACGAAGTGCCTAAATAAGATGGGTTTTCGTCTTAATTTAGTATTTCAACTCGTCTTATTTTTCCAGGGACCGTTACATTTCAAAAATTGATTGCGCGTATTCTTTTTTCGCGTCGCGGCTTGCCCGCTCAGTAAAACGAGAATGAACAAATAACCACAAAACATATTTTAAAAAACGCTTTATTACACCACTAAATTAAAACAATTCAGCTCAAACACAAAAGGAAAGATAGAACATTAACAACAAGCTCATCACCGTATCTTTGCTTTTTTTGGGGCCCTTTGCCAGTCTTCTTTGCATGCACTCACGCTGAGCTTTTCAGTGGCGAAGAAAAAAAAAGCGTCAAATATGGTTGAATACGTCTTCCGGAAGATTTTCTTTTGATGGTACAGATCCGTTGCTTGTGTATATTTTTCCCAACAGTTGCCATTACATCTTCTTCTCAGTAAACTTAACTTTATGCAGTTGCTTTGGACAAACTGTCTTTGAACTTCACAGACATTATTTCCGTTTTATCGACCCAAGTCTTCAGCATTAAATAATGTATGAATTCCCAACACCAGTTGAAAAATATGTCACTGTCACAACAATCTACAGGCATAAAAATGCCAACTTGAACCGAAGAAGTCATATGGAATTCATGCCGTGTTGGTCTGTTCACAGTTGGGGTAACCAAAGCGTAATATGAGAGTTTGTATCAGAGCTGAAATTCGGTCGAAAATAATCGGCGGTTTTCCGCCGAAAATACATTAAAATCAAAGTAAAGTTTTAAGAAACCTTACCTGTTGTGTGTTTGCTGTGTTTTTATCGCTTTTCCGAGCTTCCGGAGGCCGTTTTGGGCGATTTTCTGCTTAACGGTCGACGCCACGGCATGTCACTTACTTTAGTACGCGACATGCCATCACGTCGACCGTTAAGCAGAAAATCGCCCAAAACGGCCTCCGGAAGCTCGGAAAAGCGATAAAAACACAGCAAACACACAACAGGTAAGGTTTTTTAAACTTTATTTTGATTTTTAATGTATTTTCGGCTGGAAAACCGCCGATTATTTTCGATCGAATTTCAGCTCCATACAAACTCTCATATTACGCTTTGGTTACCTGTGGTCTGTTCAACGAATTGAGTCAAGCACAAAAACGTGGCTGTTTCCTCTGCAGTACGCATTTTGGATCGAAACTAACCAATCACGGGAGGGGAGCAGAACTCTCGATCCCTTTTCAGTTGAAAGCTTTGAAAGAAATCTGTTCCTGTCAATTTAAGACGCACTGCAGCTTACTTAAGATGAATTGCTCTTAACTATTTTCAAATCATCTTAAAATTTATTTAAGATCACGAACAATCTTATTTTAAGATGTTCCCTGACTTAAGATAAGATATTTCAAAGTACCTACCTTAAAATAAGAAGTGTAATTCTTAAATTAAGATGTGATAAAATAATGCGTCTTCATTTAAGAATCAAGATATCTTAGTTTAAGACGTATTCAAAACCTTAAATTAAGACGGTAAGAATCTTACAAAGACATAAGAGTGTGGTCATCTTAATATAAGACGTTTTTGACTCACTTAAGGGTATATCGTCTTAAAATGAGATGATTTCGGTCTTAATTTAAGTTATTATCTATCTTATGTAAGATGCCTATCATCTTAATTTAAGATTTTAGTTCAGTTTACGGAGTATGAACTCAGACCGGTTCGACTCAGATCGAGAAGGACTAGTTTTCATGAGACCGGTCTGATCATGAAAGAATGAAGCGACTACGTGAGAGCGGTATAACTGAATGTTCACAAAAAATACAATTTTGTAAAAACCATGTTATTAATTTTTGTAAACAGCATTCAGGGCCGTAGCCAGTAAGAGACAAACCGAGGCACTTGCCTCAGTCATTTTTTTCGTTTAACACCCTAAATACCTAGGAAGAGAATTTAACCATGGACATTGCCTCGGTCATAACTTTTTTCTGACTACGGCCCTGGCATTTCACATCAAGTTCTGCATGCCTGTTCTGCACTGTGTAAACAGACTGCAGTGACCCATGAAGACCATGTGACCCCGTTTCCCTTATTCACACAGGAACTCAAACAAGAAAAAAGAATTATGATTATACTAAGAAGGGAAAAGATAGAAGATCAAGCCTTTTCAATGCTATGTGAAAAAGACCTGCTGGATTATTTTTCCTCATATGGAAAAATTGAACGCTTGAACTGGATCCGAGACAGGGCAACAAATGCTGTTAAAGGTTATGGTTTTATCACATTCTACGACTCAGGTTCATTTGAGGAAGTAGTGAAAAGAAAACACCAATGTTGAATGGCAGGCGAGTAGATGTGTTTCCAGCATCTCAGCGGGAAAAAACCTCCGCAGCCCAGAAAAGAATGATTCTAGTAAAGTTGCAAAAAGGTTTTGCAGGATAGATGACTTTTAAAAGCGTGCATGATTATTTCTCAGCCTTCGGAGAAGTAGAACATAAAAGCCAAAGGACTCGTGAAAGTGCAAGTGACATTTTCAAATGAAGGAAGTGTTAAGTCTGTTTTATTACATAAGCACCATGAGATTAATGGCGAGATTATGCTTGTTTCTAAAGCATATTCTGGGCAACAGTGGAAACAGTGGCAGCTAGAAAACTTAAGGAAATTAATGAGGTAAGGATGTTGAAAAGTCAGGGGATTGTGCATGCTGATGACAAGAAAGGGACACAGATCATTGTTAAAATTCCAAATAGATTTAAGGATTGCACTGACACAAAAATGTTGGAAGAGTATTTCTCTATTTATGGAGAAACTGAGGAGACTTCTATGGTGTCCAAAGGTATTGGTTTTGTTGCATTTAAAGAGTCAAATGTTGCAGAAAATGTTCTTGCACATAAAAACCGCAGAATAGGTAATGCAGAGTTTTATGTGACAAAGTCACTGACTGCTGACAAGAAAGCTCAAAATACTCCAAAGGATCAACAGCCTGAATACTCTGAAGGGCAACAGCCTGCCTATAAAAATGCAATGTTAAATGAAAATAGCAAAGCTGCACTTGAAAATTCTACAGTAGCTTAAAGTACCGCTCTTATCTGAACGAGCTTTAATTTAGTTACTAAATACAAAAGATATATTATTATCTAGACAAGAGTGTTTTAGTGGAAAATAGACAATTCGTAAAGTTCATACGAAACTACATCTGGGACTCGAGTGTTGTATTTTCGATATCCTCACTAGTAAGGATATGGATGACGTCATTCCCCACTGTTGTTTGTGCAAAAATGCTCTTATCTATATCATAAAAAGAAAATTACACGGCAGCTTGAAGATATAAATTTTATTTTCTTGTGGTATCACACGAAAATAAAATTCATATCTTCATGCTGCTGTTTAAATATCATCTATTTATTTTGCATTCATAGAACTGGTGGTATTGCTTGTTCTCTTAAACAAGAATCTTACATAGTTTTGCACCATTAAGAGAAACCTCTTTTTATATATTTTGTGAAAATAATGTACCCTTAAGTATTTATAATAATTTAAGCTCAATAACAGTTTGTTTTAATTGCAAGGTAAAATCATCTCTTATCTAATGATAATAATGATAATATTCAGACATAAGACTTTTTACAATGTAAGACCTTAGTAAGTTTCACTAAGTAGTCTTGGTCAGAGTTGTTACTTAGCAACAGAATTTTCTTTTTCCCTGGTATTTCAAATAAAGGAAAGCAGAAGAGCATAAATTACAGGAGCATTCCCTCTTTCAAATAGTTTTTACTTGCTTAGCAAAGACAGGAAAGCCAGCTCACAGTCTAACATAAAATTCCCACCTTCATCCCTAGAGGCCACAATTTTTGGTAAGCAGCAAGCTCCATTGTGCTGACCAAAAGGATTGCAGACTCTGGACCTCAACCCCATTCACAGAGTCTGCAGGCTCCTTGGTCGGTGGCTGGTCACTAGGCAACCCTGAGATAATCAAAAATGTATTTTTGTGATTGGCTGTTTACATTGATAAGCCCAGCCAATCAAAACCGTTTTATTTTTGATTTTCCCATAGTCTTGCCTAGCAACTATCTGCTGATTGAGAAGCCTCAGTGCACTCTGGAATGTCTTGTTCCAGAAAACATCCATACTCCCCCCCCCAACTGAGGGTTGTTTTGGTTTGAACCCCCCACCCCTCTGGAAATTCCAGTTTAGGCTCACACTATATATATATTTGTTTCCTCCTGGGCTTGGTTTTTCAAAGAAAGATAAAGCTAACCTAGGATTAGCGTCATTAATTATTACTGAATTAATTCAGTTTTATTAATAGCTTGGCAATATAGGTTCCTATATTTTTTTGTTCTGCCATTTGATTTAATAAGTTGCTTTCCAATTGACAATTACGAGAAGCAGTTGAAACTCGTTTTTGCAAGAGAAACGGAAATTTTGCTTTAAGTTAAATTGCAGGTTAGTCTTAATCCATTTTCTAACAACCAGGCTCAGTCATATCCTCCAGAAATTTAAATATGTGATGTGAACCGGTGCCAAAACACAGCAAAAGTTGCTACTTGTGTGAATATTCTGCACCACTCACTAACTCTATATTTAATTTCTAAGCTGAACTAAAACTGTTGAAAAATGTTCCAAGTGCTAACTGAAGCTCTTTCAAGGTCGATTTCATAGATCCCGGATCTTCAGTGTTGCTTCGTTTCCCGGATTTAACAGCTTGTATGACGTCACTTGCCATGTCCTTGATTTCTTTGAGCTCGTTCGTGCAGGCTTTGAGTTTCAGTTCCTTGTCTTTGTTCTTGTTTGCTAGAACGTGAAAACAGAAGAACGTTTAGTTGGTGAAAATCATTGTTGCGATCTTTTTATCAACTGAGGTTTGCTGAAAATGGAATTCCGGAAGCCGCTTACCCTTTGACGTGCGGCGAATGACAACGGCGACTTTCTTCATAACAATTTGTATGATGCTGCAGGCCATTTCAACGTGACTAAAAGGAAAAAAAAGTACACTTTGTCAGTAAAATAAGTTCCTGACATTGTGGATGTGTCATATAATTTATAAGTTACTGCGTAGTTTCCCGGCTGGTAAAGAATAGAAGCAGACTGTCCAGAGACGGATCTAGACTTTTTAAAAAGTAGATGAAGTTTAGGAAAAGAGGAGAGTGAAAATGTTTCGTAATGGGAAAAAGTAAAAGTTGCTTTAGTCGCTAGATTCACCACTGCCGTCTACCTTGTGTGATGCTGGGGAGATATGAATCCCTTGAGCTTTGGCAGAACGAGCACAAAGATATCTAGCGACCACATTGAGCTGTTGAAATAAGGAAAAAATATCGGTTAGAACTCGGCAATGCACAAGATGTTTTAAATAAGAAATTAGGCGTCACGAGAAAAGTTCGTTGCCATGCTTTGTCGAGCCTTACGTACGCGATGAATAGTCATTCTTACAATTCATAAGTAATGTTTTTGTTTTGGTTTAGCTGGGTAATAAATTTTTATCCATTGTTGAAAAGTAGTATAAAAAAATCATCTCTAAAAACATTGTGATACTTTAATGGAATGGACTGGACTGCGTGGAATAGAATAGAGAAAATGCGTCCTGAGATTCTTTACCAGCTGCTTGGTAACTGTTGAAGAATATTCAGGAACAGTGCATAATCGCGTGACTCTTGTGGGCAAGGCGTGTCCAGCTCCACATCTGCCATCCCTGTCAAGTCGATGCAGGTTTTTATGGCGTCCATTGGTTTTCCACCATTCCATAGTTCATGAACGTGAAGGATGACCTAAGGGTGTTAAAAATAGCTTCGTCAGAAGACAATTGGTACCGAGCAGAACCGATGAAAGCGGGGAACATCAAAGACTGGCGGGTGTCTCCGGTGTGACAGTGCCCAAAAAAGGATCAAATCGGTCAGCAGTACTGAACGAGGGCTTTTCAAAATGGCTGCCCTTTCTTGCCATTTAGGAAAACAGAGCTTAAGGTTATTGTCGGCTTTAGATGGTTAAGATATCTCACTGTGTTTTTAAGGGGCTGAGTTTGTTTTGTTTTTTCCAAATTTAGTTGAGAACAATTTTTCTTTGGAGAGAAAAAGGGAAAAATTGCTTTAAGCTCAATTCAAGTGCGAGGACCCCGACAACGAAAAAAAAACTGATCATGCAAGGCTGGCACCACGAAAAAGGAATAGATTTATTGGCCCGATATTTCAGCTGGTACAACTAGGTAAGGAACACGCTCATTACGTTATTCAGCGCTCTTCTTCCGATGTTAGCAAGACTCTTACCCAGGTCCTTTTTGAGAGTGAATCATACACGTCGCGGTGATGATTCAGCAAGCTCTCAAACATAACATCATCCTGCAAAAGGAAGACAGAACTCATGACAATTTTTTGTTACTTTTGGTTGCTTTATCCACATTGGGATGTAAATAGTAAGGGTAGGCCACTATCGATATGAAATGTTCGATATTATCGGTGCTGGAATATGCTTGAGAGCTATCAATATTGTAAGACAAAATGAGCTTGAGTTGTCTACTCGTATCCTGTGCTTGGTATGCAAGTGGCTTCTTTGTATTGATGTAGTGGGTTGTATATATTTGCTACCAGCCAGTTGCAGCTGGTTTTAGTCTTAGTAAATGAACTTTGAAGGTGAATTACCCAGAGAATGCTTACAAAACCTTGTATCAAAACGAGAGGGAGAAAACTTTTGGGGGTATCCAAACTGCAGAGGAGAATTTATACCTCCCAAACTCCCTCGAGTGATTCAATGTCGTCTTGTAAAATCGTATTCAAAACAAGGCCTACAAATGTTAGTGACGTCACACCGGTGTTCTTTCTAAATATTTACACTTACCTCTGACACCACTGGACAAGACGAAGAGCGAACGTACTTAGGCGTGGCCATACATTGCAGAGCAGAGGAATGGAAACTATGCAGATTGTTGTCTCCAAACTCAAAAGGACTCCACCGTTTTCTTTCGGATGCCTGGGACTCTGACATAGTTCTTTTATAACAAGCCCTTCGGCGAAAGCAGGTGTCCATTTTGTTGTTACTTATGTCACTTATTTCTTTATTCGAGGGTAATGATTTTTCAAGACTCTCCCCTTTTGGCTTCCAACTTTCAGCGTTGTATATACTAGTTATTGCATCGTCAGACAAGTCTGAGACCTGAATTTCTACTTCTGATTTTGGTTTGCCTTTAGTGTCTTTAGCGCTTGTAACATTGCCGCAACTTACTTCATCTGCAAAGGGATGGTTTGTACATTCATTTTCTTGATGGTTGCTACGTGCTGGGTCTCCTAACAATACATCATTGATCAAAGCAGATTTCCCATTTTGCCTGCTTTCCTCGAATTTTTTCTCTTCTGTTCCTTGGGACGTAATTTCCTTTGATCTCCTGTCGAAGTTTCCATACAACATGTTTTTAGTTTCAGACATATTTTCGTTGGTGGTTTGGAAATTTTCCGCTCCCTTTTCTGTTGTATAATCAGCGGCAAGCTCTTTATCAGAGGCGTAGTGTTGTTCGCTTTTCATTGGAGAAGGCTGTGCTGATTCATTTCGAGTATTAAGATGTATGGATTGACTTGATGAATTGGAGGAGGAAGTTGTAGTAACTTCATTACTTGATTCCAACGAAACAATCATATTCCTTTCCAGCAAGTCTTCAAACTCGCAGTCGTTCTTTTCTGGCGGTTTCTCTTTTTCTCTACTATTTGAATCAGTATCAGCTTCTCCGTCTCTTATTAGAGGATCCCTGCTTTTTAGTGATTCGGCGAATTCAACTGAGAAATTTCGTGAGTATTTCCACACTTTGCTAAAACTGGGACTTTCAATTTCGTCCATATGTATGGTGCCTTTTTCTTCGGTTTTGGATTTCAATTTTTCCTCTTCTATAAGTTTGCATTTAGCCAAACGAATGAGATCTGCGACGTATTCCTTTGCAAATTCTTTGTAGCCTGCATTGACTTGCCTTGAAAGTGCAGCTTTGCACATTTTACCAACCAACCCAGCTGCAAAGGATTCCAAAGTGTGCTTGTGAACTTCACAAAGTTCCGCATCACAATCTTTATTGTTTTGAGTAGCTTCTTGTGCCATCAAACAATTTAAACTTCTTTGCACTCCTAGTTTATTCGATTTCACGAAAATTATGTCGTCGTTTAGTTTCCTGCGGGTATGTTCTTCATCTCTCTCAATACTTGGAGAGAGTGCTGTCTCCTGAGTAGATTTGTTAAATAAATAGAAGCCAACAAAAGAACCACTGGCTGAAATGTCACTACAGGAATGCCAGTCTGCTTGTTCTTTTTGCACGCATTGCGGGCCCTTGGGACTTTCTTCTTCCTCTCTCAGAAGCAATTTAGCAGGCTTCGATTTTCCTTGGGTTTTCGTTGCGCCTGGATTACTTTTTATATTCTTATCTAAATGCTGGCTCAGTTTGGTTCCTGACCTTTGGAAAATCTTGCCATCTTTAAACTTGGTTTTTCCGGTCTTTATGTTTTCATCACGGACATTTTTCTTATTTTCTTTTTGCATTAACCGTGAGTGGATGAGCCTGGGTGTGGCCAAAATACCAGCTTTTGAGGCCTGGTACTGACTTTCGATATCACACAGGCTTGATCGGCCTGGATATTTTTGCGTGTAATTTTCCGTATCAGAAGAGTAACCTGTTAAAAGCAAAGACAATAAGGAGCATTAGTTGTAATTTAAATTATTTTCTTTCGAAAAGCTAGCGAATACACTACGCTGCTTAACGCTTTTAACGCTCTCTACTCCAGTTTTACCAGCGGAGGTGGGAAAATGACTTCTGGTTTTGTCTGCAGAAGTCAAGACGATACTGACAGTCGAGTGACTGAATGAATTCCTTTGGCCAAGTCCCTTGACAAATACTTAACAGAAAACAAGTAGCTGTTTGCGAGTGATTATAGTGTTAATTGATTTCGTACCTCTTGCGCTTTGCAATGCATTCGAGTTGTTTTTGGTTTCTTCTTTCCTGTAAAAAAATAATAATTATAAGGATAATATAAAGAAAAATGTTGCAGACAAAGTCTAATATTTTAAAGGCATGTGCCTTTTGCTGTGTTGAAGAGGAAACAGCTCAAAAGGTATCACACTACTTGGTCCCAGAGGTTTTCGTCTCCTTCTCGTACGTAGTCGCAGTGTTGCAGCTCAGTTTTGTTTGATAATAAAGGAAGACTTCTGGGTCAATGATAGTAGTGTGAGTTATTGCAAAATAAAGCATTCTCTGTTTATGTATTTTTAACTTCTCATATTTCCCGGGGGGGGGCGGGGGTGTGGAGGCGGGTGGGGGAGAGGGAGGAAGTTAAACCCCTTTATAACATTTTCCCTGGATCCACCCAAAACAAGACCCGCAACATTATGACCGTTCTTCCGACATCAGCTAAGGGGCCTTTGCCCAAATCCGGTTATCCACAACAGGATTACGAGCTAATCCAGTTTGGTTTTCCTGCTGACCTGGAAGCTCGCAGACCCAAGATATTGAATTAATTCACGACAGGAACCCCAATAGTCCTCGACAATTGCTTCTGATTCGCACCCCTTGGGCTTAAGTTTTGGTTTACGCGGGAAAACAAACCTTTTTCTTGCCTTTCCAGGCCATATGCAGCTCAAGAAATTGCCTCCTCCACTTTTCTCTCCGTCTTTGATCTTTTTAAGTCTTTTCAAACTTATCATTTTCAACGTCTTTGGCAACACTTGCTCTTTAACAAACGCCAACAGCTCTTTACACTTCGTGACGTCATTGGGGCGACCGTTGTTGACACTTACATGAAGTGTTGCTAGAACGGGCCCGTGAGGTTTGAGGTACTTTTTGCACATTTCACGAATTCGCAAATTAAGTTTAAGTCCATCTCCATCAACTTCATCGGCAACCTGTCCACGATAGCATAAACAGTAGGGTGAAAATTAATTATTAATTATTAAGTGACGCTGAAATAGAGCTTTAGGCAAGTTACCGATGCGCAGTTCTCGTTCTTCTTTGCCTTTTCTCCCCTCCCTGGAAGACTCACTGAAGACTCATAACTCAGCCTAAGAAAGAACCCTTCGGAATGGATTGGGCCCGCGAATTTCTGCACACTGATACGTTAGCAGGAGAAAAAGGCCTCTCCCGATGGCTAGAAACTTATACACGCTTAGACATTACACAAACCTTCAGTATAAACTCGAATCTCGCGCTAAGTCGAACCAAAATTGATGTCACCTGAATATTCTCAATAACTTTAAATTACTGTCATGATTTTGTCCTCAAGAACTCGGACCCACGACATCTCTTACCTCTCGAGGGCCTCACTGAAAGTTGGGTTCCCTCATTATTATTATTATTATTATTATTATTATTATTATTATTATTATTATCATTATTATTATTATTATAAAATTATTATTATTATTATAAAATTATTATTATTTTTTGTTATTATTATTATTATTATTATTATTATTATTAAGTTAATCAATTTTCCCATCAGGCCATTTTCTTATTAGTTTTACCCTCGATAACTCGAACCTTATTTAACAACTGTGTTAGGAACATAACACGTGCATTAATACATGCGTCACAAGTGTTATGTATCATAGAATAGGCTACAACTAGTACTGTTGGAAGCACACATATGCAAATGGCCAAAGAGTAATCTAAAGAGAATTACGAAGGATTAATCAAGTTAGGGTTGATTTGGTATATTTTTCTTTCTAGCACTAGAAGATTAGATGGCGTTTCGAGCTAAAGTGGCACTCGTTGTCTGCTCTCTCTTATCTCTGCAATTCAGCGCCTTTGATGCCGTAATCTCGAACCCCCGACAACAGGAACAATTTTCGATTTCCCTTGAAGGTGCGAGTTATCGGGCCGGTTAACTTTATATATTTGTATTCTCAGTGAACTAGGCTGAACAACATACGTATATATTTTTACACGCTACGTATACGATTTGTCAACTGCCTATGAAGACTATGAACTGCTCCATGAAAAAAAGAAAATTGTCTCACGATTAAAATCTAGCCAACCAGTCCCTCTTATGCTACGATAGAAAAAATTCATCCGGTTTAAGTAATTTGGCTTAAAGAAACCGCCTTTCCGTCTGCATTTGGCAAGCCGACAAGATAAATGGTTGGTGGACAAATGGCCCGTTTGTAATTAATATTTTTCAATCACCATGCGAGGTAGGTTCATATTTCGTTTGTTTTCAGCATATAATTTACTCAAACCGGACGTAAATCTTTTTCTTTATGTTGTTGCTAGTCTCGATCTTATAAAATAAAAAAAAAATTAAAGGAAAGCAAACGCGCATTAACTATTTATGGAAAGAATATCTTATCAGTTTAGCATTTATCAATTAATTTTCAAGGGAATTCGCGCGAAAATATCGTGAATTTGATTTCAAATTCTAGTTGACAAAAATAGTGAAAAAGACAAGACATTACGAAAATATTTTTGCTTTCCTTAGGGCTGTTTGGAAAGGCTTCCTAGTCTCTTTAACCGCCACAACAACGCTCTTCACGGGAGGAAAATATTTGATGCCAATTGCATTTGAGAATGATTGACATATCTGGGATTGTAAAATACAGTTTTGAAATGAAGGCACAAAAAAGCCTCTCAATTTCAAGAAATTTGCTACCAGAAATTTTCGATCTCGATTATTTTACAACGACTCAAAATCAAACCCGAACTCAAAGCTGTTAATAGTCCTGCTTGCATATAAAACATACAATCTTTTTTAGCACAAAATTAATTCATACTGTAGCCAAAGAACGGTATAAATTACAATGTCCTATCTTACAAGCGTGGCTAGATAACTTTGTAGAGTCTTAGTACAAACCTCTAATTGAGCATCACAGCTAAATTTCTTGCCTAAGAAGGATACTGTGAGCATTTTAGTTCCACGAGATTTGCGCTTTCTTCTGTTAGATGAAAACAAAATTTCCAAGCTTTCTTTCCTGACAACAGCAGGTGAAGCCGTAAGCGCCAAATACATTAGCATAAATTATTTACACTCTTTACAAATTAGGTGTCATAAAATGCTCTTCGTCTATTGGCAGAAATGAAAGAAGGAGGAGTTGTCTATAGAAAAAAACTTTGCATTTCCAAATCTGCTAAATGCTGTTCCACAAAATCGACTTTACGTTGCTAGGTCTTTGTTTTAAAAAAACAACGATGCGTTAATGTTTACATTTAGAATCGCAGAGAGTATGTTTGAATTCGTCAACGGAATAATGCTCATGCCACCAAACCCTTTTGATGTTCTGCCTAAAAAAGAAATCCAGCTTTTGCGCCAAACTCAAAGTAGTGAGCCAGATCATGAAAACAGAACTGGTGTTATGATCAATCATTTGATTCGCAACTGAAAAAAAAATTAATTAAAAAAGTAATGGAATTGTACAAAAACAGAGACAACGCTCATATCACCTAACTGCCGGTTGTTTATGAAAAATTGGTTAAAACGCCTTGCTGCAAGTTGTTTGCTGGAAAATCATGGCCTATACTCTTTAGTGAATTTGTTTTTACATTGGAAATTCGGCAAAATGTTACGAAAAATATTAATGTAATTTCAATAAAGATACTATAAAGCTCCCCAAAATCAAATACAATTGGGGAAAACATCGTTCGCGGTACCACTTTAATGAGCTAGAGAGAATTGTAAGAAATTCAGCAAGTTTGCCAATTTTTAAGAAGTGTCTTTTTCCTGCTTTTTATAACTAAGTATTTTTTTTTAATCCTTGTAGTGTATATGTTGTAATTATTTATATATTTTGGTTTTAGCTCTAATTTATAGATTTTAATTGTATCATTATATAATATATATCTAGTGTTAGGACCTCTATGTAAACCACTTTTAGTGATGGAGCTTCCTAATAAAAGATTGCTATTATTATTATTATTTATGACCAGGTCTTTTGTTTTGGTGTCATTTGGGCTTACAACATGGGCCAGATTGTCATAAATTTTAGTGTCGTACTCTATCTTCAGAACAAAGCACTATTTCATGAAGTTAAATGTAACCGTGTGGTCTCATGTGTCAGTTTAACCACTGCACAGCATCGATCCCCTACCCACCCCTTCTACCTGCTCCACTCCCCCGTGGAACGAAAGGACGTTTAAGACTGGAGCTAGAAGATCATTTTCCCACAATTCTTCATTCGAAGCATTCAAAATGGCGCTGTTCATTTCTCAACTTGGCCGAACAACTTTTTCAGTGTTTTGCAGAACTAGGCCTTCGTACCTTGCACACGTACGACCTCTTATGTCTCAAAAGCTTCAAAGGCAAGTCTTTGCAACTGTTAAATTTGGAGAGAAATTGCATTCGACGAGTGAAACTGGTGAGAAAAATCACCAAGAAGCACCGCGGGATACATCACGTGTAGTTGGAAGACGGATTCACGTGGGTAATCTTCTAACAGGCAAGGATAAATACACGAACGAGGATACTTTGTTGGAGTACTTTTCTCAGTATGGCGAGGTGGAAAATCTGGAGTTCTTTCGACGAAAGTTCACTGATTTGCCGCGAGGATTCGCGTTTGTGACTTTCCGTCACGTTGAAAGCGCTCGAAAGGTTCTTGCAGATGCAGAATCCCACTTGATTGATGGCCAAAATGTCACGATAGCTCTTCCAATGAAAACTGAAAAGAGAGTTGTACGGGGAAAAACAGACTTGACTGTTGTCGTGAGCAAAGTCTTCAAAGACACCAGCAAGCAAGCGATTGAGGAGCACTTCTCTCAATTTGGAAAAGTGGAAAGAGTGATTTTGGCCCAAAAAGATCCCTCTGACGAAAATCTAAGCAGTTACTATGTTGTGTTTTCATCTTTACATGGTGCAAAGAAAGCCCTAGAACAACCAACACACAGGATTTCAAATCAAGGCATTGATTCTCAAGTGACAGAGTTTACAAATGCCAAGAATTTCACTGGCAAAACAAAGAGGGTAGTTTTAAGGCCAGTGCCAGACCATATAACTGTTGATGATTTAAGAGATTACTTCCAACAGTTTGGAGAAGTGGAGCTTGTTGAGTTAAAGATAGATCACTATGACCTTCCTTATCCGGAAAAGGATTTAAACATAGCATTTGTTCATTTCACACGTGAAGACATCGTTGACAACGTTGCCAAAAATGAGGACCACCTTATAAATGGCTCAGAAGTTAAAGTTTTGAAGCATAGAAACATGCATGTTGTCCCAGAAAGGGCCCGTAAGCATTGGGTATCATTGGAGGGACTTCCTATGTCAACAAAGCGTCAAGATATCAGAGAATTTTTTGAAAAGACATATGGTCTTGTGCCAAATGACATTTTTATGAGAAAGCACCAAGTTTTTAACCAAAAAGTTGTTTGCATTATTAGTTTTATTAGCCAAGGAGAGGTTGAAATGGTGTTGAGAAAATCAACATTGACATTTCATGGAGTGCCAGTGTATTTTTGTAAACTTTTCTGGAGCAAGGTTACCATGCATTGATGATTAGTAGTTACTCGTGTTGAAGTATATTTAAAACAGAAGGGAGCATGACTTTGTTTCATCGGGGATGAAATTTAAGGATGTGTATCAATGTCATACATGGGTTCATTAAGGCCAGGCACTGAGGCAGGCAAATTGTCTGGATGGAGTGTGATTTTGCCCATCTGCTTAGACAATTAGATAGTTTTTCTTCTTCAAGGGAATTTGCTGTATATTTACCAGTATGTTAAAAAAACTGCCTGCCTGTGACCAGCATTTGCCGTCCTTCTCAAACCTTTAATAAAATCACTGTAATATGTGCAGATTGAAAACATGGGCAAGTGTTTCATCAAAATAACTGTTACCAACATTAATTAAGAAACCAAATGAAAGAACCAGAGAGTAGGTCAAGTTTCAAGTTGTCTTGAAGCTCTGAAGAAAAAGAAATGAGAGAACTAAAATTTCATTAATATATTTAAATCTATGTATAATTTCAGGATGCTCAGAGATGTTTTGTTTTCTCATGGAGGATAGCAGAGGAGGTATATGACTAGAGCATGGAATGCAATGTTTACTACTTTTTTATAGACATTTGTTAGTCCTATCTTCCTTGTAGTAGTAGTCATCCCTTGTAGTTATCATCTCTGTCCTTGATTTGAGAAATTGGACCAATTAAAAACAATATTGATAATTGCTCAGTTTAGTGCAGTTGTCAGTTGTGTTGAAAGTATGTAATTTGCATTTGATTCTATTTTTGCTTTACTGCACTCAGTGATTGGTTTAATTGTTAGTGCCACTTTCTCAACCAATCACCCCTCCATATTGATAGGCTTTGTTAAAATTTGCCCATGGATAGGGTATGTTTTTTAGTACTTTCTTGGGCATTCATTGTTATCATTTGGTGGAGTCATGAGTGGTTGCAAAATTCGTAAGTCATAATTTGTTCAAATTGATATGAATTTGCAGTCTTTTAACGGTATTGTACAATCCACTAGCCTAAATGAGCCACAGGGTCGGTCAATAATCTTGGGACACCTTGCCGACTTCTCCCCCTTCCCCCCTTTGCAATGTTGAAAAGACCAGAAAATGTGCTATTTTCTGTCCGAAAAGCCAGCGGTTTGTACAACACTGAACGGGGGAAAGGGTGCCGTCCTCAGAGGTGTCAAGTGTCCCAAGAATTATTGTCCGAGACTGCAGGTGCATGCACATGACTTGTCAAGGCCGGTGTTTTCCTTTAAGCCCCAATAGTGACAAGCATCTAATTTCTCCTTACAATATCCCTGCTTGGTCAAACATACAGGTCATGAGAATAAAGGAAATGATCACCAAACATGAAATGTCTTGATGTTTGTGCAAATTCTCTTAACTAGTACCATAAGAAATGTATGGAGAACACTAAGGAGAATATGCATATTAATATTAGGGCCTCAAGGATTAAATCCTGTTTCTGTATCAAGAAGTAGACTGCAAGTAGTCTCTTATTTTCGTGATGGCGACTGTGGGGTGGGGGAAACACGCAGGCGTGAGAAATTTCAAGAAGATGCCCTTGCATTGCTTCTTGAAATTTCGCGCACGTGCGTGTGTATTTCGCCCGCCCCACAATTGCCGTCGTTAAAATTAGACTACTCGCAGTCTAATCAAGAAGCGACTAGGAGCATTACTACTCCCCCTTCCCTATGCTAGTCCATTGCAGGGTTACACCCCGACTTTTTGTTATAACTGAACCCTAACAGTTTCATATACTCGTTTGTGCCCCTGAATTGGGAAGAATGATGTGGGGTAAAGTTTCTTGTCTACACTGTAAGGAATCATCACAACACAATGCAGAGACCAAGGTTGTTTATCATTTAGGTGAGCAAACAGGTTGATCCATAGTTTGTGTAAATGTGACACCAAATCTCCATTTCTGGATTTCTGTTGGAGATTCGCCTTGTTTCCATTTACTCAGTTAGCCTTGAACCAAACTGAGTGGTTACACACGTGGGTCAGAAGTTGGCGAAAGGCAAAGCTACAAACACACTGTTCAGAAATTCCAGTGGGGGATTTGTAGCCTGCATGGCAGGTGCCGCAAGGGGGAAATTTTTTTGCAAGCATTCATGAATAATTTCTCCCCTTTCCCTCCTCTTTCTGTGCCTGACACACAGGCTAGGAGATTTTGGACTTCCTCTTGAAAAATTCAGTTTATCCTGGAAATTTTCCATTTGCGAAACCAAAAGCTACCTTCTATTTACAATTCAACTGAATTTCTGAAATTTTGGACTTCATGGTAAACAACCCAGGTTTTCAGCCACTGACATGGGAAAACAAGTGTTGGATGAGCCCAAAGAACATGTTACACCAAGGAGGGCCAGGAGGTTAAGTACATGTAGCAACCAAATCAACATCAAGTTTCCATTGTTTTAGAGAGTCAAATCTGCAGATAACATTTTATTCAACACAGTATCAGTGAACAAGGTTTCAGTGCTGAAGCTATGTGCAACACAGACTTGGACGCTGCAACAACACAGAAAATAATGGCCAACTGTCCTTTCATCATTGTTGTTGGGGCTTCTTCCAAATAAGTCGTCGGAAAAAAACAGGCTGTCCCTGAAAGATTCCCTTTCGTTCCTTCAATACCTTTTCAACCTCCCTTGTGTTAGAGAATCTCACAACACAAACTAATTTCTTATCAATCAGTAGTCTGTGCTGATTCAAAAATACACCATTTGGGACAACCCCAAAGAATCTTTCAAAATAATCTTGTACAGCCCATGGTTGGCTTGACAAAGGAAGACCCTCAACGGATAGTTTTAGCTCACGCATCTGCTCTGAGACAAGATCGGCCATGTCTCTATACTTTGAAACTTTGACTTTTGAGCCATTAATAATATGATTTTCGTTTTTTACAATTTCATTAATAATAGCATAATTTGGAAAACGGACAAAAGCTACATTGGAATTTCCAGTAGGATTGTAAGATGCGATACCACCATTCACAACAAAGTCTACGCTCTCTACATCTCCAAATCTTTGGAAGTAATCTCTCAAGTCCTCGACAGTTAGATGGTCTGGGACTAATGTTACAGAAACACATTTTGTTTTGTTGCTGAAATTAGGACTTTGCAGAGAAGTTATTGGGAATTCTGTGACTTGAGAATCAACATTTTGCTCGCAAATCTTTTGTGATGGTTGCTCTAGGGCATTCTTTGCTCCGGATAATGATGAAAAGATGACATAGTAACTGCTCAGATTTTCATCTCTGGGATCTTTCTGAGCCAAAATCACTCTATCCACTTTTCCAAACTGAGAGAAATGCTTCTCAATTTCTTGCTTGCTGGTATTCTTCTGAATGTTATTCACAAGCACGGTCATGTCTCTCTTTTGCAACTCAGCTGGCTTCACTTTTCTCAATGGAACCTCCACTGTAACTTTTTGGCCATCAATTACATGAGAGCCTGCTTCCGCAAGAACTTTCTGAGCGCTTTCAGCATCCTGAAAAGTTATGAAAGCAAATCCTCTGGGCAATTTCGTAAATTTGTGACGAAAGAACTGCAGCAATTCAATCTTGCCAAATTGAGAGAAATATTTATATACTGAATCTTCAGTTGTGTAATCCTGACCTTTGAGAAGATTCCCAACGTGTATTATTCTGTTGTTCGAATCGGCAGCGGTAGCTCGCAATCTTTGGTCAAGTTCCTTTTCTTTGCCGGTTTTACTCGTTAAATGCGCTTTGTTGTTGCCGTAGTTTGACGTGGAAAATACCGTCATTTTCAACTCGTGCACTGTAGGTGACCGAAGAAGTGGAAAAAACGAGGATATGGCTCTTTGAAACGGTAAATTCGCGAAACTTGTTCGACGAAGTTGCTGAACGAAGAACGCCATTTTGAATTCTTGGAAGCAAGAGAGAAATATGGGAAATATTACTTTGGGGTCGTCCCAGTCCTACTCTTCCTTTGAAAACGGAAAAGAGGGAAAGGAAAGAAAGACAAGGAGCGCTTTTCATTTGAATGGAAAAAACGGTGAGAATTTCCCGCTAAATGGAAAAGTACAATTTTACCACAAACAAATTGGAACGTGACGAGTACGTACCATTTAACAGAGAGCGCTTTCCGTTTGTATGGAAAAAACGGTGAGAATTTTTAGCCAAATGGAACAGTACAATTTTTCCACAAACAAACTCCGCATTTCATCAAAGAGCAGGGTATTAGTGCGGTGATGCAAATAGTACAGTGATATTCCGATAATTCTGGTAAAACCGAGAAAAGAGACCTCTGCAGGTATTCCTTTTTTCCAAAACATTTACAGCACCAGAACAACCGGTTTTTCCACACAAAATGAAAGCGCTCAAGAAAATGTCACCACTGCAGGGACCCCAAAATCCGGAGCATGCAACTGTTATTCCATTCACGAATGGAATGTCAGTAGTGACAAAAGCCCGGAAAAAAAACGGCCATGTGAGCCCAAAACACAAAAGAATACACAAGAGAGAACGCAAGAGGTGAGGATCATCTGAGGTCACAAGGCAACTGTAACTAATGCTAGCTCAACATTTGGTTATCTTGCAGCCAATATCACACGGTTTTCAATATGCAGACAGAAATCAGCAATGAGTGAAAGAGGTTGATTTTCAAGCCATTTTAATAGACATCTGGGATTAATAGTAGTGAATTTAGCACTTTCAAGAAAAAAGTGCTCAATTCAAGCAACACATTTAGTGGAATAAATGGATTTACAACTCTTGTTGAAAGGTTTACACTGGGGGAAATATGTATTCTTAGACAATTCTATAAGAATAGCCCTTTTCACAGTTACCTTTTCTCATTTGCATTACAATGTTTTTGAACATGGATGTGAGGCAATTTCGGGCAATTTTGCGCTTTTAGCCCGAAACTGCCTCACATCCGCATTCAAAAACATTGTAATGCAAATGAGAAAAGTTAACTGTGAAAAGGGCTATTAGTTACACATGTAGCTGTTCTGGTTATAGTCAGGGGAGTTTACATGGCTGAGTCAGGTGCCCATAACCCAGAGCATGCAACTGCTGTTTTAGAAGGAGAAAGAATGATGGAAAGGTGCTAGTTTCTGGTGAGTGTGGACTTGTGCAGACTGAAACTTCAATTTTCATGGGAAGTACTAACCTAAAACTTGTCTAAAAATAACCTGGTCTGTGAAAATACTGTGAAATAGGCTTAGTATGAAAATTGCACACTCCGGTTTATAGGCTCCTGGCTGAGTATAATTTCAGTAAACCTAGTACTGCCATGTACATAATATTATTATTTATTAACAGCCCCTTACTTGAGAAGTAATAACCCCCCCCCCCCCCACCTAGCATAAGAGATCAGTAAGGCACTTGCATCAGAAAGACATCTCAGATTGCTTCAGGGGCAAGGCCAGGAATTCTTGCTGAGGGTGGAAGGGGGAGGGGGGAGGGTGTCCATACAACATATTTCCCAAAGTAAACACCTGTGGAAAATGATTATGTGAATGTCAGTTTTACCCTCTCTTATGGTTAATTTATGATTGTTGACTACATCTGGACTTACTTTGCATGTAAGACTGAATTATATTTTGAAGAGGGTACATTTATCTTTTGTGTCCGCTGATAAAAACTGTTAAGTTATTCAAACCAGCAAACACAACGTAAAAAGGTCCTGGTGAGTCCTACGAAATGCTGATAAGTTATCCAACTTGAGGTTTCAGAGGCCCGAGAATTAATGCTCAGTTGCAACACACACGGTCTGATGACACCGTGGTCATTTTTAAAACACCATAGTGTAACACATACATTTACATTTTTTATTTTGATTGTTTACAGATTCAAATAAACATGTTAAGATTTTAAAAAGGGGGATCCTCTGGACCCTTGGACCCTATACCTACCACTGTGAAAACTGGAATTAATACAATACGTCATGTCTCGTGTTGGGGCACTATGTCTGTGGCATTTTATCTTGGATGTGTTTTGATGCATTATCACCTAACCAAAATAATGCTTAAGAAACATCTGAATAAAGTAAACACAAACTTTCTGTTGGTAAAAGTCCATAAACTCGCCTTTTTAGTAACAGTGTTCTGAAATTGTTGGTATTTAATCCACAAGTTAATTCTTCTTCCAAACAAGTCGCCGAAAATACAATGGATGTCCCTCAAATGTCACCTTTGGTTTTTTCAAAACCATTTCTATGTGTCTTTGCTCAGAAAACCTGACAATGCAAGGAGATTGGTTGTTACTTAGTACTTGGCTTCTGTCAAAATACACTCCATGCGGTACTACATTTAAAGTTCTTTCAAGATATTGCTTGACAACAGCAGCCATGATAAACGAAGGAATGCCCTCCACTGACAATTTTAAATGACGAAGGTTATCTGGTACATCAACCTCCAGTTCTCTTTGTTTTTTAACTTTGACATCTAACCCATTTATTATGTGACTGTACTTTTGGACAACTTCGTCAGCAGCCTCTTTGGATGCTAAGTGGACAAATGCTACATTACGATGTCCCTCAGAGCCAGACATAAATTGTTTGTTGACAAGTAACTCAACAAGTTTCACTTCTCCAAACTGTTGAAAGTACTCTCTCAAATCTTCCACAGTTAGGTCGTCTGGGACTGATGTCAAAACCAACTTGTTTGTTTTTCCTAACACTTTTGTGGTTTGCGGAAACTCCTTCTTTACGTGGGAGTCGATGCTTTGCCCGCAAATTCTTTGTACTGGCTGTTCCAAGGCATTCTGCACTCCAGATGATGATGAAAACATGACATAGTAACTGCTTAGATTTTCATCATTGGGATCTTTGTGGGCCAAAAATACTCTGTCCACTTTTCCAAACTGAGAAAAGTGCTCTTCAATCGCTTGCTTACTTGTGGTGTTCAAAACGTTTTTCACCAGCACAGTCAAGTTCCTCATCTCTTGAACAGCCGTCTTTTTATTTCTTAAAGGAGAAACTTTTAAGTTTTGACCATCAACTACGTGAGATTCCGCATCTGCAAGAACTTTTTGAGCAACTTTTACATCGCGAAAAGTCACAAAACCGTATTCTGGAGGAAGTTTGTGGAACCTTTTTCGAGGAAACTCCATGAGCTCAACCTCCCCAAACTTTGAGAAATATTCAAACAATGTAGCCTGAGTGACTTGACGCTGCTCTTTGGTAGGTTTACCATTAAAAACATTGCCAACATAAATTTTTCTCAGATGAATATTCAAACGAGGATTCTGGGCGAGAGCCGACCTCGTGGCTGAGGAATGGCGAGACGGTTCTGTTTCTTCGACTTCTCCTGCCTTGATTGACGTCGACAGAACTTTGCTTTGAATTATTTGCAGTGTAGAAAGTCGTACAAGTGGGAAAAACGGAGGCCCAGTGGCGCGAAACGCTGTATTTCTGAGAGTTCTTCGCCAAAGCTGCTGATGAAACAGCGCCGCCATTTTGAAATTTGTCTCCGATGCAGAATCATGGGAACGAACAGGAAAACCTTGATAGACTGGGAACTAGTACATAAAAAGATGGCGGCTCAAAGTCAGCTATGAAAGTCTGACATTTTTTTAATTTTAATCTCAGTTTATGGGACAAAATCGCATTTTTCAGTCAATCTAAAGGTTCTATTGTTGATTTTCTTTTTGAAATTGTTTCTGGCTTTGTACTTTGTCAAATTAAGGCAAGATTCTATGGATGTCGACCAGTTTCTGTCAGCTGTTTTCCCATCCAAGAAAGATGAAAATATTGCCACCCCAAGGTAACGAGCAGACTTCTTTTATTAGGATGTTTTGGCTATTTATATCATCTCTATTGATTGATGATCGATGGGATTATCTTGATTATCAAATATCTTTACTTAATTTCGGCAAGTAAATTAGCATAAAAAGAATTCAGCTAGCTCTTATTTGTTCAGAGAGGATGAGTGTCTGCCTCTCAGATTGACAAGGAATCTTAAATTGTATTCATATTTAAATGATTTTTAGGTTCTGAAGTGGATCTCGCTCCTTTTCTGTGGTTGAAATGAGTTGAAGCACAATGTGTTAAGTTTGTAACAAATACCTTCTCACCATAACTTACGTGTACATTTACCCTCCATATTAAAAGAGTACTGTCAAGCAAAAATTATGATGGCATTGTTTTCCGCTTGTAGAAGATTGCTGGAATATGGAACTCTTCAGCATCATATTGATGAAATTCTCTCTCAGTATGACGAGGAACCTAAACCAGGTAAATCTTTGTCAGAGTAGACCCAAGATACTGTAAAACATGTTGATCATAAAGGCGCTGAGGATTGTAGTAGGATCCTAACCTTGGACCTGATAAGATCTTCTTGTTAGAATCCTATAGGGTCTTACAGGATCCTATTTACAGTGTAAGACCTTTAAGATCCAATGGACCTTAAAGGATCATATAGGATCTTGCGGAGGAACCTGTGAGATTTTACAGGATCCTGGGTTGGATCCTTTAGGATCTGATAAAATTTTAAAAATGTTAATAATGATCAAGATTACTACCATTAAGGACCCTGCAAGATCCTATATAATCCTATATAATACCTGTATGATAGGATCCTGTTTAGGGGTACTCCCTAGCTACAACAAAGTGGTTTTCATTTTCATTAACCCATTAATGACCATGCCAGTCAAAACCAGCTGTGAGGGACCACAGTCCTTGTCCAGTTTGTGATGTCACCACCTTGAGAGACATCAGATGTTTTTGATAACCAACTGATGCACCAGGCAAAATCCTAGCAAAAAGTGGCTAAAGTGAAGCAATCAGATTAATTAGACCAGAGTTACAGATAATTAAAAAATGCAGTGACATTTTTTAGATATACCGTACTGATCAAAACTGAACACATCATCAAACAAAGACAGTATTCTCGGTTTTCACTGTCACCCCATGAAATATTAAAATTGAAATCAGTTAATGAAAGAAACCAAGACTCTGTAATGTCATAAAAGATTAACAAACAAACCACTTCACCAAGTCTCAGATCTGTGCAGTATTCTGTTTTTGAGGTATTTGCTGAAACGTTTGACTGAAATTTATAGAGCTCAGTGTGGAAACGCCATGTTGGTGTCCCTCAGAGGGGCAGAAACATGGCCGCCGGAAATAAATTAAAACATCTGGAATTCACTTCTGCTCCTCAAGCGATTACCTTTCTCTCATGAACCACTATAAATTCACATTAATTTCCCTCCTGACACTTAAACTGTCCAAAGTGCTAACTAAAGGAGAGTCCTTTCTTGCATAAGAGAAAGCTTTGTCAGGGATGCCATGTTGGTGTCATGGAGGGTGAGAAGCCAGAAATTTAAGATGCTTTATTTTTAAAATGAAAGACACTACCGGGCTGGAAACTGGTGAAAAGATATATTTTGAAGTCATCTTCAACCTGGTGGGGATGTAAAATCTGAAGACCTCGCAATTTATGATTTTAGAATTTGATGGCATCACATAAACCAGCAATAGGCTTAAGTTGGATTTTCAGAGGAAACTGCTTACTTGATTTTGTTTGTTTTTTTTTTATTCAAATCTTGTTCCCAACAATTTTTACAGAATGTATCCTTTGGAAATTAAAGGAATTACAACCTTGGCAAATTTTTGTTGAAAAAGCTTCACAGTCTGATGGAGGGTTGACTACAAAATGGCACCTTTTACATTAATTTTACAGTAGTTGAAAATTTAAATGCTCTAGTTTGTTGACTTTAGATGCAGGCTGTAAAAAAAGTGGTCCATTACATTCTACAGATGAATTGGAGAGGTTACATGATTGTATATGAACCAATCTCTTACATGTAGTGTACAATTACGTAATTAAAAATAAGGCTAAAGCAATTTAAAGTGAATAGCAATTTCCTCAACTGAAAACTGCTCTATTGAAGCAATAACCCTAGTTCTTCATTTTCTCCTCACAAGAACTTGATGCTGAGGAGAGAGCGTTAACCGATGGAAGAATTGGACCTGATGCTGTGGGGATTGATAGAGCAAGCCTTTGTGGCTCTATGACCATCAAAGATGGGATTGAGGTAGATCATGCAAAACCATTTTGGTTTATTATACTAACAGACTCTTTATCAACACACTTATACAATGTATGTATTAATTACCTTTGCTAGATCATTTTAAGAGATGCATACATGGAGAGGATAAACCATCATATCCAAAAGAGTTCTGGTATTCTAGCCTGTGTACAGCTGCCCAGAGCCCGGCTGTACACAGGCTATGGTATTCTGGACGTGCCAAAATGAAATTAATATGATCATTGCATGCCTTTGGCATAAGAGATGCTTTCTATAAAAGAGCTACAGTGTAAATCCCCATTACTTAACATGACTTGATTTGAGCAAAAATGAGGTATCCTCAGGCAAATACTTATCTGGCTTCACACACGCTGGAATTCCAGTTTAATTCTTAAACTGTTATTGTTATCCATTTCAGCTCTACATTTAATATTACCATCGACATGTACATGTAGTCAATGAAAATGATGTTAACAACAACATTAAAACATTGACCCACATGTACATGTAAGCTAATGCTCTTATTTCAATTTGTTTTCATAGTGAAGTAATAGGGATACTCAACGCTCTCTCTTTTCTGAACTTTAACTTTGGCCTATTAAAAAGCATTTGAAGCAAGTGTGCTTAAAGTAAAAAAAAAATAGCAACTGGAAAAAAATTAATGCGAACAAAAGAATGCGGAGGAAATTTTAATAACCGAACAGTACTCAGTTATCTGAACTATACTATGGTTACGCCATTGCTTGTTTTACATGTATGTAATCATGATCAGATTCACTTCTTTTATTGTTTAGATTGAAAGCAAAAGCAACTTCAGCAGTGTCAGAGCAAATATTTGTGTTTGTAAAGGTAAACTACTCCTTTCTAGTCCAGAGCTTACAAAACGGCCCGTATATGTGTAGTATATGGACTAGCTACATTGGCTGTGTTTTCACGAGCACGATTGTCTCGCTTAACATTCCTGAAGGTGTTTTGTTTACTGACTTCGTTAAGCGACTTAAAAATGATTGGTGTTTTCACGAGTAAGATTGTATTTCATTTAAGTAATTTGAGGAGAGCACGCACGTGAATTTGGTTTCAGAAGTCCTGGTTGTGCTGGCAAATCTAGTCGCAAAAGTCGAGGTTGTGGTTGTGGTGGAAACCATACTTGGTGCTGCCATGTAGGGAAAATATATTGCCCACGTGCACGTGCGGCATCGGCAAAATCAAATTGTTCGTTCACTGGAGGAATGACGAATGGAGACCTAAAGGAATTGATTTCTTACGTAGGCTGAATGCTTTGCTTTTCCAGTGTGAAAAGAAAGGAGACTCACCTTCCGGCATTAACTGCTCTAGGGTCATTAACAGATCTAGAAGGGTCATTGAACGGAAAATTATTCATCTTCACAGAAAAAAAAAACTACACCTTGGTCACAGAAGTTTAGCAGGAGGCATAAAAATAGAACCGGCGTGTTATATTTCCGATTTCAAGTGCGATTTGACAGCTTTGTCAGATGAGCTGACCACAAGTTGCTTCTCATTGGAGGAAATTGATTGCTGACTCGCTTTAAAGCTACCTGGCTTGGTGGCTTAAATTTAATGAGAATTGCATTGAAGTTTGCCGACTCGCTTAACTTTAAGCGAGTCGGAAAAGGAAGTGTTTTCACGAGATTTCCGGTTGTCACTCGCTAAGCGACCTGAAAAATTGCTCGTGAAAACACGGCCATTGGCCTGTGATGGCAAACACAGTTCATTACCTTGTCTGCAGAGCAGAGTAACTGAACTTTTTTCATGGCCTCCTACCCTTGAATAATAATAATAATAATAGTAATAATAATAATAATGATAATGATGATAATAATAATAATAATATAATAATAATAATAATAATAATAATAGATGTACCATAGAATTCTGAAAGTAATGGCCATAGCTTTTCACTATGAGCTCATTTGATTGTACTGTACATCGTATACATCTAACCTACATCAAAATCAATGAGCTGAGTTTAAACCTTAAAATTATGGAA
The DNA here is from genome assembly GCA_964030785.1 of Siderastrea siderea. Classification (NCBI taxonomy): domain Eukaryota; kingdom Metazoa; phylum Cnidaria; class Anthozoa; order Scleractinia; family Rhizangiidae; genus Siderastrea; species Siderastrea siderea. Next base: position 10,261,632 of record OZ034977.1, on the reverse strand, counting down.
TAGCAAGCAAGACACAACACACAATTTACAGTGGAATAAATTGAAGGGCTCAGAGCATAACCGTCTCATGTCAAATTTTAGCAGGTTTTAATTTTGTGCTCTAAACTGCTTCAATTTGTGCATGGGACCTTCCAAAAACTTTATAGGCAGTGTTCTTTGAATGAACTGAAGGCCCCATGCAAAAATTGATGTCGTTTAGAGGAAAACAATAACACTGCCTAAAGTTCGACATAAGATGGTTATGCTCTCAGCCCTTCAATTATATGGTAAGTTAATCATTGTCAGATGAAGAAAGATGAAGTGATTAATCATTTTTTTAGGGAAGTGGATGTATGAGATTTTGTTAGGTTCCAAAGGAATCATGCAGTTAGGATGGGCAACTTTGCAGTGCAAGTTTACCAATGAGGTTTGTTGCAAATTTATTTTCAGAGAGGACCGAAACTTGTTATTAATTTAACAGTTAATTTGATTTAAGAATTCTTTTTTATTTTTTATTTATTAGAGCCAGTTGTAGTTTTTGCCCAAATTCACTTATTGTAACAACCTCATAGTACATTGAATGGTCTCTTAGCAGAAGGCTGGGTCAGGGGTGCAGTAAACTCGAAGAATGCACGGGGAGTAGGATAGGAACTTGCAGAAAAGGGTCAGGAACTTTAATATAAAAAATCACATCGATGAGATGGCTGGAAGTGGAATAAATTAAAGAAAATTGTGCAGTATCCTTTTATTGAACAATATTTTGCAACAGCAAATAAATAGCTTGTAAAAAGCAAGGAGCTGGTGCCCAAACAAAATTAATTGCCTGAACTAGGATTAAAGGATGGGGGAAAAATGAAGTTGATTCCCCTCTCCCCACAAAATGGGTGAATGATGTCTGCATTTTGTCATCTAAACCAATAAATTTGTCACGTTACGTAACATGTAAGTTGTGAGTTGAGAGTTTCAGTATGTTTTCTTCTTAAAAGGGAATTGGAGAAATGAGGTGGGAATCTCATTCCTACCCAGATATGGGAAGTCTTAATTTCTCTTACTCTCTTGAGTCTTGTTCTTTCAGCACATGTGGGACACATTCCGTCAACACATCTGGAAATCAAGACTAGGATAGACTGTGTTGTGCTCTTAATTGTTGAACCTAGTGCTTAGCAGGCTACCTATAGTGGTTTACCTAGGCTGAAAAAGTGGCGGGGAATGAAACTTGCTTGTCATTAAATCTTAAAGGGGCATAGTCACGAGGATTTTGCAGATTTCTGGTCAAAACTGTGCTGAAATTATCGGTAGCTAACTTTATCCATGCCCAACATTGTGTTTGAACATTTAAAGGAATATATTAACTTAATTTCATTAAGAGAAAACAAACCATGACCATTTCATATCGATTTAATGTCAACACGCTGAAAGAATTTGAAAAGTTTAGCCTAATTTTTTCAAATTGCAATCCATTTCCATCTGTGCCATCCGTAGCAACAGACGACAGAAAATAGTTTCAGTGAAGTAATGTAGTCTTTGGTAACAAAACTAGACCATTATTTCTGGGCATTCATTGATGTGAGGACATATTTTTTGATTTTTAAAGTGAACTAAAATAGCGTGACTATGCCCCTTTAAACTACCTAAAATTCACGTTCTTGGTGATAATAGGGGCTGAAAAATATCGTGCCATTCAGTTGTGCAAATGATAAAAAAATTTGTCTTGCTTCATCTTGCTTCATTCTGGCCACATTATCCCTCAGGAAATAATGAGGCAATAGTGTATGTGACTAAGTTGTTTTATAAATGTGCTAATTAACTTTTTCTCATTTTGTTTTCATCAGGAAGGAGTTGGTGATACAACTGACTCGTTTGCTTATGATGGCCATCGTGTAAGAAAGTGGAATGTGTCCACTGGCAAGTACGGAGAGGTAAGCTAGGCAGACTTAAATTTGTAAAGTAGAAAAATTAACTTTAACTCAGATACTATGGCAACTGACCTTTAAGATAATGCGCCGCCATAACCATTTGCAGATTTCCTGTTTAGGTAGGAAACATTTTCCATGTTTTTGTAGACTGAGTTTAACTTAGTTTTAGAAGTATAATAATATAATATAAGTACAAATTTCTGCAGGTATTTTGACACGTATTTGAAGACTGCCTGGAAAAAGGACATAAAAGAAAATTAATTTTGGTCTTGAAATCTGTTAATTGCTACAATCTACATGTAGCTCTTCTTTGGTACACAAGGTGGTAACCATGTAAGAAACGTGCTTGCCATGTTTATGTTTTGACCTAACATCGTACATATAATAGCACTTTGTGCCATATGACTCTCTCGCGATTGAGTGGTTTAAGGCCTGTTTACACATGCGTTTTTTCTTGTGCTCTCTAATGCAACTTTTGTCACAAGTGTAAATCGGGCAATTTCATTGCGATTTCTGTGCAATTTGAGTGGGATATTTATTGCAATTTCCCAAAATTGCCGCCAAGTTTCATTAAGTTTCCAACTAATCTAAACCACTGGGATACTGCGGCAACAAATTGCACAGAAACTGCACTGAAATTGCCACTAGTTTACACTTGCAATTTTTATCGCGAGCTCGAGGGTGACAAAAATTGCGTGGAAAAGTGTGAGTAAAGTTCCATCAAAAATTGTGTGTGTTAACAGGCCTTTATAAATAACTCAGAAAACTGTTTTCCCAGTCAGGGTGAGCATCTTCTTGGGGACATTTTCCAGTGTTGACCTCCCTGGAGTCATGCTTCTTGACTCCTTACTAGGTGTACATTGGTCCTCTGCAAACTGCTCAACCTAACTCACTAATTATTAATTAAAATTACCTTTTATTAACAAAATTTCTGTGTTCAGGAGTGGATGGCAGGTGATGTCATTGGATGTTGCATTGACTTAGATGAAGGCACAATCTCTTACAGCAGGTCGGTACTATTCATATAATCTTTATAGAATCATACAATTACATACTCATCAAAAAGATTAACACTAACTTGTTGTTATCTTAAGTTCATCTTTGTGAGCATTATGGCCATTGTCATGTGGTCTCTGTAATCATCAACATTATCATCAATAATCGTCATGAGCTATCATCTACATGTACAGTACTGTACTACTGGTTCTATTTGTAAAGATGTGTATAGTACTCTTGTAATTGCTTATCTATTGTATTGTAAATTTTTTCTTGTATTCTTTAATAAATAACATTAAAAAAACAAGAAAAAAATGTACAATATTATGATCATGCATGTATCTTGATTGTTTTTGTAGGAATGGACATTTTTTGGGTGTGGCTTTTGACAATGTTCAGTATGGCCCTGGACTTGCCTATTTCCCTGCGGCGAGCTTATCGTACGGAGAGTCATGCCAGATGAATTTTGGGGCAGCCCCTTTCAAGTATCCTTTTGAATAATGCTTTAATCAAATTTATTTTAGATAAAAAAAATAATTAATTATGACTGCACTGTAAATGGTGTCATATCCTAAGTCGGTAAATTACAATCGTCTGGGTGAATGTAGTTCTGAGAAAGGCTGTTTGTGGTGACATTGACTGACGTTTCAACAACCTGAGCAGAAGTCATCATCGGAATCAAGTGAATTGTGAATCATCAGTACATGTAGATGTCATTATGACTGCAGAAGTATGTGCCAAGTCTGGTTATTGATTCAGTCTTTCTCTCATCAGTAAATCAAAGTGTGGTAAAATGTGGATTGTTTTGTGCACCATAAATTATGTCAAGCAGATTTCCCTGAAAGCTTACCTAGTACCCCATTTCTCAGGGTGGTAAAGGGGGGGTCCTGATCACGAATCACAAGCCTATTTTCGTTCAAATCATGAATCACGTACGTTTCCTTAAACATTTCACGAATCACGTTTTTAACATACACCGTTGCAAAAAAATTATCCCTCATTGACTAATTACTTTGCTTTGCATTTAGCTTTCAATACACAGTCTTTAAAGGGAGTTACACTGTACAAGTATGGAAAAAGAACCTCAAACGCATGAAATGAGTCCAGAGAACGTGCTGTTTCCACAAAATCAGTCCTTTAAGTGTCCTTTAAGAAACGCGAACGAGTTATCTGACTCTTAGAGACTTTCTAGGCTTTAATGTCCTGAATGTTTTCACGAATATTTTCGGACGGAATCACGAATCACAGTCTTTAAAATAAGGAGATCACGCATCACACTAGACTGCAAATTTACGGATCACAGCGATGTTTGAGCTGCTTTCATGTGTCACACGCTAATTTTTGCTCAAATCATGCGTCACGCATAACCCCTTTACCACCCTGATTTCTAATAACTTAATAAACATCTGGCTGGTTATTTGAGTAAAAAATGATTATGTGGTGGTTACTTATTCAGGCTAAGAGATCTCTATCGTTGATTTTTCTTAATCACTAAAAGATTTCCCATTGAAGGCTTCAAACCCCTTCAGGATCCTCCAGTATCTGATGTAGCTAAAGCTTCAGAGCTTGTTTCATGCTTGGAGAGACTACTGCCAGCTGTAAGTTGGGTGATTAAACTTGAGATAAAAATTCATATTCTCCTTACTGTTTTCCATACACTTCTTACTTGACCAGTAAGGAGAAGTTGTCTAAATATCATGACATCTTATCCTTGGTGATCAGTCCCTTTATTCTTATCACTTGAATGTTTGAACAAGTAAGTGATAATGTAAAGAGAAAGTTCATTTTCATCACTGTTTGGGCTTAAAGGCTTAAAGCCAGGTTTATTCTTGGCAGAATTTGCTCCTAATTCTAAAATGGCATATTCTTTCAAGTTCAGGAATGAGGAATGTAAAATCCAAGATTTGCTTAGATGTCAAAATCCTTGTTGTGTTCTTGGGCATGACTCATTATTCTTGCTGTTGCTGCTATCGCATTTCACCTCTTCCCAAACTTCTACGTGAGTTGCTATTTTTAACAAAAATGATGCCCATGCTTATGTAAGAGACAACCAGTTTTCTATTTCTTTTATTAAATTGAACCAAACAAATGATATACCTCATCTGAAAAGGCTATGGAACAATCAGAGCAAGAGAGATTTTAAAACCCTTTAATCTCCAATACCAATACCAGTGGAGGCAGTGTGGCCGAGTGGTTAGGGCGCCGGTCTTGAAATCCGGAGGTCCCGAGTTCAAGTCCCGTTCTGACCGCTATCTGGAGTTGTTTCACGGCCGACCAGGTTTCATCTCCTCGACCACACTTGTAAATAGCCAACTGGTTTGCCTCCTGCCAGTTGGGATTTTTAACTTGTTATGTTCAGTTTGAAATATTTGTTTCTAAGGTTTAAATGCTCGGCCCCACTAGCACCTTGCTATAATCACTTGCCGAGGGTAAATAAAGGACATTTATTTTTTATTTATTTACCAAAGTACTGACATATTCTTCTTTCTTATCTCCGTAAAATTTTTATAGAAGTAGTGGGGAGAGCCTATGAAAATACCAAGAAAACCCACACTGGGTGGTAATGTCCTTACTTCTGGTGACCTCTCTGATTGGTCATTCATTCTTTCTATGTTATAACTTTTCTCAAAACGAAACCAATCTAAAATGTCCACGCCGTGAAGCAAAATGGAAAATTGTTTCATGAAATGTTCTTTACGTAATATGCGCACATGTGGAAATTCGCGAAACAAAAAGGGAAACAACATTCATTGTTTAGTTCGCCGCCTACATCATGCTAATGAGCATCGCCGTGCGTTCACGGCAACCAATGATTGAAGCTCTTTCTTGGCGTCCATGCATAATACCGCGCGATCTGACAGTTCTACAAAGATTAACATTCTTGAACTGGAAGTAAATGTCCGAAGAACAATAGGCGTTCTGCGCGATGAATAAGCAGTGATGTTACATAAAGAAATTCGGTGATGATCAATATTGAGGGTTGAAGGGTTGATCAAAATCTGTGGAAAAAAAGTTGCATTTTTTAATTTTTAATTTAATTTTCAGCCTGAGAGAATACCTTGGCTACCACCATCTCTTCATGGTCGATCTGACACGCTTACTCTTCTCACCACTGCGCATGTCTTTGAAAAATTAGGGCCTCTGCTGGTAAGGGAAAAATATAATAAAATAAATACGCTATATACTAATGACTAATCCTTAATGCAATCGTAAGAACTCTTCGAGCATTTTTAGGTTTACCTTTGAGTTAGTTTTGATGGATGGGTGTGGTTTGGGTAGATATATGATGTTATCCAACTCCAGTTGTCTTTATTATTTTTTTTTTCAAAATGAGCTGGAAGGCTTCCATTCACTTTTTCTCATGCCCACTTTAGTCCAGTAGATGTCGTCCCACACCGACTAACTGCTCCTGGTTCTTCGAGAATGAAAAGCTTCATATTTAACTACAGTGTACAACATCCCCTTTTCTACTCAGCGAAAGTGGAGCAAAAATTCCACACGAGCAAGTGAGCACAAAACTCGCTGGCCGCGTGAGAAAGCGACGCGCGTATAGAGCGTGTTATTTAGCTGGACTACAAAAATTCCTGAGCAGAAAAAGGGGCTTTCTTTTTTTTTGCTTTATTTCAAGACTGGAGGGTATGTGGTGGAAGAAGTTCTCTTACCCTTCTTGTTGAAGTCATGTTCAGCAAGCAATCCTTTGGAACATCAACCTGGTGTACAAAAAGTGCTGGATCTAGTTTGGGTCTGCATGGAGGTTAGTTATTCCAGCTGAATACTTTGTACAAAATCTTCATATTTTACTTTTGGGCCTCGAAAACAGAATTGCTCCAAACAGACTGGCTTATTATCTGATCAAACAAAATACGAAAATTTCGCTCCAACAACTGAGTTGCATGATAAGGTAAATTATCCATGGTAAAGCAATTCAAGAGCTTAAGCTTTCGCCTCGGCGATCCATTTTCCTTATCAACTTAGCTGATCAATCGAAATTTTTTAAATTTTGTGTTTCACTTTTCCATTGACGTGGTACCACAGTCTCTTGATAACCGTTACTAGAAGTAATTTTTTATTAATTAATTGATGGAACAAAAACTAATAGTGCAATATTTTTGGTGCTTGATCTGAAGGTTTGGTTCGAAAAATTAGCCTACTACTTTTCCTGACTAAAGTGGCATTGCTTGGTTGATTTCTTAAATTGTTTGGGATCGAATACCCTTGATTGCCAGAGCCGGGTCTTGAGGGAGGGTCAGTCAAAGGTAGCAAGACGCAAAATGCAGCTGCGCGTTTGAGAAACACCGCTGACACTACTCGAGATGACGGCCAAACAAAGTCTGAAAAGAAATCGTTCGTGCTTCGCTTGAGTTGCTTCACCCTTGAAAAATGGAACCTTTAGGACAAAACTCGAATTAAAGCCTCCGGGTTGCAAATATTTACAAAGCTGTAACATTTATTTAACGACAAACAGTCTAAGGTGAAAATACTAAGAGGTATATTCGGCAATGCTCTGTTTTAGGCCGAAAACTGAACCTTAATTTAATTGCACTTTCAAGGTTAATGAAATAACAAACTCGTAGACATATTGTCATTAATAATAAATGGTATATTTAAAGCACAATAGCGCCATAAAGCGGCCAGTTGCAGTACTCTCACATGTACAATAGGGGAAAAAGGAGATTTACTAACTTCTTGTAGTTTGGTGTACAAATGTAATCCATTTCTACAATTTTACAACGCGGAATTTCATATCCTGTGAAAACTACCCAGTAATAAGAATCTTGCATTGATAGAGCCTGATTATTTCTTACTCTTGTTTTTCTATTTTGCCTTTTTTCCTAGGAGTTTGAACTGGAGCCGTGCCTGGGTCACTTATTAAACGCACTAATCAAGTACTACTGGTTTGAGCCTGTTACAATGGACTTCAGGACGCAGGTGTGAAAATATCCGATCTTATAGGGCTGCAACGATACCTCGATACATCGGTGAACCACGATATTTTTTCCAACGATACGAATATCGATATTTAAATAAGATATCGCGATATTACGATACAATTAAATATGCTTCACAGGGGTTTCAATAAGTTTTTGTACAAGCGGGTACTTAAGAGTAACAGGCGGGTACATTTGCCGAAGGCCCAGAGGGCCTTCGACCCTAGGGGGGTCCGGGGGCATGCTCCCCCGGAAAATTTTGAAGTTTTAGACTCTCGCAGATGCATTTTCATGCATTTTCAGGTCTTTTTTTGTTGCTTTGTTGTTTCAATTTTTTGCTCCCAAGTCAACTAATTTAAACAAATTTGAAGAGAATTATGTTACAATAAAGTAGTCACAGTCAACTATTTCTATTGAGGTGCTACTTTTTAACACTTTCACAACTGGTATCTTTAAAATGGTCTAAGTTTAATGTAGTTTTAGCTCAGGGTTAATCCTTAAATCCAAAAAAAAATTTAATCTATTCTATAGAGAAACATGGTTATATTTTAGTCGCATATATCATTACAAAAACACAGAAGCAACCTAAACAGTGTATGTAACTGAGTGTCTTATATCACTTATATCAGTCTGAAGCCACTTAATTTACGACTTGATTTTCAAGACTTTCAAGAGCCGAGCCTTTTACTGCTTGAACACTTTCTACCAGATTTTAACCATAACAAACCTTCTTGATTATACCTATTGGAACATAATTTTACAAATCACTTACTTGCACAACACGTCTTACCTTAAAGTCATGTCCCAAACCTAAATACAAGGTGGAATGTGGAAAATCTCTTCCACTGTTTATATTGTAATTTCAAAATATACTGTTACGAAAGAAAGCACGAGTCCCTAGAATAGCGATCGAGTGCTTAGTATTCATCTTCACTTTCGAAAGCAGAATCATCCGAATCATAACTTGCTTGGTGGTCTGCAAGTTTAAAAGCTTCAACAGCAGCTTCCACCTCTGCTTGCACACTTGCTTCTTCAACTTTTTAATCTTCCTGGACCTGGATATCGGTTTGGACAGCAGAGTCCACAAGAATGGTTTGAACTTCACCCTGCGAGTTTCCAGAAGATGTGCCACCTGGATTTGCAGATGGCGGGAGTTTCCTTCTTTTCTTTGCGTTGCTCCAGGCCTCAACAGCTTCTTTAACAAGTTCCTGTGCTTCACCGACAGGTGGTCCGTTGATGGAGATATGCAGCAGCGCCTCCAACATCTGATTAGTCATACTGCTACGGAGTCGACTCTTTACCCTCTTAACAGCACTAGCCCCTCTCTCAGGCCATGCATTTGACATAGGAAGAGAAAGAATGATTTCTGCAATCCACACAAGCTTAGGGTAGAAGTGGCCATATTCTGTGCGCATGGAAAGTAGCCTCTTCAGACTCCACTCAGTTGGAGTGATGTTGTCAAGTTCCTGAGAAATCTGCGCTTTCCACAAAAGAAGATCGTCTTTTAACTTCTCCCACTCTGCTTTCACTTGCTGCTGAGCTTCCTTGTCACCTGGAAAGTAGTGGTTTGACAATGTGCCGATTTCCTTCGACCCATAGCTTAAAAACTCTGCTGTTCGACGGTTTGGAATGGCATTTGCATTAAAGATGGCAAATGCACAGACCACTGGCATCGCATCCTTGAAACGAGAATCAATGTTCTCCTAGAGGGCTTGCGTGTACTTCTTTAGAAGGTTGCGAAGAACTTGTATCTCGTGGTCATTGCTTTTAAACTCACAGGTACCGAGCCGTCCATTCTCCTGAATATCAACCTGAAGTTGGGTGATGGGGGTTTCGTCTTGTGCTTTCTTCGTTAGCTTGTCAGTGGTGTAGGTGATAGCTGGTAGGATATGGCCAAAGTTGACGGTACCTCGCTGGAATACTCTGCTTAATGCAGCAAGCTCTGGAAGGCCAGCCTTCAAAATATATATCGTACCAATAAACTTAAAGCTCTTCATTTTGGACAGCAGATACGTCGCCAAGCCATCTTTTTCATCTGCGAGATTGATAGCCTGTATGATAGGAACAAAGTCTTCATACACTCCATCTACAGCATTGCTTGTTGACAGCCAACGTGTTCTGCAAGCTTTTCGCACCTTTTTCGCCACAACAGACCTTGCTTTTTCTGATAGCTTCATCTTGCGCCATGACTCTTGTGCTTTCACCAAAAGAGCAGTCCGCTTAGGCGATTTAGCAAAAAACTTCCAGAGTTGCAAAAGGACTCCTTCGACTTGTGTGATGTATTTTGTCTCATCACTCGCACCAGCACAAGCAAGGGCCAGTCTGTGACAGACACAGTGCACATTAATTAGCTTGCTGTTGATTTGCTTCAGTCGGGCAGCCACACCTGTTCTTTCGCCAGTCATTACTTTGGCGCCATCACTTACTAGGCTCATCATCTTCTGAACGTCAAGTTCACATTTGTCCAGATTGTTAGAAATGCACTTAGTGATTGTCTCAGCATTGGCGGAAGAGGAGTCCTCCAAAACATTGTCGACGAAAAGGAATTTCACCATAGCCTCCCCATCATCTGAGACATACTGAGCAAAACCTGTCAACTGTTCCATGACCGAAATTTCCGTTACCTCATCAACTAATAGACCAAATGCTTTTGATTTCCTTAGCGCTTCAACCACTCTCTGCTTCAGTACTCTGCCTAGAGTCAAGAAAATCTCGATAGTTGACCCAGCGGAGCGATGACGAAAATGCTTCATGTTTTCAAGCCCAAGCATTTGGAGAAGTGTGAGAAGTGATAGAAACTTCTTGTTGGCCATCTCTTCTTTAGCCAACCAGTATACCGACATAAATGCATTCTGTAGGACGTCATCTTTGCTCTTGACTTGTTCCTCGACTTCTTTGTGAAAAATTGACACTCGGCTGAGCATCTCTGCCTGAACAGCTGCTGCATGCTGAGCACTTTTTGAATGATCTTTTAGAGGATCTGTTTTCAGGCGCTGTGCGGGTATGAGGTTATATACTTTGCTGTTGTTTTTCAGGTTTGCAGTATTGTGCTTCTTACACAGCAAACAAAACATCCCCCCTTTCTCATCATCTGATTCCTCCTTGTAAATCACCCACCACATGCCAGTACATGAATCAAATGCCAAGTTATCATCTCTTATCCACTGGTGCTTGAAACGGTCTCGTTTTAGGGCGGAATTTTTTTTCTGCTCCCTTTCAGTTAGGCTGAAACAATTATTTTTATTACAAGTGTAATAACTGTGGACGATTTCCGAAGGCCCGAACAGCTTCAACACAGAATCATGATCACAGAAATCGATGCTCGTCTCGCTTCTTGCGTAGGATGTAGCGGGTTTTACAACATCTGCTACACTCTCACCAGACTTTGAAGATGGAAGGGGCTTTTCCTTCGCTGAGGTAAGTGACTGACTGATTTCACTATCTAATGAACCACTTTCTGCGGAAAAAGAGATCAGTTGGCCGAAGTAAGACACAACACAAGGCAAGTAACTGAACATGATACATTTTATTCAATTCCATCGACGAACGATACACAATATATTGGCGCAAAAACGAAGCATAATATTAACATTTGAACGATATAATCACCGAAGGTTTTCCTTTCAATATCCTCAACTAACCTTGGGAGGAGTCAGTCTCGTTTGACCTCTTTTGTTTTGACACTGGCGTGAAATATGCAAACAACGATTGCCTTTTGGCCGCCATTAGTATTCACACTCTGTCCCAGTTCCCGTCGATTTCAGCTGAGATGCCTTGCACATTTTTTTTGACGTAGCTTCCGAAGCGATGTTTATTACATGTTTTGCAGACTTTGCTTCAACTTTCATGGGCCAGAAGGCTTGGAAGATGCCAGAATGTCTTTTCTTTTTCATTTCCTTTTGTTTTCCTATAAAATAAAACCTATTTTGCCAAATTTTTTGGCAAGAATTCGAAGCTGAGATGAAATTATCTGGTCTTACTTGACGTTCGTGTGAAGGCTCCAAGCGGGTAATCGGCCCGTTGCAAGCGGGTAGATCTACCCGCTACCCGGCTACTATTGAAACCCCTGATTACTTCATCAACAAATTTGGGAAATCACTGTCTTTAATATCCCTTACCCAAGCTCTACATTTTAGCCCTTGTAAGGCGATTTGTTGTTGTGTTATTACTGTAGTAGTTGGTAGTTGGTAACTAGTTTTGTCGCGCACAGTTATGTATCGTATCATGGCCCTTGTATCGAGATATGTATGGTATCGTGGCAAAATGTATCGTTGCAGCCGTACTTATTGTCATAAGACAGGTTTCCAAAGGGGCCTAGGGCTCTACGGCTCCCTCCAAAAAACTCACCAGGGCTCAAAGATGAAAAACTTGGGGCTATAGGGCTCCATTTGGCCAGAGTCAGCTTTTTTGTTCTGGCTCCAAATAAAGAGAGGCTTTGGGCTCCAGGCTCCACGGGAGAACTCGGGCTGCAGGGCTCCAAATATAGGGGTGACTATTGAGGTCATTTTGCCTATTGCGATAGTATTGCGATGGTCGAATTACTATTGCAATACTATTGCGATAGTAGTGATACTATTGCGATAGTATTGCAGTTAATGACTTCATAGTGTTTTAATTATTTCTTTGATATAAGAAGATATGGTCATACATTTGCCCCCCTCCCAGCCATTTTGAACGCAGATAAGACCCTGGACACGAATGAAGTTTGTTTTTATGACTCGTAATACAGTATTGTTCCTGTTCCTGGATTCTAAAACAATGAACAAAAGGACAGTGGAGAACAAGAGAGGCATTTTTTCAATCCAGGAAAAAGGACTACGGGACATCATTTGAAAACTATCTTAACTATCGATAATTAAAGAAAATATCGCGATTGTTATCGATAGTTGAATTTGCGAGCAATGCATCGCTATCGGAACACTCTCAATCGCGATTCATCGATGGTTCGATGTATCGTAACACTCCTAGCTCCAAACGCTCCATTTGAGACCCTGAAAAGACATTTTGCTTCCAAGTCGTTCGCTTAAAAGGTCGTTTTGCTGCAAGTTCAGTGTTCCACGCGCTAAAGAAATTACATGTTATCGCTCTGTAAAAGTTTAAGTTGCTCTTTTGTGATCTGTTGCATTGTTATCTTTCTTCTTCCAGATTCACTGCCTTTCTTTGGCACTTGCTATACTCAAGCACGAGAGAACACGGAGAATGTGGATTGCTTGTAAAAAATATCCTTTCATTAACTGAATCACTATGATTCCTTGTCTTTGACAGCTTGAAACAAGTAACGTTATTGTTACAGAGAGCTCTAACTGATGAAAAATTGCGTGCTTAATGTCTACCATCCGTTCACATTCCATAAGTATCATAAATAACAATATGTCTTTGACGTTACAAAAATTTTCCAAGCAAATGTTGGAGATGCAAATTTTATTTTACAGACATGTTTCCATAAGTGAGGAAATGCCCTTCCCATAACACAGGAGTTATCTCAAAGACCATAAGTATCCTCTATTCTATTCAATTTCGACGTCCTTGATTTTATAGCCAGCCCGGCGTTGTGCGTCTAAAAAACTGCGTGCCACGTTTTTTTCCTTTCATCATGTTTGTGTGGCTTCCTTAACCGTGTAAACCTTCCCACAGAAGTTCAGTTATTTCATGCACATCAAGCCTCCAGATGACAACATCCTACAGTCATCCTTCCCTTTGGTATGGTGGGAAAGTGAGGATGTGAGTATGGAGAGGAATGAGAATCTTGTAGCTTATGTGCAGTTGGTGCGTTTTCAGCCGATTTCTCGAAAGCCCCAAAACGTTTCGGGCACAGTAATTCACGATGTATCTTGTAAACAAAGAAGTTTCTAAGCATGAAATTTTGCCGTAGAGCTAAACATTTCTTATCTTAGAGACATCAGCTTTGTAGAATGAACTCTTCACATTTTTATAAATGGCTCTTGGGGGCCGAAAACTTTTCAGGGTTTTCGAGAAACGTGTCATGGGCAATGGGCCACCCTGCTAAAATAAAGCTTTCTCTGTCTCTTTTAAAAATGACTTAATCCCCGAGTCATATTGCGGCACTTCAGTGGAGCTTTGTAAAGAAACAAGCAGTTAACCATGTAACTTTGTCGTTTTTAATGTAATTTGCAGGAGACTTCGAAGCCAAGAGAAGCATCTAAGGTCGAGTACATGGCGGCCTGTAATAAACTCAAAAATAAAGTGCAAGGTGAGAAAAAGTCTTGAGAAAGAAAAACGTGACATAACGAAAGATGTGCCACGGGGCAAATGTAGTGACTCTTCCCAAAAGTAATTCCATTTAGGGCGCGTAGAGCGATTAGATCTGTAGGGTGCCTCTGTTTTTCATCAAAAGCCAGTTGATTGCTTCAGACACAATTTGACCACTGCAGGATTTTTAGAAAGGTTTTAAAGCACGGGATATTTCCCAAAAAGCTCAGGACCCGCGACATTTGTTCTTAGCCTCTCTCCGGCTTGACTTAAATATATATATATACGGGGATGGCTGTTCTGCTTTCCAGGGCTTCTTATGCCAGGAGGTAGGTTGCCAATGGCGGGGCTCGGCTGAATTCAGTTATAATTTTCAAGGTCACGTCTAATGCCTTATTTGCTTTTTTTTCATCTCAGTGGGCAGTTGTCAGTTTCAATTGATAAATTGTGTAAACATTGCATCAGTTCAAAATGCCGGGTTTAACACGTAAATCCACTCGAGGATTGTCGTTAAGTCTGTTCTCAGGCGCCAAAAGAGAACCCAAATTGCTTGCCAAACCAGCTAAAGTGCACATGTCACTTCTTGAATTGGTTATTTGAAAGTTACTCTCGAATGCGGTTGCTCGTAACTAGCTAGGCGAACGTGTGAAAATACATGGTAATAATGAGTGAACCACCTGATCCAGATTCGATCCACCTGAACACTTGTTCGTAGTTTAATTTGTCTTTCCTTGAATGTCGATTTTCCTGATGCTAAGTCGTCTTGGTGACGAAAAAAATGATCAAATTATGTCTTGCCCGACGGAACCATTTGTTTTCATTTCAGTGCTCGAAAATATTCAAGTTGAAATTTGCAAGATTTTGCTGAAAGGCGATGATCGACCAACACAGGTAATGGCGCTGCCTCCGTCCCAGACCCTTTATCCTGTCAGTGTGCCGTTTAATGTTAACGAGTCACCTAAATGTAGTTGTAGGCCAGTAATGAGATTAGACTATGAATGCACTCGTTTTTTTTTTTAAGAACGCGTACAATTTGGCTGAGCCTGAGGATGTTCTAATTTTAGCCCATACATTTTCTTAAATTTGGGGGCAAATCTCAGCCTCAACGTTCTTATAAAAATGGTTCTCGTAAATTAAAAAGAGTGTAGCTTGTAGACATCTGGCCTTTCTCTAATACAATAAAATGATATTGGCAACTGGTAAACCGTTTTCCACAGCATGAATTAACTACAGGCTATCCATACATACATTTTATTGAAAGCCGACACAATAAGCTGGGGCCATCCTTTTACCATAGATAAAAGTAAATACTAGACAGGATAAAGTGTTCGTATCAACTGCCATTAATGTTTTAGTCACTTGGTACTTTGACAAAGAACGTGTTCTTCCATACGAGTCGCGTCTTTGCCAGGAAGGACGCGAAATGCACGCGAGCAAGACGCTTGTGGGCCTCAAATGTTTTCCAGATTACAAGTCAGCCTAGATCACCTTCATAACAAGCGCTGTTACAAATTTGTTTGTTTACAGAACTCCAAGCCAACAAGAGTCCTGTTTTTAGAAAAGTTTCGTAAATTCCTCCAGGAGAATATGATGACCATTACGGTATGTACGATTAAATATTTGTATTACGTTTTGTATTGAATACATAGTAAATACAGCTCAATACCACAAATGGTCATCTCTCTACAGAGCCCATGCTTTCTGGTTACGGCTGCAGACCGAGTGCTTCTAGTAACTTGTTTCTAGAGCCAAAACTGATTTTTCTTTTTCAATTTTTTTTTGTAATTTTATTCTTATTTTTTCAGGTTCAGCCCTCCAGTGCTTGCGCAGGTCCAGTGATCACATGTTTCTATCACAGACTCGTGCAAGCACTGCGCTGGCACTGGGAGCAGTGGGCTCATGAAAAAGATTCGCCAATTAAAAGTAAAGGTATGTTGGAATGTGTTACTGTTTTGTTACTAGCGCAGATTTTAAATGATTATTATGAGCAACGCTTATATATTACTCAACTTCTCCAGTTTCACCTATTTAAGGCTGGTTTTCACTAGCGACGGAGTCGGAGTCGGACTCGTAAGTGGACTCGTAAGAGCTCATATGACCTAGTGAAAATCAAATATCGGAGTCGTAACCGGAGTCGTAAGCTCGACGGGATCGGAGTCGGAAAAGCTGAACGTTTCCATTTTCTTCCGACTCCGCTTACGATTCCGTCGCTTACGATCTAGTGAAGACCAGATTGTCGGAGTCGGAAGCAGAAGCGGAAGGATAAACCAATCACAGTTTTCGTTCCCACCCTTTGTGATTGGTTTAGTTCTTCCGTTTCTGCTTAAGACTCCAACAACTTGGTTTTCACTAGACCGTAAGCGACGGAAGCGTAAGCGCAATAGGAAACTCTGCTTACGACTCCGTTGTTTGATTTTCACTAGATCGTAGCGCTCTACGCTTCTGATTACGACTCCAACTCTGACTCGGTCGCTTTTGAAAACCAGCCTTTAATGCCTTACTAACAAACGTTTGTAATTTTGATGTTTTCTCTCGTAATTTCGTTTGCCAACTTTTTTTGAGGATTTGATACTTTTCTCTGTCGTTTTAGATGCTTATGTCCCCAGTCATGTTTTCTATGATGACAGAGTTCATTTCTGGGACCTCTCGAGGTAATGCTATTCAAGTTTTCAGTAGAAAGAAAAAACATCTGTTTTTGTAAAATACTGTAACATATATTTTGCCGGGTTTGTCGGAGGATTACTAAAATGGTTCGTGCGACAGTCTCCTAAATTCTTAATGTCTGCTTTCGCACACTCTTGCGACAATGCTGGAATACGCTCAAAATTGATCAGCGGTGCTAAACTTGGGCTTCGGCGTTAGGTAAGTAAAATTTTTGTTTTCGTTTTTAGATGGCTGGGTTTATTTTTTTTGTCCAAATTTTACTGAACCCGCTTGTAAGGTGACTTAGAGGATGCAGTTTGCGTTTTCCAGGGTTGTCCACATAGTGTATTTCCCTTTTCGTTCAACTTCATTTTGTGGGAAAGGAAGCAAAATGTGGAGGGCAGGAAAATAATATGCCGAGAAACCGGAGAAATGATTACTTGAGTGGAGGGTCCAGGTAGACCGCTCTCTTCTCTCTAAAATGGCTCGTTGTTTTCCGTTTACAGATTGGGTGGTGTTTTGTCACATCTTAAGAAAGCTTACAGCGGTAAGTCGTATTGTTCCCTAAAACGTTGTTTGAGCGGCGTGCTGTTATGGTTTGTTCTGTCTTTGAGAAAATCAGTTGATATCTCCCTCCATATACGAGAAAAGGAGCCTAGTTTTAATTTTAGCACAGGTTTGACCCCAAAAGATGCAAATCCTTTAACCCTGCGTTACTTCGCCATTTACAAATCAAACTTTTTTATCTCTTAGAAGCCATCGAAGAATCAGCTAACCGAGGGGAGACTGGGGATGCAGATGTGTCGTGTGAAGACCGTAACCTCGATCCGTCATTGGTTGAAATGCTGGATGGCGTCGTCATGCTTTATCACATTGCTGTACACAAACAACTGTCCAAAGTACGAACCATTTTTGCAAGTGTGACTTATAGATGTTTTCCGGAGGGAAGTGTTTATAGAATTCCAGTCCAGATGGTTTTCGTTCAATTTTTGAATGTTGTGTGGCTTCAAACCCGCAGTATCGGCGCCTGCGTCGCCTGTTTATTTGATGGCGAGTTTGAGAGTTTGTCTGCTGCCAATTGTTCCTATCACCAGGTGAAGACCGTCAGTAAGCGGTCGAAACGCCACAATCAACCTCTCTCCTCCGCAGAGGTTCCTGTCAGTAAACGCCAGTGAAAGAAAGATACGGGAGCGGGAGCGTGCAGTCAAGGCGCGACTGTAGGAGGCCTCTGCGGAGGAGAGAGACAATGAACGTTAAAAGTGACCATATCGTGTGACAAATGATTTATAACCGTACAAAGCTATTATTTCAAATCAAGGTGAACAACAATCACATCTTTTATAGCATTTTTTCGACCAGTAGCAAAATTCAGCTGTAGAATGCTGCAGATGTTTCTCGCTTATCACACTGGACTTCCGGGATTCATTACCGAGACGGAACTTTTTTAAAATGACCTATTACGTTCGTCTATGATACTTTTTATTGTTAATGACTACATTAAACCACACAAGTGTACGCTTTTGCTTAACGATTTCTTAAAGTATTTTATCCGGACAGGGGATCGGGTGACTGATAGTCCGTTCTTGGATTTAAGATTACGGACTGGAACCCGCTCCAAACAAACAAACAAACAAACAAACAAAACAAAAAAGACAAGGGTAGCATTGCAAGGAGTATTTGTTTTTCTAGGTGAGAGCAGTGCGAGATAATATGAAGCAAAATGTCAAAGCACTGGAAGAGACAATGGCCAAAATCAGACGCTGTGATCCTGAGGTATTGATACAGAGAAAAGACTGTAAAAATGCGAGTTTTTGGTATCTTCTCCCAACCCCAGCCAACATTTGAACGAAAACAAAGCAGAAAAATAATCAAGAACCGAAACAAACAACCCCCTCCCCCCACCAAAAAAAAAAAAAAAGATTTCGTAATATATTCTTTAGACCATGCCTATAAAGTCCAAACCTGTTTTTATTCCTCACCCAATCTTCTTTTCTTTTTTGTAATTCATGTCTGAAGGTCGCTCTTTGTGACTTTGTCGATTGACGATTAATTCAAGGTCGTACTGTTTTTTTTCACTTATTTCCGTTCTTTTGAGTAGTTTAAACGGAGACGAAAAAATCCATAAAATCTATAATTTGTATGTGGCATACAATAGATCGCCACTATCTCGAACCCTGGTTATCTCGAATCGCCCTCTTTCTGTTAATGAAACTCATTTTCATTGTTTGATTGGTTGAACTTCCCTTGTCTGTAACAGCTTCTGGTTTCCTTCGCGTGTTCGAGATGGGAGGAGTCCACTATATGTGCAATTGGCGTTTATTTTTGCCTCTTGTTTTTTTTTAGAGAACAGACGTGCTAACGGAGCTGGAAAGATCCAAGAGAGTGTTCATGCAAGAAACCACAAATTGTGCAAGACATATGGCTTGGGTCTCCACTCTAATCTTTACCAAGGTTAGTGTTGACGTTGCATTGTGTATGTCCAATCTGCCTCACGCAAAAATACGTATCCCAATTCGTATGTCCTTCCGGCCAATTTTCCCTCGTCCGTCCATCTGTCTGTCTGTCCGTCTGTCCGTCCATCCGTCCGTCCGTCCGTCCGTCCGTCCGTCCGTCCGTCAAAGAGCTGTGTGCTTTCTGAAGTTGTTCTTTGGCAGAGTTTCACGATCAAAGTTACCAATGATTTGTGGGGGCGCGATGGTATAGTGGCTTAATTGCGCTTTGGACTTAGAACTAACGGTCGATGGTTCGAGGCCTGGTCCCTACCATCATATTATTTTCTTAGACAAGAAGCTTTACTCCGCATTGTCCCTCTCCACTCCGGTGTATAAATGCGTAAGAAAATGGGTACCGGTGACATACTGCTAGGGGTAACTCTGCGATGGACTAGCATCCCATCCAGGGGGGAGTAGCAATACTCCCAGTTGCTTCATGCTACGGAAACCTGGTAAAGGTCGAGCCGTGTGCACGTGTGCCTGTAGTTCGTGTGCGTCCTTACCAAGATTAACTTTATTACTTGTTTGCTTAATCCTCTGTGCTTCTCGGGGAACACACAGACTTCATCAGAGCTGCCTAACTCCTTCAACAGCGTGTGCCTCCATGGCGAGTGTAGGCTGCGTAGCAGTCGTTTCTGTTTCCTTTTAGCCAAGCGGTAGAGACGTGAGCCAAGTGGGAGACGCATTCGCCCCATGCCCTCGCGCGTCTCCCGCTTGGCTGATAGGAAACGAAAACGACTGCTATGCAGGCTATGGCGAGTGTGGTCTTGTTATTGGCTTCCTTCCACTCGAGGTTAAACTTTTTCTCCATTCTCTAGATATTGATGAACATTGCTGTTTTGGATTGGAAGATCTTGTTCTCTTACCTTATTGTTTTAATTCACGGCAGGAGAAACAGAACGATGTTCACTGGATGCTTCAGTGTATCATATCATCCGTTCAACGTGCCGCTACAAGAGGGCCTTTATTTGAATTCACGCCTGAGTTCTACATGGATGCCGCTATCAATGCGTTTCACGGGCTCAGACACTACTTTCATCCCACGACGAACTTCAATGATATTCCAGGTACATATTCGTTAGGATTATACTTTATTGTAGTCTCCAACGCAGCAGTTATTAGTGGTCGTCACGCAACGCTCCCGTAACTGCTGCGTGTTTACTGTTTTTAATGTCAATTTAGGGATAATATTTCCCACTGATTTAAAGTTATATGGATGTGGTTTTTATAATTTATTAACTATATTTAACGGACGAAGTAAAGCTATCGTGCCGCGCGCCGCACCAATGCCACAAACTTTTTCTCTTGTTTCTAAGAACTTTGTGATATTTTATTACATCTTTTTCACGATTTTCGTGATTTGCGCTCGCGGCCCTTCTGGTCACAGCTCTTGAACTTTATCGGTAAGCTGAAACGGACTCGTACCCAGTCGCTTCTCTTGTCCGTACGGTGGTTTATGGGCAGGATTTGATGAGTTCGCGGTACATCAAGGGAAGGACGGAAGAAAATTGGGAAGCCTCGTCACTTTTTCTCCCTCTTTCCCAAAAGGCTTTGCGAGCATTGATTGCCTTCCCATTTTCCAGTGCGAAAAAGAATAAATAAGAGGCGATTGGGTACGAGTCTGCAGCTGAAACGGAAGCCATAAAAAAGATGTCAAAAATGTCAAAATCATTGTACAAATAGCAACCGCATTGTGCGTAACAATGTGAGATTTATAGCTAAAATAAATATAGCATAAATTCCGTACATATTAGCAACCGCCAGGAGCGTATCACGTGATATGCTTCTGAAACCGCTTATTGCAATTCAGCTGAGGTTGAGATCAAATAACAGCACGCAAAGATGTACATGGAGGCCGTTTTTAGACCACTTGTGATCTCGTCCTACCCACCCGGCCCATCGTGGAGACTTGGTCTAGGAGACTAGGGCCTCTATCACAGTAAACCTGAGCAGTGGTGTTTCAACTCAGCAGTGATATAACTATTACATAGTACTTCTTTCCATTTATGGTATTGCCATGAATTTTCAAACTTTCAAAACAAGATGGAAGACATTCCTTTCACTAATGGCCTTATCTGAGAAATTTTGAGGATAAACTTCAGGATTTCCATCGGATTCCCTATCAGATCGCAAACAGAACTACGTATTTAGAAGGAAAAAGACATTTTTTGGTACAACCAGTTTAAAAATGGTTAGGATCTGATTTCATAGCAAAACAATTTAAAAACTTGCGGTAGGTTTCACTAAATGTGGTTGTCATGCCGAAGAGTTTTTATTAAGCAGAGGTCGTACCTCTCCGAGAAAATCATAACCAAACATTTCAAAGTCGCTGCGATACAACTCTCCAATCCGAGTTATGTATTCAGAAGGGACCTGGGAATAGTACTCTAACACTTCAGATGAACTAGTTGACTTGTGCACTGGCGGGAAAGTTACGCGGTCGTCAATTCCCGCCATTTTTAGCAGGAGAGGGGCGTCCTCTTCCAATGTCTCTAAGTGACCAATGAAATTGTAGTTGATGACGCACGGATGGCAGAGCTTTTCATATTGTCGCCAATGCTGGTTGCGAGATATATCGCTGGAGAAATATTTTATGAATTCCGGAAAACTAACCAGATTTTTTAGGCTAGCGTTATAATAATCGTGTGGTCGATATGACTTTACTATTGCGTTTCGTGAAGACCTGCTGACTCCTAGATCATTTCCTATAAACTTGTCTTTGTAGGCCGAGAGTAAGCGATGAAGCGGCTCGCGAACGAAAAGAAACTTGAAATAAGTCTGAAGAAGTATCGCTTTTTCTTCGTCCGTGTATTGATAGAGGCGTTTCCAGAGATTCCACGTGTGAACCTGGTAGATAAAGAAACAAATAGATGAACAAATGAATGAATGAATGAATGAATGAATGAATGAATGAATGAATGAATGAATGAATGAACGAATGAACGAATGAACGAATGGACGAATGGACGAATGGACGAATGGACGAATGGACGAATGGACGAATGGACGAATGGACGAATGGACGAATGGACGAATGGACGAATGGACGAATGGACGAATGGACGAATGGACGAATGGACGAATGGACGAATGGACGAATGGACGAATGGACGAATCGACGAATGGACGAATGGACGAATGGACGAATGGACGAATGGACGAATGGACGAATCGACGAATGGACGAATGGACGAATCGACGAATCGACGAATCGACGAATCCACGAATCCACGAATCCACGAATCCACGAATCCACGAATCCACGAATCCACGAATCCACGAATCCACGAATCCACGAATCCACGAATCCACGAATCCACGAATCCACGAATCCACGAATCCACGAATCCACGAATCCACGAATCCACGAATCAACGAATCAACGAATCAACGAATCAACGAATCAATGAATTAGTTAACAGATAGAGCAAGCTGCCTGCCTACCTGCCTACCAACCCTGTAGCTTGCTAGGTATCTGGCACAACAGACTAGGGACCCAGGATTAATATGTGTGAGCAGCATTTGGCGGTAGCATTTGGCGGCAAATATCTACTGGGAGTGCTAGGAGTAATAAATACAGGATGCACTTTGAAACAGAAAATTTAGTTAATTACTAGCAAGTTGACCCTGTGTAAATAAGTTGAATCGTATTTCAGTTTCCTTCAAGAAAAGGTGACTACATTTTCTAGGTTAAAACTATGGTTTAGCATTACGTTCTTTGTCGTATAACAGAAGCGTTTTTGTAGGAGTTTTGGTGTGGATTGGCGACCTTCTACGGTTTACCAGAATCAAGTTTTTTTTTCGATTTAGGAAGGTTGAAAATTTTCGGTGGGATTTCTTGTACTACTGTAAATATACCTACCTTGTTTCTCTTGAAACCGCGAAGGTCTAAT
Organism: Siderastrea siderea; assembly: GCA_964030785.1. NCBI lineage: Eukaryota > Metazoa > Cnidaria > Anthozoa > Scleractinia > Rhizangiidae > Siderastrea > Siderastrea siderea. The sequence continues at coordinate 10,238,575 of OZ034977.1, read as the reverse complement.
AGCACCCGTTTCCATGTTGTAGTGCTGACCTTAGGAATGGTGCAATAAATGATCTTGTTTTCATCATCAACAACAATAAATCCCAAACTGTTCCGGGTGGTTGGTGGTTTCGCCTCATAGGAATGTGTGAGGCAGTATTCTTTCATCATCTTTTTCCTGGCGTTCTGCCTTTCTACGGCATCTGTAACAAACAAATCATTAGTCTTAATCCCAACAATGGTCACCCTGAGTCGTTGTGGAACTTGGTCCCGCAATTTAAAGATTAAAAGGCTCTCGCGCTCGTCCAAGAAAACGATCGTCTCGCCATCTTGCGAAGTCTCGAATAATTTACCTTTCGCCATCCCTTCTGTTTATTATGCTGTACTAGTGCTTTCAACTTCTGAATCTGTTGCGATGTAAAACCCTAACTGGGTGTGCTGTCTCAGATGAAAGGTGTAAGGCAATAATTTCCTTCGTTATTGTTTGTTTTTTATTGTTTACTTAGCTGGGAAGTTCTAAAGAATTTGTCAGACTTCTACATTGTTATTTTAAGAACTAGAATTTGTTTGATTCGGTAGCTGTTATTCCAGTTTACAACAGCCTGTTGACCAGTGGTCGCTTATTTCACGTGGCAATTTAATAGCTGGTCACTTTGAAATTCCTAGTAAATGACATTTACTGACAATTTAATGACTTAACACATCTTATTAAAATCCGCTTACAATTTTTAAAACTTCTGAAACACATCTTAATTTCTCTCCTTTGATTTTCACAGCTTAAACATCAGATGACACTACCACTTTGACTCTAGGATGTTGATCGAAATTTTTTGTCCGTAACGTAGCCGAAGAAAGCAAGAACACAGAGAATATAACGCGCAATTTCGAAAGCTTTTACTGCGATGAGTCAGTTTTGAATTGGATTTCGCGCTAAGGGCTTTCAGATAATACTTTCATAACGTTTCATAAAGGTGTCAATAAGCTTTACAAAAAACTATTTGGTGACACTTATTCTATAGGTGAGATATAACGAGTTATCAATCTTCTTCATACATCTGTGTGGAGAGAGGGACCCTTCCCCTCTTTGATGGGCGAATGATGGCTGGCTAATCTTAGCCCGCGAATGATGATTCGCCATTTGCGATTTGCTCATGATCACATAATAATAATGGAAATTTGCTCGTGAAATAAGCTATAGAGAAATACTTACTTTCTAAAATGTAAATTACCGTAAATAAGCAGAAACTCTACGAATTTTCTATGTCGCTTTGTAATTATAGCCGCGGGCGAGTCTCGAGGGGCCAACAATATCTGGGACTTCATGTTTCAAAACCCCGGTACTGCAGAAAGCAGTGAAATCTTCTTTATGAAAAGCACATTAGATATCAACAAGACGTTTCGGTGTGAGCATTCCTTACCTATGAAATGATTATTGGACGTTGGTCCATTCGATGCCATTTTCCAGGTTCCACAGTAAAGCAACAAGGCAAGTGTCAATATTACAAGCAAATATAAAACCCCTTTGGCGTTTTTAGGAACTGACTTTCCTCTGAACATTCTTTTAGATCCCTGTCTTTAAACACGTGTGATCCTTTGGGTTGCAATTTCCTTGCTTGCCCTTTCGAGAAAAAGTTTAAGACGTCTTCCAGTTCTTTCCTATTGATTTTCGACAGTAAAATATGCAAATAATTAGATCCAAAAATTAATGACCTCTTGGATGGTTTATCGATATTCTTGGTTTCCATAGAAGAAATAATACGCCGATAAATTCGAAAATTCGACACCCCCCCCTCCCCCCCCGGGCAACCGCCCGGGCATTTGAACTTTTGAAGATTGGCTTGTTCAAATTCCCTCCCCTCGGGGCAAAAAAGCCGTCCAAAATGCCCCACCAATAGTACTAAACTACCTCTCCTCAAAGACAAATTTAGTCTTTAATCAAACACTGGTCGCGCTTTTCAGAGAGAGATATGCCGTAATGACACCTTCAAACTTCTTTTAAAGACCCTTTTAAAAGAGTTATTCACTAACAAAGGCGAAATTCTATCTTGTAAATCCGTCAAACCCTGCAAAATTCGAAAAACCCACGGACGAGTACGCCAGGTTCAAATTCCCCACCCTTCCAACGCAACGTTCAAATTCCCCCCCTCCCCAGGCACGATGCACAGTCAAGTGCCCGGGGTATGCCCGGGGTGGGGGGAGGGGGGGGGCAATGTTGAAGTTTCGAATTGATCAGTGCATAAATTCACGTTTGGAAAAAAGAATACGAAAAAAATTCTTGTCAATACAGGGTTCCCAGTGTTTTATAACAACGAAATTTCTCTTTTAGGAATTATGTTTTCAGATGGTCGAGCCGTCATGAAAAATTTCTATGGAGCCTATTAAGTCCAGTTACAAAACACTTTGCATATTTTGTAATTCAATTCCGCTAACGTGGAAATTTTTCCATCGTTCGATCGCTGTGTTTTCTATGTAGGTATTTTGATGGTAACTGAATTCTGTGAAATTGTTTTATTTTGTAAGTTATAGCAGTCGCATTTTTACAGGGTTAGTCTCAATTTGAAGTAAAATATTATAACTCACCAATTAATTTTCGCGCCTGCTCATTGGACGAAACACATCACGTGATACAAAATCGGACGGCGGGTCTCAGGCGAGCGATATCCGTCGTCCGATTTTACATTTATGGACGAGAGAAAAACAAGAACGGAAGTCACTTTGTCAGGTTTAAACTTTTCAGATCTAATCACTGTGCAATGAAATGGAGTAAACTAACCAGCTTGGATTTGTTTAGCTGCAAATGTGCTGAGACCCTCACTAAATGTTTTCTCTTTACTACAATAAAAAGTGTGCGTTGTAGAAATTAATCCGCGGAGGGCTATAAAATACTGAAATAATAACCTTCCTGGCTTGCTGGTATATCGAATGATAATGCCCTTTTCTGAAAGATTGTCCCCATTTTTTTTCGGACAATCCTTCAGCCTCGGGCATTATCCTCCGATATACCAGCCGTCAGAAGGAGTTTAGTTACTAAAATTAATGTCGGTAAGAACATGAACTATTTGTTGTCTTATTTTAGAAGTAAGCACTTTCTTGCTGCTGTGTGTGCATATTTAACATCAAATTGGGACTGACGCTGTTATTTCTCTGAACTGCTCAGTTTTCATAGAAATCATACCAAGTTCCGAAGGTGCGCGCGCTCGTGCACGCGCTAATCACGTATTAAATGATGTGCAGAAAGGATGCGCAATGCAATTGAAGGGAATCACCTTAACCTATTCCTTTTGTTTTCTTTCTTTTTGTTTTTTTGGCGTTGAAATATGCGAATAATTAGAGTTAAAAAGCAATTCGCTGTTGTCGTCGTGGTGGGAACTCTTGTAGTATATTGATTGGAAGTGTCTGTGAGTTCTGGAAAACGAGATTACTGCTTAGGTCGACCTTTGTTTATACCTATCCAAACATTCTTTTGAGTCTTCCAGTAATAAGTGTAGTCACAATCGCACCATTCATGAATGTATTTAACGTTTTACACGTTAAATCAATTAGCACTAGAGCAACCAGTGAGACAACTAGTGAAACAATTTCTATTATCGCTTTCTGTTGTGTTTTCGGGCCTTCTTATGGGTCTTTTGTAAGCTGACACAATTTGCTTTGGTCGGATTCTTTGCCTGAAAATTTGATTCACGGACTACTTTGAAGAATGGAGTTTACTTAACCCACAAGCTCCGTTTGTCTGGTGTGTTGTGCATTTATAATGGCTTTAGAGGCTTATCAAAACTAGCAAAACTAAAGGCGAAATTTAGGGCTTCTAAACCTAAATTAATTGTAAATGAAATAAAAGTTCTTAAAATTGCTATAATTTTGTTTTGTGTTTTGTTTTTCTGACTTGGCGATTTGAGGCTCGGGAAAGCGATGTTTTTATAATAACTGTCGGACTCGATCAAGAGTAGAGAAAATTTCTGTATTTTAGTTCTGTTCTTTCTTATCGTTATATTAATGTTAATTAAATAAGCAAATAAGTGGAGCTCATAGGCAACTTGCTCTTGTCCTCCTGTATGGTTAACAATCTTGTTGGTTGTCATAGGAAAGAGATTTACTGTTGCCGGGCGTAAAGAAAACCAAAACAGACAAAATCCATGACAATAGCGAGTTTTCCGCGTTCTATATAACAACGAAATTTCTCCTAAGGGCAACGTGGGTTGGTTTGAAAAATTTTCTGTCGTTCAGTCACCATATTTTCTATTAACCCATTGAAAACAACTCAATTTTCTCGCGTTGATATGTCTACAATTTATTTTAGTTCAATTCAACTCCATACATCGACTGACCACCTAAAACTACCTTATAACTTTGTTGAAGGGAAAATAAAATAAAATAAAATATCTTTGGAAGATTAATTTAATACCGGTATGTTTTTAATCGAATTTAACGGGTCGACCGATAGGAGTACGTATTGCAGGGGAGTTGCAAAATGATGATGATGATGATGATGATGATGATGATGATGAGGATGATGATGTTGATGATGATGATGTATTTCTTGACATTAAGACACGCTAAGCTCGTTTCAAAAGTGATGTCACAGCTCCGAGGTATTCGTAACCAAACATTTCAAAATCACTGCGGTACAGCTCGCCAATCCGAGTAATGTATTCAGAAGGAACCTGAGAAAAGTACTTTATCACTTCAGATGAACCGGTTGAATTGTGAACTGGCGGGAAAGTTACGCGGCCGTCAATTCCCGCCATTTTTAACAAGAGAGGAGCGTCCTCTTCTAATGTCTCCAGGTGACCAATGAAGTTGTAGTCGATGATGCACGGGTGGCAGAGCTTTTCGTATTGTCTCCAGTGCTGATTTCTGGTTTTGTTGTCGGAATAATACTGAATGAACTCCCGAAAACTAACGAATTTTTTTCCGTTTGGCTTAAACTCTTGAGGCCGATAAGCTTTTACAATATTTCTTCGCTCTTTCCTGGTGGTACTTGAATGTTTTATTAGCCTGTCTTTATATGCAGAAAGCAACCGTCCCAAAGGCTCGCGCACGAAAACGAATTTAAAATAAGTTTCAAGTCGTTGTTTTCTTTCTTTCGCCGTGTAGCTGCTTAAACGTTTCCACGCATCCCAGCGGTGGATGCCTGGCTGAAGTCCTCGAGACTGAACCAACACTCTTTTCCATGTTTTAGTCCCGACCTTTGGTATCACACAGTAGATAAGTTTCAGTTCATCGTCTACAGCAAGCTGGAGGAATTCTTCGGGTCGTGGACTTTTGTTAAACGTGTGTTTATGGCAGTATTCTTTTAAATGTTGTTTCCTGGCTATTTGTTTTTCTTCAGGGTTGATGTTTAAGGTTTTTAAATTTGCCTGCAATAGAATTAATGTACGTTACACAGTGTATTATGTCATGCTGACCGGCTGTATTGTAATAGGCTGTTAACACTTTGGGTCACATTAGTGACAAGCATTTAATTTCTCCTCACAGTATCACTACTTGATCAAACATTTAGGTCATGAAAATGAACGAAATGATCACCAAAGATAAAAAGTCTTAATGTTTGTGAAAGATGAAATAATCAACAATGACACGAGCGTGGGACAAAGAAAAAATCTGAGTCCCCGACTCACCATCACCCGATCGCTTTCATTTATCACAATTCATGATGACATCGACATTGCTGATCCTAGCAGTATGCAGGACGCATGTCACATAAGAACTCAGTAGAATGGCCTCGCTCTCTATGTGTTCTCGTAGCTCAGTGGATAGATCGCCCGCCCGGTGTTCGGGAGGTCAAAGTTCAATTCCTGTCGGGGACTCAGATTTTTTCTTTTTTCTTTGTCTCACGCTCGTGTCATTGTTGATTATTTCATCTTTCACATTTAATTTACCGAGCTGAAAATTCACCATCACTTTCATTTATCAGTCTTGATGTTTATTCAAATTCACCCAACTAGTACCATGAGAAATATATAGAGAACCCAAAGGAGTACTGACATGTGGATATGGGTTAACATTGAGAACGTGGAAGTGCGGGTTAAAGAATTGAAGACTCTTAGCGACCTAAAATAACATCTGGTGAGCTGCAAGTGCCTTCCCTCTATCAATTTATTACATTGTTTTGGTGTTCCGATTATAAATTGTTTCTTGATGTAATTTTCTCGTATTTATTATAGTGCAAGAAAAGGAGGACCAGTTCAAACCAGAAAACAAAACAAGCACGTTTTTCAGACGTGTACATTTACCTTTAATTCTTGAGAAATTGTTCTTATCGTAGCTGCAGTCCCTGAAAGTAGATTTAAAAGCAGTTTTTTCCTTGTATAAGATTTAGGACCATGGGCCCGTTTCTCGAAACTCCCGATAACTTTCGAGGCCCGAAAACTACTTTAGGTGCACAATATTGTCGAATAGCTATACATTTTTTATTGATTATGAAAGCTAAATTTTAATCTTTATAGTTTCTGGAGGCATATCGCTAAGTTTCCACCAATAATTATCATTAGCTGATGAATTACTTACCGGTCCCGGAAAGTTATCGGGAGTTTCGAGAAACGGGCCCCAGGGCCCGGATGTTCGAAGGCCGGTTAAGGTGACTCGATCAAAATAAATGATGCGCTTTATCCCTCTCTAAAAACTCTAATGACATCCTCATTTCTCACTCGATTGCCTTGAAACTTTCGCAAAAATGCGAAAGTTTCAAAGCATTCGAGTAAGAAATGACGATGTTAGAGAGACATAGTGCGCGTCATTAATGGAGTCACCTTAACGCCAACCTAGGGTTAAAATTTAACCTAGGGTCTCGTTTCTCTTATTCAAAGAAGTTTCTATAGCAAATTCCAAGTGGTCATTTGAAAGCAACCAAAGTCAAAACCTAGGGCCTTAACGTTTTACAGCTATCCTTATCGTCTGGCTATAGAACGTAATTTAAAATTGACGCTAATCCTGGGTTAGCCGAACCCTGCTTCGAACAACGGGGCCTAGGTTGGGAGGTTTTTTTTTTGGGGGGGGGGGAGGGGATAGGGGGTCCAAAAGCGTTTCAGTAGAACTATCCCTTTGTGACGATCCTTAGATAACTTTTGAGTCTGCGGGATAATTCCAGAAAACTTTAAGTCTGACCTTGGCAAATGAAAGCTACCGAACAGCACCTTTCTGTGTACTCTTTAGAATGCTACGCGAGGTAGTTCTAACGTTCCAGCCTGTAGGTGAAAGCCTAAAGTGTGACCATTCAAGTATAAGCAATCGACGGTACTTTCCTGTGGTACTGTTTATGATGCTATGCCACGTGGTTCTATTTTTTGTAGTCTGCATATGAAATCCTAAAGTGTGACCATGCCAAATGAAATCTGTTGAGAAGCACTTTGCTCTGGTACTGTTTACAAGACATAACACTCTGCATGGTGATTTTGACGTTTAGTCGCTATAGCTAAAATGCTGGCAATTATAAAAGCCACGTTTAGATAAGGTGAAGTTTGTTTACGCAGGTGAAACCGTCTGTATCAATACATGACAATTCACCCTCATGTGCAACGTTGTCTTTTGGGCAAAAGGGTATAAATATTTTCGACAACTAAACGGCAACATGGTCAAAGAAAAAACATCATTGTGCCAAGAATAGAATGTTTATATCCTTTTGCGATTGTGATTATGCTTCATTTTCGTACGTTTGAAAGACGATGTTGAATGAAATAGTTATTATTTAAAAACCAACTTGAATACATATACATTTATTTATTTACGATAAGAAAAGACCCATTACCGAAGATAGGATGAGATAATTTTTCACACCATTTTTCTTCGGCGACTTTTCTACGTATGAGATACTATATGCTATACAAGAGTATGGCTGCGAACCGGCGGGCAGTAAGAGCTAAGTAACTTTCAGAGTTAGTCCACGGTAAAGTAGGAGCTCTTGTAATCTTGTTTGAATGCCCTTCCCTCGCACTTAAATCTATATATCAGCTGTATTGTTTTTAGCCCTAGAAATATTGCTTCTGTTGTTTAAGCTATAATTGTTCTCTCTTAGTCTGCCTTTGTCTATATCTGTTGTCTAGTTTTAACTCGCATTTGCGAGTTAAAACGAAAAGAACGCATGGTTTGTAGTGTAAGGTGGTTACAAGTCTCCAAGTCCTTTTTTACGAAATCTAGTGTTTGACAATTGAAGTGAAAACTCTTGAACTAGTACTGTTTATTATGCTGTTCTTGTTCAAGCTGTTCAAGTTGTTCTTTTGAATTGTGAATGAGGCCTCAAGGCGCCTGTGACGACTCAAATAATACCAATTTAGCGGGAGTTTCCAGTGGTGCCGGTTTTTATGCTGTCCAAGATAGTTCTAACTTTCGAATTTGTGTAATGATAAGAGAGTGGGCATTCAAATGGCGGCTGATCAACAATGCTACCCTGCAGTGCTGCATGTTTGTCGCTGAAAACATTTTCGAAAATGACGTCTCTCATATTTCGGTTTTTGCTTTTAACTTGCAAGGTAGTACTAATTTTGAGCTTCTATATAATATCCTAGACTGTGACTATTTCAAAGTATCGTGTGATGCCTTTTTGCTTTCAAACATCTTGGAAAACGAGATTTCCCCTTTGAAAATGAAAGAAAAAGAAATATTTGAAATATAAATGCCGTACCTGAGTATTCCTTAGTTGAGTGAGGTGGCGTATTTATGCACCAGTATAAGAAAAATATGAAAATGGAAGTGAAAAGTGTGAAGAAAATAATCTTCATCAACTTCATGACCTTAAGCTTGCCTTGCTCACTACTTGAGGAGTGGATACAAAGCTTGACCGGGATCGACTGCATGTTTGAAATGGTCAGCGGGCTTTCGAGATGGCCACCACTTTCATTAAAAAGGAATCATGAGCATGCGCAACCCCGTAACTTGAAGAATTTTTATTTTGGTAACGTGAAGAAAAAAGGTGGGTTCTGAGGCATTTTCAAACGCTAATTGCGCGTGTTCGACTCGGTGAAATTTTTTTTAAAATTGGAACATTTGTAGGATTTTTGTGTTTTTCAGTCATACTAAAGTAAGAGTAATTTTTGTACACGCACTTCTGCATTAATCGTCGAAAACGGAAATTTACTATTCTGACAAAACTTATGTACAAAATTTCTCACAGCTTTACCAGCTGAGACTTCTCAAACGACAACATCTTTACAACAAAAATAGCCAAAATTCACCGTGTAAAAACCAAGAAATGACGTGAAGAAACTGGGTAAGCTTAAAAAATGAGCCAAACAACTATATCAGTGGTTGCCATGGAAACGGGCCAGGCCCAGAAATTGTGACTTTTTTGAAAAGTATAAAGGCTAGGCTAGTTGCTTTTGGAGCTTTTCCCTAGTGAAATGTAAATCAATTTCCTGAAAATCATCAAAAAAGTTATGTATATTTGTCTGTTGAAACTGATGAGAAACTGTATGGAGCCACCTTAAACGACTACGCTTATTTTATTGCAGTCGAAACGTCGCGATCAACAACTCAAAGCGATTCCATCGTGAGACAAACGAATAACGAATAAACGTTCATCTTACCTATCTTACACCACGATGAACAATCTACCTTTGTTCAGCTTCGTCTCTTTGGATTAGTCATTGAGAAGAGGGAGGTGGGGGCAAGGCTAAAATGCGGCTAATCTATTGGCTAAGCTGTGTTGAAAGGAGGGGAAGGAAGACGACGAATACTCGTTGCCGGCGGCGTGGAGAAGTAGATCTGTGGGACTGTCTACTAACCAATATTTTTTGCTTTCAGATGCTAATGATACGTTGAACAAAATGGCAGTTTTCCTCTGCACGCACTTTATCGATCAAAGAATTATCAATCCAGGTACCTGGTAAACGACTTTTTTTCTAAATTCCAGTTCATTTCTTGGTTTGTTCTTTTGATATCTCTTTTGTTTGTTTGTTAGTTTGTTTCTTTTTCTTTGCTTAATTTTTTTTCATTTACTCGTTTGTTTATCAGTTTTTGTTTTCGTTAGTTTATCTGTTCCGTGTTATGCAATTGATATAATATGGGTGAAGGGTATGGGTTTTATAACAGCGAGCTAGTGTACATATTTTCTTACTTAATAAAAATTTAATTTTCTTAAACCATTCTCAACAAAATGAAGCTTGTGAAGGTTAAATAGTTGTCATCGTGAAAGGCATTTGAGATGGATGTACAGATATTTATTAAAACTCATTTTTGTATGAATTTTATATGTGATTTTCAGATTTACGGGATGTTATTATTCAAGCTTTAGCAGCATTTGTGTGTTACCCAGACAGCCTTGAAGCAGTGGAAAATATGCCAGGATCCCTGTAAGTCATTCTGAACCGAACTGAACTGAACAACCATATTAATGTGCCTTGTCTTGTCATCTAGCTGGCTACATGTAGCCCACTAATCGGGGACACCAAATAGTCAAAATTTGATTTAAGTTTAAGATTACATTCGGTGTTTTAAAAATGGTATGGCAAACAAAATATACAACAATCATTGTACATTTTGTTTGCCATACACCACAGTTTAAGATGTTGGTATTTGTTTTTTAAAGTGAAATCTGGATCGCGGAAAATTTCAATTTTAGTGTTTTCGAGGATTTTTGTTTATCGTTGTCATGGAAATATCGATTTTCACAAAATGTAAACCACGCTAAAGTTCAATCCAAAACCAAAAAGTACTGCAAATTTCACTTTGATCCGACAAGATAAAGACTGTCTAAGAGCGATTTTAAAAGTGAGGTATGGCCAAAAAAAAACTATCGAAACACCTTAAAATTAAATAGATTTAAATTTCAAGGCTCTAAAAACCGGAGAAGATGTTGATTTTTTAGTTTGATTGCTTTGAAGCGCTGAGGAGAGACCATTAAGTCTCTCCCAGACTTATTGGTTGTGTTCATAATATTTGCTTTCAGGTTAGAGAAATCTGTTCGCTCTCTCATGGCCGCTTATGACAAGCGATCCTGGGTTCAAACCACGTGGATTCTGGTGCGAGTTTGGAAGGTATGTCACTCAGCTTGACACGCAAAAAAAGGCCATCTCTAATTTATTCGCATACTTATTTTCGTAAGATCGAGTATCCAATCAAAATACGAGGTTAGCCTTCGGGGAAGAAGTAAACGAGTTGTTTTTCTGGGAGATATTTTTGAATTCTGCGCTGTAGTGTCCGTGTAACACCCTCTTACAGCTGTTTGTTTTTTTACAGGCCTTTTCACACGGCAAAGTCTGGAAATTCGTTTTGGGAAACTCAAGTTGATGTTTGTGAAACATATAACATATGTTAAATTTCTGAGCTAGCTACTTTAGGGATTTTTAGCAAGCAACGTATTTTATCTTTACTTTCGGTGGAGGGTTCAATACTTTGATGCATGGGGGTCGTTAATTTCTGAATCCACTTAAACCTGTACCGGAAAACACAGAGCACAGTGGCTACGGTCGCTAACCACTGCGTTCTTGTGATGGCAGAGCAATTACTGACAGATATTTTGTTTTCTTTGTTAGGGCTGTGGCTTCGCGTTTCGTTATACAAGTTCTCCAGACGCCCTTACTCTAGGTTTACCAGAACAAGGTCAGTTAACCAACAGCGTATAATTTAAAGTACAGTCCATTTGGTTTACCAAAACAAGTTCAGGGCACTATAAAAATTTCTATTTTATAAATGCTGCTTTTAAGCAAACGAGACAGCTGACTATTATTTTCTTTTCTCTTTGTCAGGTCATCTGCGAGCCAGTCTTCAACGTAAGTCGTTCATAACGTTTTTTTAACACTTCCTCTGGAAGGGATGTGCCGTCTTTATTATCAGGATAAGGAAGCAAACCTCGCTAAAAGCGATGATTTTAAACAAATATAAACTTAAAAGGCATTAACAGCTAAAACTCGAAGCTCCATCAAAATGACAATTATATTGATTTCTCAAATTCTGTGAACTGCGGTCCTTCTTCAACTGTTTAATCCTGTACATGAGCGGCCCCATGTCCTTGTTCCGTTTTGCTCTTTAGAATATTTTTTTCCAAATTATTTGCCATATTTGGTGGCATATCGCTGTACGTTATGGCAATTAACTAAGCGAAATTTCAGTGTTTTTCAGAACAGCGTTTCTGTAAGGTCTCGGCCAAGTGGATTCAACATTTCCATTCACCTTTGTGAATTTGGCTAGCAAAACGTGTTTGGACACCGCGTTGAATGATATTAAATGATTCTGAAGGATGTTGAATGGCGTTGGACAAAGTTTGATTGCCATCACATATTCCCTCGACAAAGTTGTATTAACAATGTTGGATGATATTGAAACCGTTTAACCAAGATCACTCAAGTTCCTTCTGCACTTGGTATGCCGTTTCCTTTGCTGAGAACATTTCTTATTCATTTCAGCTCCTCATCCATCCACAAGATGCCAGCGAATGTTTGGTCAGCTGTGCGTCGAGGATAACCAACTTGCAAACGAGTTTCTGAACGGCCTGTTAAACCAGTTAAACTGGTCTTTCTCGGAATTCATCGGAATGCTACAGGAGGTATGATTCAATTTTTGGGATTCTACGTCTTGCAGCCAGAATAGAGGCGCAGCCACCTGGTGCTTAGCACTTTGACCTTTCGATATGAAGCACATAGTGCGTCATGTCGTTTACAGGGAACTTTGCAATCAAAACAGGAGCAGCATTTTTTTCGAAGATTATTATTTATTATTGATTATATTTAATATACGTAATTTTCACAACTATACTTGATTTGTATGTTATAAGTTAAGTCGAGCGTTTTTAACATAGCCCTTGGCCCGGGAGACTTGGCGTCCACTCTACGTTAATTGTTTAGTTATATGCCTTGTAAAAAGAGAAGCTAATTTCTTTGATAAATTTTGTTTTTCCTCTTATTGCATCAAAGGTAGCTTACAATCTTAGTAATGCATGTTAGTTTTCTTCCTTGTCGTTTTTCATAGATTCAACAAGCCACTCATCGTATGGACATTGTTCTTGACTCGCGTCAGTTGCGAACATGCGCAGTTTGTTTTGATTTAACCGTCGGCTTGATGAGGGTGAGTTCTGAAACTTCCGCTTTTCCTTTGTTGGGACTTTGTTAGATAAAAGTAAAAATCGTTATAATGTCCCATTCTAATTTATTTTGGTGCCGTTGCTTCCCAGGTGTTAGAAATGGTGGCGACAGTCGCTCCTGGAGTGTTTACGAATTGGAAGCGACAGTCCGCAGAGCTACATATTGCTCGCCTTTTCCAGGTACTTTTTATTACGCCCAACATTTTTTCTGACCAGGCAAGTGAAAGCTGTGTAGCTGTACTTTCCTGTGAGCTGTTTAGTATGCTATACAAGGTGTTTGAAACATTTCATGTTTCATGTGGAATATCTGAAAACTAGCGACAGCTCACCACACAGCTTAGCGTATGACACAATAAACTTGTATTGTGTTGCAGCTTTCATTTGAATAGTCACACTTTAGGGTTTCATTCGCAGACTCAAAAGTTAGAATCGCCGTGTACAGAGCAGTTTACAGCACCGCAGGAAAGTACTGCTCAGGAGCTTTCATTTGAATAGTCACACTTTAGGGTTTCATCTACAGACTCAAAAGTTAGAACCACCTCGTACAGCATAATAAACAGCACCACAGGAAAGCTTTCATTTGAATGGTCACACTTTGGGGTTTCATCTACAGACTCAAAAGTAGAATCGTAATACAAACCAAGGTCTGACTTAGTTGCAGCATTGAAGGGATTAAGAATTACCTTTGCTTGCTGTTCTGTACTTTTGCATGTGGCATGTGCTTGTCCTTAAAAGGGCACGTTATCTGTGCCCATTAAGTAATCAGTGGGCAGCGCAGCGCTCTAAAGTGAATAGAGCTGACCAGCGTATTGTCTTTGCTTCTTTTCCATAGCTTTTAACTCAGGTTCTTAATCGGGTGACCGCCAGTTCAAACTTGTTTGAGAACGTCACAAGGCTTCACCTGCCAGGTAAGGTTGTGAACAAAAATACTCCTGTAAAACCACGGAAAGGATGCTGTTGTAAAACCACGGAAAGGATGCTGTTGTAAAACCATGGAAAAACATCTGATTAGACGTCACAGCTAATGCATATATCGCAGAACTCGGAATCAAAAACACGGAGAAAAAAAAATTGAATTTGGTAGAAAGGGTGGAAAAACTTGTAACCGGTGACAACCGCGGGAAAAAAAGTAACCAGTGTCAAGCGCGGGAAAACGTGCAACTGGTGCCAAGCGCGGGAAAATGTGCAACCGGTGTCATGCGCGGGAAAACTTGCAACCAGTGCCAAGCGCGGGAAAACATGCAACTGGTACCAAGGGCGGGAAAACGTGCAACCAGTGCCAAGCGCGGGAAAACGTGCAACCAGTGCCAAGCGCGGGAAAACGTGCAACCAGTACCAAGCGCGGGAAAACGTGCAACCAGTGCCAAGCGCGGGAAAATGTGAGTTCAGTAATCCAGACTGTGGGACTACACACCGTATACTGAATTTCCTTGAACATAGTTTCATTGTTTCACGTATTTTTTAACGTATTTTTTTAAGGATTGGAAACAGTGGATAGGTTTCCCATTCTTGGTGCTGTGACAGGAATTTTATTGACGCTGCTGATGGACGGTACAAGTGAAAGGTTTGTTCCTTTTTTATTCTTGGAATGTTATTCTTTGACACAGCAATGTATAATAGCCATATACATGATTTATAGAGAAAGTGAACGAAACGACGACGAGAGCATTTTTCCTTTCTTTTACTGAACTTGAACACCATCCCTACTATAGTCGTGCTTATACAGCTCCTACATAATTGGACTACATAAAACAAACTGATCGCCTTCAAATATCAAGTCTCGAAGTAGTTTAAAGGGACGTGAATTCCCTTTTTAAAAAATTCTTATGGGCGTTCTCAAAAAATCTCAAGAAAGTGGATCTTGTTGTTATCTCGTCATCGCATTTAGCCCTTTAACCCCTAACCATGACGAAAATGAAGTTTCTCTTCATATTATCACTACTTGTTTAAACATTCAAGTGATGAGAATAAAGAAAGTGATTACCAAAGATAAGATGTCTTGATATTTAGACAAATTCTCCTTACTAGTTCCATAAGAAATGTATGGAGAACAGTAAGGAGAATATGCGTTTTTATATCAGGACTTAAAGGGTTGGAAAGATGTAAAGTCCAACATGCCATGAGCGTGGTTCTACTGCCCAACTAAAATCGAACCCATGACCTTCCGTACACGGGTCGGGCGCTCTAACCACTGAGCTACAGGGAGACTCGTGGCGAGCGAGGTCATATTTTCTAGGTTCATTTTGACCTGTGTGGTGCTGTCGAAAACACCCTGTTTGTTAACGAAGAAAAAAAAAAGATTGGTCAGGAAATAAGAAAGATGACCGAGCTTAGAGTTTACCATCTATGTGATTAACTATTGATTCCTTCTCTGCACAGTAAAGAAAGAGCGACGTCATCTTTATTAGCAGAGCCTGGATATAGCTTGGACACTGTCTGCTTCTTGGTGGGAGGAAGATCGTTAGTAGCCGAGAGCTCTACACCAAAGTTCTCCTTCAGAACATGTAATGTAAACGCTTTTTTTTATTACTCCTTTTGCGGCTTTTCTTGTGTTAGTCGGGTTGTTAACGCGTCGGACTAAAATTATTGTAATTGTTGGCGTATCAAGAAGTGGTCTATTGTACCGACTATTGGCTCTCGTATAAATGGCATTGAGTGCCATTTATGCGAAAGACAAGAAATGGTTTCCTGCACAATTTGTCTTTTAACTAAACTGATCCATTTATTCGAGCGCTGCTTACACAGGTATGCGACAAGATAAGTGGTTAAAGGCATTTGGGTGTACTTTCAGGCGTGACGGGCGCATTTTAGCTAAGACGCGAACAGCAGTTTAACTGAAAATGTTCAGTCGCGCGACACCAGAGGAGACGTGCTTCAATTTGACTTTGTTAACATCCATCAAGTGTGTATTCTTCCTGTGGTAAAAGACATGAGTGAAGTTAATGGAAAATGAAGGAACGTTAACTTTTACTTTGTTCGCGCTGAAAAGGCGTCATTTCTTCCTTTCTTGTATTAGATAAGACGCTTTTTTGATATAAATGACCTTATTGTGCTATAAATTCTTTTTCTTTCAGTGATAAACAAGGACGTGTCTGTAGAAGAGGTACAGCGAGTTGATGACCTGGTGACTTACCTTGAGGAACAGGACTCACAGTCTCAACTACAGAAACAGGTGCGATATTCTCACTTACGTGAGCACCCACGCCAGAAACTACGAGGATACTGAGCAGCAGCGTTATGCGCAAAGTTTTCTAGTGTAGTTTGTAGGGCTGCAACGATACACCGATGCATCGGTGAACCGCGATATTTTTTCGAACGATACGAATATCGATATTAAAATAAGATATCGCGATATTACGATACAATGAAAAATGCTACATCAACAAATTTGGGAAATCACTGTCTTTAATATTCCTTACCCAAGCTCTACATTTTAGCCCTAGTAAGGCGATTTGATGTTGTGTCATTACTGTGTTAAATTTATTGTTATGGAAATAAATTATTTAAAAGTAGTGTAAGTTGTTGGTAATGTCGCGCGCAGTGATGTATCGTATCGTAGCCCTTGTATCGAGGTTTGTATCGTATCGTAAGAAAACGTATCGTTGCAGCCTGGTAGTTTACACGGGCAACACGATGCCTGTTGTGTATAAGTCACGTGGCCCCCAGCTGAAAAGCGCCAATCCGAGGCACTTCTGAACAGTGCTTTAGTATCAGTTCTGTGGGTTACTTATCCTCGTTCCTAAGTTTTTCACTGGACCAAGGTCGAGTTTTACTCTGCGAAATGCTGCCAGTTGTTTCTAAATGCTTTTTATTTTATTTTATTTTTTTTCTGGCCATAAGGGATCGATTAGTATGGTTGTCCGACTAAAGTGACCGTCTCTTTCTGATAGGAATCTGTGGATGTCGACGAGTTGTGCCCCATCTGCTACGCGGTCAAGATCTCGGTCAGATTCATTCCATGCCTGCACGCATCATGCAGGTGAGTATCACGTGACATGATGAGCTATTAATTGAATTCTAAGGCCTTTCATTAGAAGCAAACAACTCCTCCACCTCGTCATGGCGTTTTATATTCAATCTCCGGCGAATATGGATTCACACCGACCCATCACAAACGTTTGCACCCCCAAAAATGAAAGGCATGGGCTTTTCAGTTGGGGGTGCATGCGAAAGATGAACTGTGTGGCAGCAGATTTGTGGTGAAAATTGTACCCGTGGCAACTCTCATAAGGTAAACTTAACATTTCTTTCATGTCTTCATCAAAATCCCTTCGTTACTTAGGCACTCTTATAGACTTACGAACGGAAAACTGCAAAATACAGAAATAGCGTATTGTTTAAAACTTGCCATGCGTTGTGCTCAACGTACTACTATCTTTTGTTTGCAGATCTTGTATATCTCGTCATCTTATGAACAACAAAGAATGCTTTTTTTGCAAAAGCACAGTGAACGAACTGGAAGACATCACTACAGAAACCACTACAAAAAAGCAGTAAAAAACTGTCAATCTTGAGCTCGTGCCTCCCCTATGCGTTCCATTCCTGCTGACTCGACTTGGAAGGGGACACTTGAGTTGTAGGCTGGACATTCTCTGGATGTGAACACTGAAGCAACCACCCGGATTAGTTTCCTACTTACAGGCTATTATCTTTCCACCAATGAGAAGAGAATTTGCAGGGAGTAGATGGCGAAATAGCCTGCGTAGCAAGCGTTTCCATGTTTTTTTTGTTTTTGTTTTTGTTTTGTTCGTGCGCGTTAAAAGCGTTTTTCGCTTTATGGCTGCGCGAAATCTGGGGCGACCAACGCTCAAAGAGACCCACGGAAATACATGCTACGCAGGCTAACGGCGAAAAATATCCCGTTAACCCCTTTAAGCCCCAATAGTGACAAGCGTCTAATTTCTCCTTACACTATTACTATCTGATCAAACATACAGGTCATGAGAATAAAGGAAATGATCACCAATGATCAAATGTTTTGATTTTTGGTCAAATTCTCCCAACTAGTAACATCAGGAATATGAGGAGAATAGTGAGGAGAATATGGATGTTTATATTGGGGCTTAAAGGGTTAAACGAAAAGTTTCTTTTGGTAAGTTGAACAAACAAGTTGAATAAACAACTATTCCTCATTCTCGTCACGTAATATGAGCTCATAGCCATGTTAGCACTGCGGGCTAGATTCACGAAGCTCTCGTAAGATAAGATGTGTCTTATGTATTGCTGGAAAACAAAAGCCTATTGTTACGAAACAATACTTAGGATACATCCAGACTTAGGACAGCTTTGTGAATCCTGCCCCATCACACAGTTAGTCGTCCGGAATTCAATCGTTTTCCGGTTGCATGTTTTAAGGTCAGCTTGTCGAGATGCAAACGTCAGAAGAAGAGCTTTACTGTTGGTAGTGTGAAGCAGAAATGCGGTGAAAAAAGAAAAGCTAAATACTCGCCGTCTTGGTGGAATCAACTCATTCAATACCGCTCATCATTATCCAACTCCTCTATGTACCGTTCGAATAACGAACGAAACGAGTACACATATGCCACGGTATGTGTATAGATAGTAATTTGGCAGTACCTTTGACGTGCTCATCCTGGTTCACGTTTCGCATGGTTTTCTTTGTTACACAGCCCTAAAAAACGATAAGTTGGATATAGAGGATATTACACGGCGGTCTGAAGATATGAACTTTATTTTCGAGTTGTAAAAACACTACTTTACGAACAAGCACAGCGAGTGAATAAAGTATTTTTTTGGTAATATATTGCTTTTTGAGTGGGAAATGACGTCATCGATATCCTCATTAGGAAGATCTGGAAAATACACCACTCGAGTCCCGGACGTAGTTTTGCATGAACTCAACGAGTCGTCTGTTTTCCACTAAAACACTCCAACGAGATAATCATTTGATATCCAGCAAACCCGAGTAGAATAACTGTTTTATTAAAAACGAAATCACTAAGTACTATAAAATCAAGAAAGAAAGCAAAGAGAGAGAGAAAAGAGATAAAAGGGAACAAGCATCGATCACATGACTAACCAAAAAGGCGCCAAAACCTTGAGAAGTGTTGCAGCGTTTCTGTGCAAGGCTGAGTGAGTTCCAATTATTTGCTTTGAAATGTGGTACATGTTTGACTTTTCCTAAAAAAATATTGTTGTAATCATCGTTTAAAGCGAATTGAAGCTGTACTATGTTACCGTTGTAGATGCTGGAGTTGAAATGAAGCTAAACAAGTTTGTAATCCGTTCGCACAACGGAGCTATCATGTGCTTGTTTGATCGAACTGAAGACAGCGTCAATATTTTAACTTGAACGATGATTTCTATGCAGCTCACTGAAGCAAGGCTACGGAAGTGAGGAGCAGTTGTTCTTAGTTTAGAGGCCGCGGACGGAATGGTAAAAACAACACTCAAACACCCGAGGAAGTGATTCAACTTATTTTAGGGACCGTCGACATATTCAGAGGTTCCACACCCCCCCCCCCCCCCTCCTCCTTCTTAACGTCCACTTGGAATTTCGCACTCCATGTTTTTTTCTGTTTTTCAAGCGCGTGTTCCTTCTGCGCCACCTTAAGTTTATAAGTGACAAACTACGTAGATCACAGCGGCACCAAGTTTGTTCTTATTTTCTACTGTGGTACGTTTTTCTCTTCATGTTCTGTTATCAACATAAGTAAAATGTGTTCCAGTTGTGACCACGGTCTGTTTCTTTGTGTTAATCACGTTACTTTCCCTTCATTTTGGAATTTTACCCCCTCTTTTGCGTTAATATCCTTTATTGGGGAGTGATTTTCTCTTCAGTTCCAATTAATTTGAAATACCTTAATTAACACAAAAGTTAATTTCATATAATAAGGTATTGTTTTTGCTCATTTGCATCAGGTTCGGCACATGTGAAGTTCAACGTTTAAACCGGGCCTTAGAGAAGTCAAGCAGGGTTTTGTTAGGCTTTTCTGTACCTACGTTTCTGCCTGTTCAGATATTTGCAAGGTTATTAAAATTAAATCACTTGCATTTTGCGGTGCGGCTGGTAGAGAGCAACGGAGCGTTTAAACAGGAATAATCCAAGCATAGTTTCAAAGCATGAGTTTTCCAAAATTGTAACCAATTTTTGCGGAAGTGGAAAGAGACGGGAAGGAGACAACTTTTTCTGAGGCAGCAAAACGTCCTAAGGAAAAGGAAAAATCGAGATTTGCCACATCTATAAAGGAATACAAAAAGCAGTCGTCGCCACCCAACCCAAGGCAGCAAAAAGCAGCAAAGAAGACGGCAAACCAAAGCCTTGCACAATGGTGGAGCCACAGCCAAAAAAACGCAACAACCTACGACGTAAGGCCAGTGATCCTTGTGACCATACACAGAAGGCACTGCAGCCTCGTGCACGCATTCAGATCTCACCAGCGTCTCTGATGATCGATCACGCTAGGATACAGAACGATAGTCGATTGACTGAGGCGGCCAAGGAACTCAGTGATGAGGCGTTGGCGTTTTTGTACGAGTACGTTCTGAAGCCTTTGGATTTCTATGCTGTGCTGCATACATTGTGAGAAATGGAACAGCCTTTGAACGTAATTAAACATAGTTTATTCAAGTTGACAATTTGCGATAAATTTGCGCAATACGGCGGACGGACGGCCAAGGAACATAAGTCCTAGGATGAGGGGCGTTTTAACACAGATTCAACACTATTGTACGTTATTGAATACAACCTCGTTCTTTTTGGTGCACACATGAATTCAACACACACACGTGTGAACTCGCTGTTGTATTTCTAATATATCTATGTCATGTTTTTTGCATGTTTGTTTTTTGCTTTTTTTTATTTGAGCAGTCAAGGAGCATGGCTAAAAACTATTAGCTGGATAGCAAAATGCGTTATTACTAAAAAGTATTTACGTTTTTCATTTCATTTTCCATTTGGGCATTTTTTAATGATACAAATTGCCAATTGTAACACTAGAGTGATTGATACATCTCATTCGATGTTTAACAGATAATACTCGGGGATTCTTTGCGAGTTGCATAGTATTTTTCCGAGCTCTGAAGGAGCGAGGAAAAATATGAGCAATATATAATGAGCAAAAGGTAAATAGTTACTCAACTATAGACATTAATATATGGATTTAGTCAGGCCTAAAAGCGGAGCTCCACATCTCTCTTACATGCTTGTTGGCCCGTAAAATACATTAAACTTTAGTTGTACAGTTATTCGCCAAGAGGTGAAAAACAGCAAGGGAAAACCTGCGGACCACTGAGCAAACTGTGACTTGGCTGATTTTTCTTCAAAGAGAAGACTTCAGCACGCCTTTCACCGACAGCTGTTCTTGTAGCATTCTTTCGAAAGCTAGCTAATTAAGTTCAAGAAGAGTACTTGTAAAACTACAATTGCTAAAAAAACCCACTTAAGTTGCTCCCGGTAGCGACTCGACAGACTTTTCCTTGCAAAATACACATTTCTCACTGATTCCAATGCATCCCTCTGGCTGTTTAATTCTGTTAACCATGAAACATTTCTCGAAAGCTATTTTCCTAAAATAAATAATATTTTCCCGGCATCAAACCGTTTACTGACCAAAAAATACCCCAAAAATGTTTTTCGGAAACTTTCAAGCACACGTATAATTATCAAGATGAAGATGACACAAGTTTTTCACCCGCGAAGTATTAATTGGGCGCTTTCAAGAACTCACCCTGAACTAATTTTAGGACGCTTTTAGAGTCTTATTTTAGACAAAATAGACTTAAACCGAGAAATGCTTTGTTTATAGTTACTTAAATAAAGATTTCATTTCGATCTCTAACTAAAGACACACTAAAATGGCTTACCGGTTAAAAACAAAACGAACACGAAAACATGCCACACTGAACTCACTCATTGAAACGGCGATTCTAAGTTTAGTCGCTAAATTGGGACAGAAATGTCATTCACTTCAAATGAAGAAACCAAAAATATATAAAAATATAAGGAAGATAAAATATTCCACAACTGAACAAACAACGTATGGAGCTTTACACTAAGACTATAAATTTAATTTAAAAAATATTGACCACAGAGCGACTCTTCAGTTGTTACCCCACCATCAGGACGGGGTCTAGTAATACCCATTTTTTTTTCCGTTGTTTTTTTTGTTTTTGGTGGTCACTTGCCCCAGACCTCCGGTTTTCGCTGGGCCAAACAAATACTCGTCGTGTCTTTCGCTACACAGGCAAGGGCTTTTATCTTGAGTGACCGTAACATATTTTACACCCCCTCCCCGGGGGGGGGGGGGGGGGGAACAGCGGCGGGGTGTAATGCCCCTGAGGCTTTTCTTGTTTTTTGGTGGTCACTTGCCCCAGACCTCCGGTTTTCGCTCGGCCAAACAAATACTCGTCGTGTCTTTCGCTACACAGGCAAGGGCTTTTATCTTGAGTGACCGTAACATATTTTACACCCCCGGGGGGGGGGGGGAGACAACGGCAGGGTCTAATGCCCCTGGGGCTTTTCTTGTTGAATACTAAATTACGAATTAGTCAAAACAACCCAATATGCGGGGCCGAAGGAAAACAACCTAGATTGAAAAAACAACACAGACTCAATCTAGAATAGTCACGATTTCTACTTTTCGACTAAAATACACTACTGACTAGAATTGCTCAAAGAAAAATATTGAAAATTACGCACTAAAGTTTAAAAGAAAATTGCACATATATATCAAATTGCTCACTAATGACAATTCCTTCAATGAATAAACACAGAAAAAGGGACAAGAAACCTTCAAAAACATGAAATGTCATTCACATACGAAGCACTTGTTTGCCTAGAAAAGCAAACTGCATTCAATTTTCCCCTCGAGTGAAGTTACTCGGAAGCCGACAAACGGGAACTACAACGTAATTTCACAGATATTTTAAACAAGTTTTTAAAACATTTCAAGAAAATTACCGTAATTTACTAAACATGTAAAGTCGCTCAATTAAAAAATTCTTCCAATGTAAATCCACAATCAAATCTGTAATTCACTTTACTATTGAACTGAAAGAAGGACTTGAAAATCTAAACGAAAGTGGCCGGGTTCTTTCCAGATCTCCTTAGCTTTGAAAAAAACAAGTATGTCCGTGAACAAGGATTTCTTGCCTTCAAGCTCTCCAATATCTTCTATATGCGCCGTCGAGATTGAAGTAATCCTTTTCCTTTTCATGATGAACTGTTACAAGTCTTCATTCCAAGAATGTATTACAATTATCGTATTGAAAATCGAGGGTCAAGGAACCAGCAGCCATATTGTTTACTTCAGCTACAAGGAAAAAAAGGACATTCCGCCTCCCCCGGTCGGGTTGTCTTGGGACTCCTTTCACCCTCCCCAAGAGTCTGTACGGTCGTACGCTGACGTCTGAACCAAAATTTTCGGTTGAACAGGTTTATACCAAATTTGCTTACCCATGGTGCTCCGCGAGCTCCGCTATTATTACACACACTAATTCCAGTGTTAGCCTATCTAAGTATTTCTATCTGTTAAATCTAATTATCAGATACTTATTGCTAGTTATCGATTTACGGGTTAGGTAAAACCACTCTTTTACCTTGAACAAATAACAAACTAGCATGTTATAGCACTAATCGTATCTATAGCAAAATGCTCGATTGTGATTGGTTCTCTGTGCGCCTATTTGATACTTAATTTCATTAGCGACTCATTGCTAATTGTAACAGTGAGGCCTAAATGAATCACACGTAATTGCTTGTTATAACACTAATGCCTTTTATAGCACTATTATACCTTCATATTTATATGATAACTTTTAATAATACCTTGTAAAACATTATTGCAACACTAATGCCTTTAATGAATGATCCAAATTTCCTCCTGTACAGCTATATTACTTCTCATCTGAAATCTCTTATGAATGACACAAATTGCCCATTGTAACACTAAAACCTTTGATGAAATTTCCCATCCCGTCAATCGGCAATTTGATTTGTTTTCTTTTGTCTACCATTAAAGTGCATATGACAGATTTTTTTTTATTTGCCTGATCGAATCTAAATGACATCCTGATATGAATATCAAAAATTATTTTTCGATTTCGATTTTCCTTCCCCGCGCTTTTGCCGTTTAAAAACGTGAAATTTGACTTCCGGTCATGTCAAAAACCGCGCAAAGGGAGACCTGGGCATAGTCACGTTGTGACGTCATACCAGGAACGGAGTCAATGCCAAAACAAGCTACATGGGCCGTATTGCGGAGATCTAATTCATTTTATTTTTCGTTATTCCACAACTGCCAAATTAAGCACGAAATTGTGTGAAACTGCTGATGTTACAAGTAATCTGGGCAGCGATTTGGAGGTTTTAGAGTCCATCGAATGCGAATCGCTAACTTCTGAAGTTGAAAGCGAAACAGAACGCGAGATCGAGAAAGAAGCTATTCAGAACCAAAAGGTCCTTACATAGACAATCCGCTTGCCGATGAAAATTGACTTAGAGAATACTATCAAGAGGTAGAGGAGACAGAGCGAAGAAAACAGAATCTAGAAAAACCTATTTGATGGTACCGTAGCTATAGCGCTCGAGACGTAGTAAGAAGTGCCACGATTTCTCATCTCCCGGTGTAAATATTATAATTGTGCTCGGCTAAATAAACCTTGTTCGCGCTCGGCCAATTAAACGCCTGTTATGCAGGTTATACTTTCATACTCTTACAGGTGTAGATGTGGTAACTGTGCTTTAATCCATCTGCAAAACGTCGTAGATTGTCTTTGCTTCAAAGAAATTCAGAAATGTGTCGAATCTCTCGAAGCGCCGTTGTATGTTTCGCGCGAAGCCGCAAACTTAACACAACAACAGGATGTGTAACAGCCTACCCGGCACTGTTCAGTGTTGTCTGACTTTAAATCTGATGGTCGCTACGATCAGATGCAGAAAATATAATACGATAGATGGAAGAAAGTAACGTTCAGTAGATTGGTTCGGAAGAGAAGTGCGTAATTCTCTGCGTTCTTGTGGACTCTCTGAAACGTTGTTGTTTTATGTCTATGTAAATTGTGCAATAGCAAATCTGATTGATATTTCAGGTCTTTCAATAAGAATAAGCTGCAGTAAGATTATTAAATGAAGATTAGTTTGCTCATTCCTTTCAAAGCTTAGTCAGCCATGTTTTCATCATAATTTTATAATTATCCGTAGTTCAGTTGTGCAAAAATGAGGGATGTTATAATCTTTACCTCAGTTATGAATCAACACTGGTCAGTATATCGGAAGTAAACAGTGCAGAAATTTCGAGTGTCAATTTGCCTAGACGTATTAAATGCATCACGAATGTTTCAGAGAGTCCACAAGAACGCAGACAAATTCTCACTTCCCTTCCGAACTAATCTGACAACAATTTCTTCATTATATTTTGCTGCATCTGATCGTAGCGACCATCTGTTCAGACAACACTAAATCCCGGGTGCATTGTTTTACATCCTGTTGTTGTGTTAGTTCGCGGCTTCGCGCGAGACAACAGCGCTTCGGGAGATTCGACACGTTTCTGAACTTCTTTGCAGCAAAGACAATCTACGGCGTTTTACAGATGGTTTAAGGCACAGTTACTACATCTACACGTGTAAGAGTATGAAAGTATAACCTGCATAACAGGCGTTTATTTAGCCGAGCACGATTATAATATTTACACCAAGGAGATTAGCAATCGTGGCATTTCTTCCCGCGTCTCGAGCGCTTCGGTACCATCACATAGGTTTTCTAGATTCTGTTTTCTTCGTTCTGCCTCCTCTATCTCTTGATAGTATTATCTTAGTCAATTTTAATCGGCAAGCGGCTTGTCTATGTAAGGACCCTCTGGTTCTGAATAGTCTTCCTTCTCGTTCCCGAGTTCTGTTTCGCTTTAATATTTACACCTAGAGATGAGAAATCGTTGCATTTCTTGCCATGTCTCCAGCGCTTCGGTGCCATCAAAGAGATTTTCTAGCGAGTGAATTATTCGTTCTACCTCCTTTTTCTCTTGATAGTATTCTCTAAGTCAATATTCATCGGCAAGTGCCTTGTCTATGTAAGGATCTTCTGGTTCTGAATAGCTTCTTTCTCGATCTCGAGTTCTGTTTCGCTTTCAACTTCAGAGGTTGGCGATTCGCATTTTATGGACTCTAAAACCTCCAAATCACTGCCCAGATTACTTGTAACATTAGCAGTTTCACATAATTTCGTGCCTAATTTGGCAGTTGCAGAATAAAGAAAAACAAAATGTATTAGATCTCCGCAATGCGGCCCATGTAGCTTGTTTTGGCATCGACTCCGTTCCTGGTATGACGTCACAACGTGACTATGTCCAGGTCTCCCTTTGCGCGGTTTTTGACATGACCGGAAGTCAAATTTCACGTTTTTAAACGGCAAAAGCGCGGGGAAGGAAAATCGAAATCGAAAAATAATTTTTGATATTCATATCAGGATGTCATTTAGATTCGATCAGGCAAACAAAAAAAAATCTGTCATATGCACTTTAAAAGAATTATGTAAAACCAATTCAGCTTTGATAGGCGACGCAAATTGCCTGTTGTAACAGTAATTCCTTTAATTAATTGCGCTAAATACCTTTTGCGAGACTGGTAACGTATGTGAAAACTTTAAAAGTTGACATTAATCCTTTTCGTATTCATACAAGTGGTTTCAGCACTGAAACTACCGTCATTTGCACGAGCAGCAACGCTGAATGGTCAATGTTAAATGTTATATAATAAAGTTTTATTTGTTACGTAATATCTGATGGTGTTCGGTATTCTCGCCACCTGCATCCTTGACAATACATTTAAATCGTATGAGAATTGGATTTTTCATCAGCCTTTAGATTTAAGAATTTTATGGCCACATAATTTATATACAAAGCAAAGGCAAGCTTTTTTAAAGTATTCATTCCACTTGCATAAGTACCCGACAAAGGTGTTTCGGGAGAGTCCACCAAGAGTCCAAAAGTCAGAAAATCCAAGCAAAAGTGTAAGCCAATGAGTCTGGAAATTAATATCGAAATTTTCCAACTTGTTTTCCGTTTTTCAAGCGATAGAGCAAAAAGGAGAGCGATTTGTTGTGTCTGAGAGAGCAAAACACCACAAGGAAGAACGAAAACCGTGATCCTCCACAACGATTGGGGCGACAACCAGCAAAACGTCAGAGTGTGGGACGTCGAGCCAGTGATTCTACCGGCCAAACGCTGAAGGTAGGACAGCCCCGCGAACGCATTCGGAGCGCACCACCGTGTCCATTGTTCGATTGCGTCAAGATACAGAACGATAGTCGATTGACTGAGGCCACCAAGCAACTGAGTGATGAGGAACTGGAGTTGCTGTACGAGGATATTCTTAAACCTTTGGATTGCTATGCCATGCTGCATGAAAAGCGGAAGAAATTGTAAGAAAATGAACAGTGAAGTAGAGACCCTTAATAGAGAGATTCCAGAAAATTCACTGGACGGTTCGAAATGTCGCGAGTGTTATTGTAAATTATAAATAAATCGTTTTGGGTTTGAGAAATACTCTGAGTCTGAATAAGTACTTGTCTCTGTTGCTGGGAAAAGATCATGCAAAGATTCGGGCCTTAAAACAAATTCCTTGGTTTTGGAGCATGGTGTAATCTTCAATGGGAGTCTGCAGGTCGCTGCAATCCAATACAAAATTTTTCCTTTTCAAAAAACAAAACTTCAGACCAGTACTCAAAATATCCTTGAGCTCCGCTTGATCTGAAAAAAAATAATAATAATATTAATTTTGAAATTTTGTAAGGCGATGTTACCTGTTCAAATGATGTTCGGAGATCAGATTTTCATGGGTAGAGAAAGGGGTCAGGAATTATGTCAGTGGGATGATCGAAAACGAAGCATTTATATATAATGGGAAGTACCATGTTCAAGTAAACTGATCTAAACTTTATTTCGTTCCTTTTTAATACAATTTGATTTTCAGCCAAATTGGTAATTCTTAACAGTGGACTTTGGGAAGTGAATCTCTGATGTTATGAGCTTGGTCTACCTGTGCTTTAACCAACCGAAACAGTATTTGAGAAAGTAACGCAACGAAAAATCCATCAAATGGTTACTTGAGTGGAGTGTCCAGGTAGACTGCTCTCTTTCTCTCTAAAATGGCTTGTTTTTTTTTCCGTTTACAGACCTGGCATACGGAGCTTGCGCCCACAGTGCTAGCGGCAGTGACAACCGAGTTTTCCTACGTCATCATCCGTCATCATAACATTGGTACATTCCGATATGGATTACATCATGTCATTTTCTAATTGTCTAGTTTCCAACTCGAGCTAGAGGGCACGAAAGCAACGGGGGCGAGTTGGTCGGCGAGTTGTATAAACTTATAACGCCAGACGTTTACTCCAGTCAAAGTCACTATTTTAACGTCTGCGGTTAGCTGTTACGTCCAGGGTAAGGTTTTTGCAATGATATAACCAACGAGGTGCATAGCGGCGAGTTGGTTATAGTTATTCGATATCCAGCAATTCCGAGTAGAATAATTGTTTTATTTAAAACTCAACCACTATAATTGTTATAAAATCAAGACAGAAAGAAAAAATGAGCAAGAGATAAAAAAGGGACAAGAATCGGTCACATGACTGAACGAAAGAGGCGCCAAAAGCTTGCTGAGTGTGCAGCGTTTCTTTCCAACTCCGGCTGAATGAATCAAAATGAAACTGCTCCGAACCGAAGTGAACGAAGTCGCACAGGTTTTGGGAAAAAAATGTACTAATTTTTGGTTCTTAAATGTGGTATATGTTTGATTTTTCTTGAAACATTGTTATCAAAATCATCGTTCAAAGTGGACTGAAGCTGTACGATTTCACCACATTGGCTACGGGAGTTGAAGCGGAGCAAGATTGTAATCCGTTCGCACAACGGTTTCTGTCATCATGTGCTTGTTTAATCGAACTGAAGACAGAATTTGAACTTGAACAGGTTATTTCTATGCAGCTCAGAAACAGGATTACTATAGTGAGGAACGTCAGAATTCATCATCTTAGTTTGTTAAATGCAAGGCACAAAACGCAGTTGTTCTCAGCCGGTTTAGAGATTGCGGACGGAATAGTAAAAACAACACTCAAACTTCTGGGAAGCGATTCAACTTCTTTTAGATAGCATCCGATTTGTATCAGAACATTTGGAGCTTTTGGAACAGAGAGCTACAACGAGTGCAGGTAAACCAGAGTCAACTTTGTGTGGTAAAGCCAAAAAAGGTCGCCCTTCCTTCTTTCTTGCTAGTTTGTTCGGTTCTTGTTTAGATTGCTTCTTGATTTTCGTACTGACTCGCCATGAATGTGTGACAGTTTTTATTAAATGCTTCTCTCTCATTTCACTGTGTTTTCTTTTATGTTTTGTCTTGATATTTCGGAGTAGAAAGCCTTCCTGACTAAAACATACCGCTTGTAATTTTTTTTTACGATCCACGTGACGATGAAAGAGATTAATTGAGAACACAACGCTAGCTGCTTAAATTTCTATTTCTACACAGTTTTTTGTCGTATTAAGAAATCAGGTACTCCGGAACAATTTTGATTTGTGTCTTAGTGACGCTGTTGGAATTTCAGCTTAATTTAAATTCGTTGCAAAGTGATTTTTCTCGTCCATTTTTCTCAGTAGGTTGCTTGCTCATATTTAATGATGAAAAACAACAAGGGAAAACATAAACGCAAAAACACAATTTTGACCGCGGAGGAAACTGTAAAGTCGACTTATTTTCCTTTAAAAATAAGACTTCAGCAAGACATTCACCGACAGCTCTTTTTGCAGCATTCTTTGGAAAGCTTAAATTAAGGTCAAGAAGAGTACTCGTGAAACTACAGTTGCTCTATTACGTAAAAAATAAATGAACTCACTTCAGTTACTCCCGGCAGTGACTCGACAGACTTTCCAATCTAAATACGTACTGGTACGCATTTTTCACTGATTCGCATGCCCACTGGCTGTTTAGTTCTGTCATTCATTAAACAACTTTGCTAAAATAATCAATATCGCCCAGGTATCATGCCGTTTACTGGGAAAGTCACCCGAGAAAGCTTTTCTGAAGCTTCCAAGCACAATTATGGAGGGAAAATGGCACAACTTCTTCGCCCTAAACTATTTTTCGGAAGCTTTAAGAGGCTGTCTCCCTACGAGTGTTCCACTCGATCTCGGACTCAAAAATAGATTTCCTTCAAATTTCTACCACAAATACTACTATCTATCCCTACTACTAAAATGCAATTGAAATGATCCAAAAGTTTATTTTGCTCCGGTTTGAGGATTTGATTGTCAGTATACCGTAAAATTTGGCTATTTTGGGCGCCGTAGTACGGGGTTTTTCAATTATCGTTTAAAAAGACTTCGCACTATCACAACCTTCAAATTTACACCCATTTGATAGCTTATTACTTTTTTTTACCGCTCCTGTGTCATTTGGACATTTTCCCGATCGAAATCGTATGAAACTGAAAATGATAAACGAACTAATTTAATAAGTCACTCGAACTGGATGAAATAGTGCGTTTGAAACATGCCAAACTTCTCAATTGAGGCACTTAGGCCACACATAAAAACCCGTTCTAGGCATAGACTAAGCACTGTTTCCTAGAATTATGCAATAAAACTTGCGGCAGAATGCGATTCTGAGAAATTGTGTCGAAGTTTAGTAAGCCATTTTCGCCAATGGTGTCTTGCGTGACATAGACTACCATTCCAGTCGGAAGACTTGCTGTCTTCTTATGGTCGCTTAATTTATCAATAATTCTACCCAAATGAAAGGAAATTTGATTACATTTCTACATACAATGGCCTGTTCTTTCTCATGTTGCTATAGCAACATCTATTCTTATGCTCCTTGACCTGAGAAATCACCTCATTTGACGCCTACCTTGTTATTTAAAACTCTTTCCGTCGAACGCTTTGGCGGTTCATAAAATGTGCAACGTACAGTCTTTTTGTTCATCACAAGATACGAAGACGACAAAGTAGCGATTTATAAGGAAGGTACCGAGATCCAGTCGCTATATTTCTGGAGAACAACCGATGAATTAAATGTTTCACGACTTGTGTTACAAAATATAAACAGGCCAGTAAAAATTGCATTTCCAGACTGCGGACAACGGACGTCCGATTATGGAATACAAACTTGGAACATGGGACTGAGTGTATAGCGGACTAGGGTAAATATTACTCTGTGAACTTAGCAAACTTAGCAACGTCATTCCGCCAGTTTGGAATTGATATGAGAATGGAAAAAAGCTCTGGTCTTCAAAACTTTTCAGAAAAATCGAATGATTCCGCAGATCAGTGGTCTCAAGCAGTATAAACTTTGTGGTTCTCAGGATGCAAGCGTTATGCTTTTCGAGTCAATTCGTCCGGCAGTATTAGTACGAATCATTTAAGATAGCGAAAATTTTATATTGTGGAACCGAGTGAGTATATAAAAAGCATATTTTAACTCGAAGTCCGTATTGAGTGGTCCGCACGCAACGTCTCCTCCCGCCGCGAGGAATGCAATAGGCTGATGAAAAAGCACAGACGCAAAACGTATCCCATATGACCGAAACTGCACAAGCGAAAACAGCCCGTGATTTCTTGCGAGCTGGTAGGGCGAAACGGACAAACTGGCAAACTGCAAACTAGGGAATAAGCTTGAAAATTAGGGAGGTTCGCGCACAAGCAAAGAGGCTTATTCGCTTGTCAGGCAACGACATTACACGACAACATCTCAAAGAAAAAACGAAAGCTTTGATGAACACTGGCTAAATCATTGCCGCATGTGGATAAATTATTAATATCATTTGGATATTGCGTCGCATCCGCGTCTGTTAAGACATACCCCTCCCCACGCCTTTCAGGGCCACTCCCTTGTAGACTTTAAAAGGAACGAGTCGCTAAATAAGTGATTCAGCCGTCACGGACCTCTGTCTTCATTGGGGTTCCTTTTACTGGAGCTGGTTTCACTTAGTCAAGCAAAGTGATTTCCTTTCTACTACGTAAGGGGCTTAGAGTGTCGCAGGCTAGAACAGTTCAGGTGGTTTCCGGGACCTAGTGGCTCTTCCCTGTGGAAATTCAGTCTACCCCACCCTTCCTAAACTAAGTACAGTTTGCACGTCTAAAATGTGACTTTAGACCTTTCGTCGTACTACAACTTGATCGAAGTGCTGTAATGTTCGTTCGTGCGATCAATGTGAACACTTTAGAACATACATTCTGAAGATGAGGGAGGGTGAAAAAGGACAAAATTTAAACTATAAATTAATTTTGAATCCTGGCCACAAGACCACGGCAAAGTTGGATATGGGAAAAAGGCTGACCCAGATCAAGTTCAGGCAAATAGCCTACGTAATGCACGAAATGAAAGAAACGAAAGGCTGTTTGAAAAAGAAGAGAGGCTCACGAAGATCCAGATTACCAGCTTCTTTTCACGTTTAGCTTCACGACAGAAGTCCCGCGGCCAGGATGCTAGCACTGCATCAACGGATGCGACAGCGCGGCCAGAAGAAGATGAAAATCAAGATATTGAGGCCGTCAATTCTGGTATGAGACTGCTGCGCTTTGGTGGACGATATAAATGAAGAAATCGGGCTCCCAAATCCCATAGTTTTGACGCCGATGATTTTTGTGACTATTATAAGAACAGAAAAAATAGGCATATTTAGTGTCGCCATGCTAAAAACAATACTTCACCAGTGTGAGGTTCTTTTTCGAGCAAAAGATCGAAATGCGGACCTGATTCGTTTGGTGAAAGACGTTATTCACGAGTGTCGGTGTTGTAAATAATATGATGCTTAATTATGATCCTGGGACGTAGAAGGGGAGGAGGCCTGCAGGCTATCAATTTCTTCAAACAGATTTTTTGTCAGCACCTGCCGTTTTCAGAAGCTTTACGCATGTATGTGTTAGCCACATTATGGCAAAGTTTGATATAAAATGCATCGTTTTCAACTTTTTTCGGTGAGAAAGTATACGATATCGACAAACAGCATATCTCCTACTTTGCGCGTCTAGCATGAAAAATTTTCAATTTCGACCGTTTTTGTATGATAATATCTACTTTCTACCTCATCTCGTAGAACACGTTAAGGCTATCTTCAAAAGGCGAAATTTTCTCGAAATATTGTAACAAAACGAAATCCAAGAGTCCATCAACCCCATCCCTTGTATCACAGTGGGGGAATACTTGTACGTATGAGGGTTAACGCCGACAGAAAAAAATAGCCTAGAGGAATGCAGGAAGCTGAGGCAAAAAAGACAGACCCAAAACATATCCCATATTATAGAAACAACACAAGCGAAAACAGCCTGCTATTTCTTGCTGGTTGGGCGAAACGGACGGGCACAAATGGAATGAGCTTGAAAATTACAAGTAAGGATAAGGGAGGCTCGCTCACAAGCAAAGAGCCTCTTTCGCGTGTCAGGCAGGCATCAATATTTCACAAGAAAATCTCGAAGAAAAAAAAGGAAAAAGGTTTGGTGAATAATGACCTCTTCGGAAAAAGGAGAGGCGGTAAAACCGCTCGCGAGCGCTACGATCCTCTAGAGAAATAAGAGGCTATTCATAGCCTATTATCTTATTGTTTGTTAACAGCCACAAAAATAAATTTGCCGTTGCGATCAACTTGCAAAAAGGTCTGTGATATTTATTCAACAACAGTGTGTTTCCGGTAACAGAAAAGCTTTGTTGACAGCGAAAGCGGCGGATTTTACCACCTATTGCTTTCACGGCGCCTTGATCAAAATTCAAATATGAAAGGAATGCGGGGTCCACAACCCCGCATTCCTTAATGTACTTCCAGTTAGACCCCGTAGTGTCTCGTCATGGAGGTTGGAATCGTTTTTCTTTCTCGTTTGTTTTCCCTTAAGACTCACGGCGACTGGAACCGGTGAATTTAAAGTATAGCTGAAAGCACCATAGAGATTATAGCTTCCTCGTGTTATCTCATGACCAAGACAAAAAGACTTTTTCATCACCTCTATGATGAAACCGCCGAATCCTTTGCCGGAGGGGAGAGTTTAATATTTATCGAACAAGGTGAGTGGCAAATAAAGTAACTACAGTATCTATTCGAGGTTTTGGACCTCCAGAATCGGTTTCATAGCAAAAACAGGAAAAGTACTTTGTATAATTTTTTGAACCACCATCGACATCACTTTAATTACGCGGATATATATAACAACACTTGAATGGCAATTCATGTCACGCAAAACACCATTGGCGAAAATGGCTTACTAAACTTCGACACAATTTCTCAGAATCGCATTCTGCCGCAAGTTTTATTGTATAATTCTAGGAAATAGTGCTTAGTCTATGTCTAGAACGGGTTTTTACGTCTGGCCTAAGTGCCTCAATTGAGAATTTTGGCATGTTTCAAAAGCACTATTTCGTCCAGTTCGAGTGACTTATTAGATTAGTTCATTTATCATTTTCAGTTTCACACGATTTCGATCGGGAAAATGTCCAAATGACACAGGAGCGGTAAAAAGAAGTAATAAGCTATCAAATGGGTGTAAATTTGAAGGTTGTGTTAGTGCGAAGTCTTTTTAAACGATAATTGAAAAACCCCGTACTACGGCGCCCAAAATAGCCAAATTTTACGGTATAATGACAATCAAATCCTCAAAACGGGAGCAAAATAAACTTTGGGATCATTTCAAGTGCATTTTAGTAGTAGGGATAGATAGTAGTATTTGTGGTAGAAATTTGAAGGAAATCTATTTTTGAGTCCGAGATCGAGTGGAACACTCTTAGGGAGACAGCCTCTTAAGTGTCTCTTTTTGGACAAAATAGCTTTACATCGAGAACTGTTTCACTTATAGTTACTTGAATAACTTTTTTTATTTCGATCTCTAACTAGAGACACGCTGAAATGGCTGAAAGGTTAAAAACAAAACAAACACCAAAACCATGCTACACTAAACTCACTGAATCGGCGATTCCAATTTATTTTAGTCTCTAAATTAGGACAGAAATGGCATTCACTTCAAGTGAGGAAGCTGAAAAATATAACAATACAGGGAGCGGATAAAATATTCCACAACTGAAAAAACATATAAAGCTTTACACTAAGACTATAAACTTGAAGACAGAGCGACTCTTCAGTTTGTTGGATAATTAAATTAGCAATCAGTCAAAACAACCCAATGTGCGGTGACGAATACTAAACTGGACTGAGAAACACCGACCCAGTCTAAAATAGTCACGGTATCTAATTTTGGGATAAAATGTAAACCAGTTGGGAAATGAGAATTGCTCAAAAGACGAACTTTAACGAAAAAATCTTAAAAGACTACGCACTGAACTGTAATTTTTTAAGCTTACATCAGATCGCTTATTTACGAAATTTCTTAAATGATTAAACGTAGAAAATGGGACAACTGACTTTCAGAAAACTACAACTGCATTGAGATAAGCACTGGTTTGCCTGCATTCATATATATAAATGTAAATCTAACTAGAATCACTGGTGTGCTTGGCATTGCTGACATTGCTGTTAAACGAACGTGCACAAACACGATGCTGGACTGAACAAGCGACAACGTCGTTCCCGGGGTCCTCTCTCTTTATGACGTCTGAAAACTCAGTTTGCCCCGCGTACTGAGCTCTGATTGGTCAATTTCAATTTCAGTCGCGTGGACCGTATGCCAGGGATTGGGTGGTGTTTTGTCGCATCTTAAGAAAGCTTACTGCGGTAAGTCGTATTGTTCCCTAAAACGTTGTTTGAGCGGCATCCTGTTTTGGTTTGTTCTGTTTTTGAGAAAAATTACTTGATATCTAGCAGTATTTCATGTACGAGAAAAGGTGCCTAGTTTTAATTTTAGCACCGGTTTGACCCCAAAAGATGCAAATCCTGATTGATTGGGAAGTTCCCGGTAGATATGCCAGGAATGTAAAACTGAGACTCTGATATGGTATTGTCCGCCCTTTCTTTCGCAAATATCCTGTAGCAAGGTCTACCAAAGTCACATAACTGTAGTTCTCTTTAGGAAGTCATATATTGCTTCTCCACCACTGACGTCATAGACTGCTTAAAATGTCCGCTGACCCGCTTGTTTTGAGCCGCAATGTTCTTGGTCCGAATTTGCAGTTTAAAGTATTTTTGAGGCTGAAAGTGAGCTATTAGACAGGAAAAAAGGGGTAAACATAAATATTCGTGACCCAAGCTTTACGGAAAAAAATTCTTAATTTTTGCCTTCAGTTCTCCTTTAACCCTGCGTTACTTCGCCATTTACAAATTAAACTTTTTTATCTCGTTTCTTAGAAGCCATCGAAGAATCAGCTAACCGAGGGGAGACTGAGGATGTAGATGTGTCGTGTGAAGACCGTAACCTCGATCCGTCATTGGTTGAAATGCTGGATAGCGTCGCCATGCTTTATCACATTGCTGTACACAAACAACTGTCCAAAGTACGAACCATTTTTTGCAAGTGTGACTTATGGATGTTTCCTGGAGGGAAGTGTTTGTAGAATTCCAGTCCAGACGGTTTTCGTTCAGTTGTTGAATTTTGTGTGGCTTCAAACCCGCAGTATCGGCGCCTGCGTCGCCTGTTTATTTGATGGCGAGTTTGAGAGTTTGTCTGCTGCCAATTGTTCCTATCACCAGATGAAGACCGTCAGTAAGCGGTCGAAACGCCACTATCAACGTCAAAAGTGATCCTATCATGTGACAAATGATTCATAAAGCTACCATTTCAAACCACGGTGAACAACAATCACATCTTTTGTGGCATTTTTTGATTAACAGCAATACAGCTGTGGAATGCTGGTAGGTGTTTCTTGCCTACCACACTGGACCTCAGAGATCATTACCGAGACGGAACTTTTTTAAAATGACCTATTACGTTCGTCTATGATATTTTTTATTGTTAATGACTACATTAAACCACACAAGTGTACGCCTTTGCTTAACAATTTCTTAAAGTATTTTATCCGGAGAGGGGATCGGGTGACTGATGGTCCGTTCTTGGATTCAAGAATACGGACTGGAAGTGGGAGACGCATTCGCCCCATGCCCTCGCGCGTCTCCCGCTTGGCTAAAAGGAAACGAAAACGACTGCTACGCAGGCTATGGCGAGTGTGGTCTTGTTATTGGCTTCCTTCCACTCGAGGTTAAACTTTCTCTCCATTCTCTAGATATTGATGAACATTGCTGTTTTGGATTGGAAGATCTTGTTCTCTTACCTTATTGTTTTAATTCACGGCAGGAGAAACAGAACGATGTTCACTGGATGCTTCAGTGTATCATATCATCTGTTCAACGTGACGCTACAAGAGGGCCTTTATTTGAATTCACGCCTGAGTTCTACATGGATGCCGCTATCAATGCGTTTCACGGGCTCAGACACTACTTTCATCCCAGGACGAACTTCTATGATATTCCAGGTACATATTCATTAGGACTATACTCAAGTGTAGTCTCCCACGCAGCTGATATTGGTGGTCGTCAGGCAACGCTACTCCCCTAACGGCTGCATGGAAGACTAACTTTCCTGTTTTTGATGTCAATTTAGGGATTGATAATATTTCCCACTGATTAAAAGTTATATGGATGTGGTTTCTTATAATTTATTAACTATATTCAACGGACGAAGTAAAGCTTTCGTGTCGCGCGCCGCACCGATGCCACAAACTTTTTCTCTTGTTTTTAAGAACTTTGTGATATTTTATTACAACTTTTTCACGCTTTTCGTGATTTGCGCTCTCGGCCCTTCCGGTCACGGCTCTTGGATTTTCTCGGAAAGCTGAAACGGACTCGTACCCAGTTGCTTCTCTTGTCCGTGCTGTGGTTTATGGGTAGGATTTGATGAGTTCGTGGTGCATCAAGGGAAGGACGGAAGAAAATTGCGAAGCTCCGTCACTTTTCTCCCTCCTTCCCAAAGGGCTTTGCGCGCATTGATCGCCTTCCCATATTCCAATGCGAAAAGGAATAAATAAGTGGCTACCGGGTACGAGTCTGCAGCTGAAACGGACGCCATAGAGTAAACTCCATATACATTAGCAAACGCTTATTGCAATTCGGTTGAGGCTGACATAGAATCACAGCACGCTGTTATTAATGGCATAAAAGTAAGCTGACGGATGGAAAAACTGCAAGCTGACGTTTTGAGCGTTAGCTCTTCATCAGAGCGAATCATTCGCTCTGATGAAGGACTGACACTTTCAATGTCTTTACGGTGGCCAATTTACCCCATCAACACAGTTGATAAATCCAAAATTTTGTGTTTCACCTCCCCACCGACGCAGCACCACAGTTTCTTTAGAAACTAACCCCCTTCTTTGATGCATATGGATGCCTTTTTTTGGTCCACTTGTGATCTCGTCGCCCAGCCCGTCGTGGCCATACCACATAGGAAACTTTGTCTTCTTGTGCAGTAAACCTGAGCAGTGGTGATATACCGTAGCACTTCTTTCCATATATGGTGTTGCCATGAATTTTCAAACTTTCAAAACAAGATGGAAAACATTTCCTTTACTAATGGCAATATCTGAGAAGTTTTGAGGATAAACTTGAGGATTTCCATCGGATTCTTTATTAGATCTGAAATAGAACTACGTCTGTAGAAGAAAAAAAGCACTTTTTGGTACAACCAGCTTAGAAATGAATAGCATCTGATTTAAAAACAGAACAATTTTAAAACTTGTGGTAGTTTTCACTAAATACTACTACTACAGTGGTTGTCATGCTGAAGAATTTTTATGAAGCAGAGGTCGTACCTCTCCGAGAGAATCACAACCAAACATTTCAAAGTCGCTGCGATTGCGATACACTTCTCCAATCTGAGTTATATATTCAGATGGGACCATGAAGGAAACTTGTAAGGCCTTTTTGATTGCTTATATTACACGAAATTGTTATTTCCCCTGTAAAATCGTTTCATGAGCGAATCTCCTTTGTTATTTTGTGGTCATGGGCGAATGATGGCATGTAACCTGCGTAGCAGGTGTAAACGGGAAAGGGGTGCAAGAACGCGGGAGAAAAATGGGGGACTGGGGCTAGGGACGAGGGAACGCCTGCTATAAAGACCCCCATGTTTTCATCTCCGCCCACCGACTTTCAGGTAATCCAGTTGAGTTAACTGTCAATGTAACCACCAATCAGAAACAGGCGCGCGCTTTTCTGCATGACTGACTTCACGCAGGAATATTCAATGAAGCGTCTAAAAATAAAGTTAGGAAGAGATTTTTTTTCGAATCAAAGAGCAACTTACATTGAGACACGAAGCTTGTTTTGCTTCTGAAAACCAAACGCGTTCAATTTCGCTTCTAGGAAAGGTAAGCTGATCTTAAAACACACAAGCGAACAGCCGTGATACATTTTGAACGGCATTTGTTGACCGAACTGCATGTTTTTCAAAAGTTACGCGAAAGCCATAATATGAAGAATCGGACAATTAAAATAAATATTTCAATACAAATTTACATGAAAAAATGTAATTTACTCTACCATGGATTCCCTACAAAGTCAACAGCTTCAGTGATGTCTTGCAACGGCAGATTTCTCTTTAAAACAACCGTCTGTTCTCAAAGAATAATTTCTTCACTTTTAGTTCTCTGAATTCCACCGTTTAAGGTGTCGAGCGTTTCTTAGGGCTTCTTCTTCCGATTTATAGTTCTCAAAAGGCGAGTCTTTATTCCGATACATAATTATATAGCTGGTTAGTTATTCCAATATTGTCAGGCCAAGTATTATCCCCTAATTTCTGAGGACTGTCCAATTAAGGATTAATTTTGGATACTTTTAAGTCAGGTCTTTCAGTTAAAATACACAAGCTGTCCAATTTAAGAAAAATAGGACAGTTTGTCTGAGCCAATCAAATCCAAGAAAAGACAATAGTGAGAGAAACCAGCCAATCAACACAAAGCATAGCGTCAGCACTGTAAACGGCACGTCTTGTCGCATTGTTAGTTGACAATGGCGGAATTCAGTGAAGATTTGCCAATTTTTTCCATTTCTCATAATCTTTTAAGCAATAGTAACGCAAATGAGAGATTTCCTACGTTGCCAGAAGAGGAGCTTGCTAATCTTAGAAGCACAAACCAAAACCAAAACACCTCAAAGAGTACAAAAACTTGGCTCAAGGTTTTCAACGAGTGGAGAGTGCAGCGTAACGAAGAGAGGCAGTTAGAAGATATCCCTCGCCAAGAGCTAGATGCAATTCTTTGCCGTTTTTTTGCTGAAATTCGAAAAAAAAAACGGTGACGAATGCGAACTAGAAAGCCTGGCTGTCATGCAGTGCTCGTTGGACCGCCATTTGAAAAACTGTGGCCGAAACTACAGTATTTTGCGCGATCGTAAATTTGCAAACTCCAGGCAACAACTTGAGGCGAAAGCAAGAGAATTAAGAGTGAGGGGTTACGGAAAGCGAAAAAATGCCTCTCATGCTTTAAGCGAGGCTGACGAAGAATTCCTCTGGCAGTCAGGTCAGCTTGGCAAACATTCTGCTTAAGCATTAGTCAATGTAATCTTTAAAAATGTCACTGAACACTTTGGCCTTCGAGGGAGGCAAGAGCACTATTCAATGATGGTGGAAGATTTCAACATCATAACCAGTCCTGATAGTGCTGTCAAACACGTAACTTTTAAAGAAGGACCTACCAAAACGAGACAAGGAGGGCTCGGGATCGCTCACAGGGCTGTACAACCCAAAATGTTTGCGACTGGGGGCGAGAGATGCCCTGTAATGCTTTTCGAAGAAATGCTAGCTAGACATCCACCAGAAATGAAGGGCAGTGGCCCATTCTACCTGACTACTATTT
Organism: Siderastrea siderea; assembly: GCA_964030785.1. Taxonomy (NCBI): domain Eukaryota; kingdom Metazoa; phylum Cnidaria; class Anthozoa; order Scleractinia; family Rhizangiidae; genus Siderastrea; species Siderastrea siderea. Next base: position 10,197,865 of record OZ034977.1, on the reverse strand, counting down.
CAAAACCAAAGAGCCAAGTATGGTTTAGCAGACAGCGAATGGGTGAACACAAAATTGGACAGCTTATGAAAGACATGGCTGTCAAGTCTGGTTTAACTGCTGCCACTGGTAAGAAAATTACTAACCATTCGAGCAGAAAAACATGTGTACAGAATCTAAAGAATGCTGGTATCCCAAGAGACAAAATCATTGATGTCACTGGACACCGAAATGTCCTCAGCCTAAACTCATACGAAGGGGATGATGAGAATCAGGCAAGGGAACTGTCAAATATAATCAGTGGATGTAAGCAAATAAGTAATGTTCAAAAACAAACTAACAGCAGCCCCATTAAAGAGAGACTACCTCTTCAAGCTAGTACTTCCAGCAACAACTACAGCACTATCAACAACTTTACAGGTACAGTGAATTTCTATGGTGGGTTTCCTGGGTTATCTGGTCCATCAGATATGCCAATGCCATCTTACCAAAGCTCATGTACAGAGCCTCAACGTTCATGGAAAAGGATCAGAGCATCTGTACTTTCAGACTCAGATGAGGACTAGCTATTGTCGACTGTACAAAAGCTATAATTTTTTACACCTTTGGATTTAATAGCATTTTCTTTTTAGTGCCATTTCACCCTCTTTAATGTATGTGTTTTTAGTACTCACTACATTTTATTCTTCACATGACAACATTCAGTATAAGATATTTGGAACTGAGTAAAAAAAAAATAAATAAATAAAAACAAAAATGTTTTACACCTTTGAAATTTAATTATTGCTGATTATTGCAATTTTTTCTTAATTTCCCCATCCTTATTGTATGTGTTATTTCTATACACTATATTTTATTCTACATGAATAGTTTGGAAATAATATTATTGTAATTAAAAACATTCTTCGATATTTTACACCTTTGAAATTTACAGTATTCTCTTTTTCATTATATTGTTATTCTATGTGATTGTGTCATTCCATTTTAAATATTTTGGTAATAAAAAATTGTCAACATTTCAGTCTGCCTTTCTTCAAGGATAATACTTTTGCTGACAACCTGGATTAACTGACTAGCTATATAATTAATAAGTAAGAGGACTACATGCTTGTCCAATTTAGAAATAATTGGATTCAAAAATTCCTCTGACAGCCAAATTTGCCTATCCTCGGAATTTTTTTTCATCCAATTATTTCTAAATTGGACAGCATGTAGTCCTATTACATATACTAATAGGATATTTACACTGCCTTGAAATTCACACGTGACATGGTGCAATGCTTTTTGAAATCTTCCCTGACAATGACAAAATCTTTTCTTTTTAGGACCGTATCTCGTTGGTAAAACCGCTAAAACATCCCTTCCCTTTAGAAGAGCTCTAACTGCCGTTTCTCGCTCTGGTTTCAAGACAATTTCGCTACCTGGCGACCAAGTTCAAATCTTCTAACAGTACGTCCTTGTCAATTTACGTGATTCCCTTGGGACTTACTGTCAAAAAATTAACCAATCAGAATTTGGCGGCCACCCGAGCGGCCGCAGAAATGAAAATAATGTGGGTTTTTGTAGCAGGCGTTCCCTCGTCCCTAGCCCCCAGTCCCTCACTTTTCTCCCGCGTTCTTGCTCCCCTTCCCCTTCCCCGTTTACGCCTGCTGCGCAGGCTAGATGGCATGCGAATGACAACCGGCGAATGACGATTCGTCATTTATGATTCGCTCATGGTCACAAAGTTTATGTCGGAATACAACCATCAATAAGCAGAAGCTTTGCAAATTTCCTTAACCGCTTTGTAGTTATGGGCGAGTCTTGACGGCACTGCAGAAAGCGGTGAAATCTGCTTTAAGAAAAACACATTTGATTCTCTCAAGACTTTCAGTTGTGAACATTCCTTACCTAAATGATTATTACGCGCTGGACCATTCAGTGCCATTTTCTGGGTTCCATAGTAAAACAACAAAGTGATTGTTAAAAGGAAAAGTAAATATAAAATCACTTTTGCAAAGAACTGGCTTTCCGCTGAACATTCTTTTAGATCCCTTTCGCGTGATCCTTTGCGCTGAAATTTTCTTGGATGTCCTTTTGCAAATTTTTAGGAGTCTTCGTATTCCTTCTTATGTTTTTATGGGCGTTTAAATATGGGAACAGTTAGGGCTAAAAAGCAGTTTATTGTTAAAATCCTTGAGTTCTGGTGTTCTGTGACAACGAAGTTTCTGTTTGTGGAGTGTGTCTTATCTAGATAGAAGGCTTTCAGTTGCTCAAGTCGTGATAAAAATTTTCCATGGACCCTTCAATGTCCAGATTCAAAACATTTTGCACATTCAGAGCATAATTCAGTTCGACTAAGATAACATGGAAAATTTTTCAATCATTCAATCGCTGTTGTTGTTGAAAAAAAAAACACGACTTCTGTCACTTTGATTCGTTTTACGTTTTCAGTTAATTCAACTCCATAGAATGGTGAACCATCGAAAACTAAATTATATGCTATACATTTGGTCTCACAGAAGAACAGTTATTCAGCTATTAACCCTTTGTGCATCCCCGGCCCCCCCCGCTCCCCCACCCCCCCCCCCCCCAAAAGGGAAAAAATATGTAACCGAAATAAATTGCGAAAATGGAGTTCGCCCCATCCCAAGATTCGGGACTTCCTGAGAAAATCATATTTCGAGTTATCTTCGGCTTTCATCACATTACCCTGGCGATTTCTGGTAAGTCGTTATGGGATAGTTTATTATCTTGCCGATGAACATTCTTTCACATTCCTGTCTTTTAAAAACACTTGCAGGGGTAATGGTTTGCGCTAAAAATTTCCTTGCCTGCTCTTTCAAAAAATGCTTTGGAAGTCTTCCTGTTCTCTCTTATCATTTTTTTTAGCGTTATAATATTTTAATAGCGAAATTTCTCTTTTGGGAAGTGTGTGTTTTATTATGTGACAGGATTTCAGTTGGTCGAGCCGCGATAAGGCCTATTGAGTCCAAATTCAAAACATTTTGCGTATTTTGTAATTCAGTCCCACTTGTGTGGGAAACATTTCCATCGTTCAACCGCTGTGTTTTCTATTAAGACATTTTAATGACGACTGAATCATGTTACATTGTTTTGCTGTACAATTTATTAAAGTTCATTTCAACTCAAATGACAGACCACCTAAAACTATCTAAAACTGTTGAATATAGAAAACTAAAATCAATTGAAATATTTGTCGAAATATGAATCATTTCAAGCGTTTCGTGGGTGAAGCTCGTATGAAAAGGATGCATAGAAATGACCTGACAAACTGAACTTCGCGCCGATAAAACGTGTGACTGATAGTCACTTAACTTTGAACCCAAACTTAATCTTAAAAGCTAACGTTTTCTGAAACAGTATCACGGTAAGTTTTCACAGTTTTCACATTCTTCTGTTCGGTATTTTTCACGGCTTAATTATCGAGGCGTGGGTAGACGGGGGGAGGGTGGATGCGTACGCGTCGCTCCTTTGACCGCTTTTGCAACCGTCAGATGGTCAGCGGTTGCTTCGTTTGCTGTCGAGGTCCTCTTTTTTAAAAGTTTCAAATGTTAAGTTTTGCAAATCATTTCTTTAAGGACCACGAGATGGAAGGCTTTGCTTGTATTTGGTAAACGGTCGAATTTGAAACATTACAATTTTAAGGCCGCGGGTGACAAGCTGCTCATGAATAAATTTATAAGACAAAATTTTGATGAAGGTCTTACGCTAAAAAACGTTATATCTTGAACGTTTGGGAGCCGATTGCGTTCAAACTTAACAGACAGCTTGGGCAATGGTGGAAGTCCATCAAGGTTGTTTTTGGTTTGATAGATTGGCTTGCGCTTCTTTGCGATGCTATGGGCTCCCAAAGTTAAGATTTTGTAAAACGCGACTCCGTGTCCAAGTCTTCTCCTCGTGGAAAAGACAACGCTTCTTGATTTTCTTGATTTTGGGAGCCGATTCCGTTGAAACTTAACAGACAGCTTGGGCAATGGTGGAAGTGCATCAAGGTTGTTTTTGGTTTGATAGATTGGCTTGCGCTTCTTTGCGATGCTATGGGCTCCCAAAGTTAAGATTTTGTAAAACGCGACTCCGTGTCCAAGTCTTCTCCTCGTGGAGAAGACAACGCTTCTTGATTTTACCACTCATTGATCAGTTAAAACCTCTATTGTGTCACAACAGAAGCCGATTATAGTATTTCAAGTTCCATTGAAAGTTGTAAGCTTTTAAATGAGTAAAATCGTGCTTGTTTAAATTTGAAGCTTTCGATATTTTGTTAAATCAGCCTGTTTGAAAAAAAGGCTTCTGTTGTGACAATCTACAATACACCTAGTTTGTCTGCCTGTTGTGTCTGTTCAGAAAATTCTATATTTGCGCTGTATTCTTGGACACAAAATTGGTGGTATTAGGGCTTCCGAAGGCTTACCGAATAAACACGAATGTTTAAAGTAAGATTGTGCTAATTGTGGAGATTAAATTCAAGCAGCTATTGTTCACTGTCCGGAAAAGAACAATACGTTGCAATTTACAGATGGCAAATTTTTGGATTGAAGATTATAAGCGTTTCCCAAGCTCTATGTTAGCTATAAGGAGTATTATTGTAGTTTTTGTTTGTTTTGTTGGAAAACTTCTAAAAAGTTTTCTATTAACGTTGGAACGTAAAAAAAAAGCCGGACTTCGACAGTGTTTTATTTATAAAATGCTTAAGGAGGCTCGCAACAGTTTTCTTGGCCTTGGGGTGTACCTTTTGAAATCAAAATTTCGCATAGAAGATAAACTTCGATTTCCTTGATACTACACCGTCTTTTCGACATATGACCAAAGTTTATTTTCTCAATGGTTTCCTAGCAACAGCTGTCACCATAGCAACGGTAATGGACAGCCCCTCATTTTAAATAATGCCGATTATCTCGAAATCTAGTCAGACACTTTATGACGAAACTTGGAATATTTGAACTATTCACCCTACACAACTTGTATGGAAACTAGAGAAAAATCTGTAAGAGCGTTTTCAAGTAAATCATGAATAATTTTTTACGGACTGATTTTAGTCATTCCTGCTATTTTCTTCAATATTTTAAGAAAAATATAACTTAACACCTTCTCTTTTCAGTTCAAAGATCTTTTATAATAGCAAAACACTCTTGATGTACATTGAACTTCCTAGGTGGCTGCTATTTTAAGATATTGATATTTAAATACTGCTAAAATGAGGCACAAGTCAGTCAAAAAGTTCGCAATTTGCATAAATAGAAATATTTCTAAATTTCCCTTACAGATTTTTCTTTTAAATTACATGCCGTTAGAATAACAACTCTTCTTGGTGTTAGCGAACATTTTGGGCTTAAGAAGCATTTCTGGCATGAGATATGCAGGCTGAAACTCAGTCATGTTTCAGTCGTTATTACCTTTCTCTGAACAAGGGTTTTATTTTTCTTGCTTCTAGTCTATTTCACTGTCATTCACTTGCGATGAATATTTATGATTGTGTGCAGTCGTGCAGAGACATGAAATATACGTAAAGTAATGCAAATATTATAACAGTAATTCAAACAGCCATGTTCCGGAAATCGAGATTTTGCGCTGAAAAGATTCGTAAAATGAGGGAAGCCAAAAATACCCGTATTTTACATTGTCACGACATTGAAAGTTCAGTTTCTAGCCAAATGAACCTCTTAAGAACCAAGAAACGAATGAAAAATTTGCAGTCGACCAAAAAGACGTGTGCCATGAGAGAAGCTAAACTGAAGAAACTAAGCGATTCTCAAAGCAGGGAGAAAGGCGAGGCAGCAAAATTACCGGTTACCAAAATTACCCGGTTCAGTCCGAATTTTAAGAAGGTAGAGAGTCCTAATCAGCCCTGCACCGCAACCAGGCCCTACTGACCGAAGGGTTGCAAAGATGCCAGACGTGCAAACAGGGACCCTTGAACCTCAAAGACGTAAGTCAAGAAGTGGAGTTTCAAGGGGCCTGCCCAATTATAAGGCTAACGTGTAAAAAATGCTCTGAAATCAACATATTTCGACCAAATAACACCCATCGGATCGGAAACCGAGGTCCACCGGCACATGATACCAACACCAGGGCGGCACTAATTGGGGCTCTTGACGCGCGCATTGGTCACACTCATTATGCGTCTTTGTTGTCCACCATGGGAATACCCGCCCTCACTCATACTGCCTTCAAAAAACGGGAGTGAGAAGCCGGAAATGCCGTAGAAAGTATTGCAAAGAGAACATGTCAAAGATACACTGAAGAAGAAAAGGAACTCACCGGGAAGGACAACCAGGTGAACGTGGAAATGAAACTGTGGATGTGACTGTCTCGTATGATATGTCATGGCGGAAGAGGGACAAGGCATTTGACTCGTCGTCGGGGATGGGTTCAGTGATTGGTACAAAAATCAGAAAGGTAATTGCTTACGGAACAAGAAACCAGCAGTGCCGCACCTGTAAGCAAGCCAAATGTTTGCAAAGGTACCCAAAAACACACGACTGTAGGGTTACCCATAAAGGTTCATCAAAGTCCATGGAGGCAAGTTTAGCTGTGTAATTATTTAACAAGGCGCCTCAGCGAGGAATGCGCTACTCTACCTACGTGGGCGATGAGGACAACACTACTGAGAGCCGGCTGAAAGTTTTAGTTGGTTATCCGATTGAAAAGTGGACTCAATCATGCAAAGCATACGTTGGGTTCTCGTTTGTATAGCGTGAAAGAAAAAGTAAAGGGATTGAATGCAACTGTAATTACCTACATTCATAAATGTTTTGGATACGCTATAAAACAGCCCGCAGGTGATCCTACCCTTGCACCAAGAGCCTGGTAAAACCAGGGTTTTAACCCTGGTCCAAGCCTGGTTAAAAAACCAAGGTACCCTGGTTCTTAAACCAGGCTTACCAGACTCAAACCTATGTGCAAAACAGTCTGGTAACCCTGGTTACCCTGGTTATTTAGAAAACCAGGGCTACCAGACGTACCAGGGTAACCAGGGTTTAACCAGTCTCTGAGAAGTGTGGGCTAACCTAGGTTACCCTGGTTACCCTGGTAAGGCTGGTCACCCTGGTTTTCTAAATTACCAGGGTTACCCGGGTTTAACCAGGCTCTTAAGGTCTGGGTTGACCAGGGTAACCCTGGTGAACCTGGTTAGCACATTTTACTGATAACCAGGCTTACCAGACTCGGACCCTATGTGCAAAAAAGTCTGGTTAACCCCGGTTTCCCTGGTAAGCCCGGTAACCGTGGTTGTCTGAATAACCAGGGTTACCCAGGTACATTATCTTTGACTATAACATCCGGGTCAACCTATAACAACCGGTAACCTTGGTGTTTCTAAGAAGCCTGGTGATGCTGGGAAATTTCAAGAAAGCATTGGAAACCAGTAAACTGAGGCTAATGTAGCCAATGTTCAAAAAGACTAAAAAGCACAGTATCCTTAACTATGGATAACATGGATATAGTCCTGGGCCCAGTTGCATAAAGCAACTTGAGATTAGAAGGGTTTTTTTTTGCAACAATTCCCTTTGTTCTGGAGGATTTCTTCTTGTTCTCTTTGTGTTTCCTAAAGTACTCTACTCTATACTCACTAAACTGTCTTCAGCCTAGTTATCCGTGATACTGTGCCAAAAAGTCCTCCAGAACAAAGGAAATGGTTGCAGAAAATTCGCACTTAATCTTAAGTTGCTTTATGGAGCCGGGCCCTTGTGAACTAAACACAAATACTAGGAGTTACACAATACATGAATATTCCATCGCTGCCGTTAACGATCCGAAAGCACTAGTGTGAATTTTGACTTGACATTTAAGTGTCGCTGTATCGATTTCGTTGTATGTTTCCGAATTCTGAAGTGTTTTCGCGGTGGAGAAGGAGATCTTTAAATTGGATGCCTCGTAGGGTTCAGGAAAGTTGAGGCGAAGACCGAGTCTTCCGGGCTCTGCCAAAGTTCTACGGCTGAAGGAGTCCGTGTATCAGTAGCGGAGGGGAAGAAAAACATCTACGGGTTTCAGCAATACTACTGACAGTGCGTTTGCTGAAATAGTGGTACATTTGTTGCCGAATGAAAACAGAAGGAACGTTAATTTACCACAAAATAACAGTAGCTACGGGCTTGCTCCAAAATAATGCTTATGGTCATGAGCTTGTGCTGTTTTGTTTAATAATTATTCCTTGTGTTCACTGTCTGTTTATGTTTTATTTTTACAAAAAGCGTAAGTGGCTATTCTGGTCTTGCGTCCATCGACATCTGTCGATGCAATCGATCGCGCAATCAATCGATCGGCAAACAAGGTGGCAAACAGCATAATGAGACGTCAAAATAAACCAAATTGAAGTCAACATGTACACACAATGTACGTCGTTCTCTTTCCAGATTTTTTTGTGGAAACAGCTTTCTATTTTGCGTGTAATGGTTAATACATGTATTGAATGAGATCAAGTAACTGAAACTACAGCCCACCGAAGTTATACCTTCACAGATTCCTTTCATTTTTGCGTTGTAGGTGAAGTGACAAAAATGAATAGGTATGAGAAAAATCATTTTTTCAGTCTAAAGCTTCAGTTTATTACATGATGATGTAAGATACTGTATCAACCAGTGGCAAATTAACTGTTTTACATAACTTGATAATTTTTCATATCTTTTGGCAAAAAACAAAAAACTCTAAGCACAAAAAAATACTTTTAAGTTAAGTTACATTGTAATGTACATAAGAGATTTTTGGAGGCATGTCTTTTTAAAGTGGTACTATGATCAAAAAATCACTTATTTTTTCCTCGGATTTCGAAACTATGTTTATTAAACACTCCCCAAGCGAAATTATAAGCCTTAATTTTGAGAAGAAGACCGTTAATTTAAACTGCAATTTTCCGTTTTAATGGTCCGCCATTATTACACCAGAAGGGATACAATGACGTCATACACTCAAGAGCTGTAGAATGCAGTGTGTGTGAAAGTGCCTTATTTAGTATGCAGCACGGAAGTTTGGAGCTTTCACACTCTCAAACTCGTGTTTTGCATAATTTGTAAGCCGCGTTCACACACTACATTTTACAGCTCTTGAGTGTATGACGTCATTGTATCCTTTCTGGTGTAATAATGGCGGACCATTAAACCGGAAAATTGCAGTTTAAATTAAAGGTCTTCTTCTCAAAATTAACGCTTATAATTTCGCTTGGGGAGTGTTTAACAAACATAGTTTCGAAATCCGAAGAAAAAATAAAAGTGATTTTTTGATCATAGTACCACTTTAATTTGTTTTTGACAAATGCTATCAAAATTAGATTGAAATATAATATGTACTTGTAATATCAAAGTACATACACTGTAATCACTACGCAAGAGCTTGCTTTGCAGTTGTGCGTGGGTGGCAATTGTGCAGGCGTTTTTAAATTCTAAGTGAGCAGCTCCTAAACCAATTTGATGAAATTCAGCCAAAGTTGTAATATAGTTTTCCAGCAATACCATGTCCGCAAATTTGAATTTTCCTTCTATTTGAAAGGTTTAGCTTTTTTTCCAGAGGTACATGTAGTGCCTTTTATCTCTCAGCCTTACATTGTGAATTTTTAATTTTATTTGAAAGTTTTAGCTATTTTCTTAAGGTACAAGTAGTACTTTTTATCTCTAATCCATAGTGACACATGGAACTTTAGCAGCTTACAAACAAACACAGATGCAAACACAGATACAAAAAATCTGAATCACGGTTTGTGAGACCCCTGCATAAAGAATCAAATCCAGTGGCAATTGGAAGATGTACAGGAGAATTCATATTTTTTGAAAGAAATTAAATTTTTAACCCTTTACTAGAATTGTTAAGCTTTAATCAATGGTTTGTGCAAGTGTTTGTCAAAACAATGGACGTTACAGTAGCCTGTATGCAGACGGTCCTATGGAGTGGCTGATGATGTAATAGTCTCGCAATGGAAACATTTTTGGTTCCTCTGCTGAATTTGATTTGTAGTCGGAAAAGCTCTGGCTGATCAGTATTATTTTGCAAATGTATCAAGTTCTGTAAAGTATCTTAATCAACATCTTCAGACGACAGTGCAATGCAACACTTTAGTTTTAACTGTATTTTTTTTTGTCTGGCTCTTCAGTAGAGACTAAAATATTTCAGTCAACCAAAGTCAAATTTTGCAAAGTACAGTGTGTGTACCTGTAAATGTGTGGAATGTCACAACCATTTTTAATCCCTATGCCGTCACTTGTCAAGCTGAAAAGTCATAAGCCAACTTAGAGTTCAGTTAATGTTTATAGGGTTGCTCAATGTTTAAAATCGATTTGGTATTAGAAAGTTTTGTTAAGATATACATTGTATAATCATTATTCACTGTACGTTGTTGGTTTTAGTGGTATGGCAATTGTAGTGCATGTTTATATTTTGTAGCCTGGCCATTTGAATTTCCATAGAATATGTATCAGAAATTGCACTACAGTTTGCAATAAAAATTATCATTGAGGCACATAAGAATTGCTTGAAACGTTTGTCAAAAACTGTTAACCAAAAGCCTGGAAAGCCCAGGGAAACCTGGGCTTCTAGGTGTTTGAATTCTTAGAACATTGGGCGTGAGGCTTTTCAAGTACTGTGATGTTTTCCAACCACACTAACCGGGCTTTTCAGGTGCATATGATATGTTTGAACCAGACTTTCTGGAAAACCCTGGTAAAACCAGACAAACAAGGTTTTTGAGGTTTTGTTTTTGAACCAGACGTACCAAGAAAGTCTGGTTAAACCAGGCTAACCGACCTTTTCAGGTAATTTTTTCGAACCAGACTCGCCATAAAAGCCTGGTTAAACCAGACTAACCTGACTTTTCAGGTTATAATTTTCGTCCCTAAACCGGCCTTACCAGGCTCACCCTAAAAGCCTGGTAAAACCAGCCTTACCAGACTTTATACCAGACTTGTTTTCTTCACAAAAGCCTGGTAAGTCTGGTTGAACCAGACTTGACCAGGCTTGCCAGACTTCTTACCAGGCTCTTGGTGCAAGGGTACTGGAATGAAAAAAGGTCTTCAGCTTATATTACCCCACGCCTTTGGAGATCACAGTGGATGTCAAGAAGCTACGTGGTGCAAGTTCGGTGACGATCCGGAAAACTATAAGCACTCTGATCTACCTGGTGGGCGCAATCTACAAGGGGAAGACCTAAGAAGTGCTATTGATGACGCCATCAGACCGTTTCTTCGAGATGAAGCCATCTCCAAACTCATACATGTTGGGTCCACCCAAAGCAACGAAAGTCTAAACGGTGTGATTGGGTCGAAAACTCCCAAAACCCGTCATTATGGTGGCTCCGAAAGTGTGGACTTCAGAACGGCTGCTGGAGTTGCTCAGTTTAACGATGGACCCTGTTATATAACCGAGGTTTGCCACGAGTTAAATCTGGTCAGCTCCTCTGTATCGGTGAAACATGTTAATACACTGGATGAGAAGAGAAAGAACGACAGAGCCCGAAAATCGACTTGCACTTTTAAGAAGAGAAGAAGTCAGCTAAGGAAGGCTAAACATCAAAAGACGTCCTCACAAGAAAGACGTGAAGGACTGACATATCAGTCTGGGGTGGGACTGACATCAAGTGCACAGCCGGTTGAGGTCACTAACGAGACACTGACACTTCTCACGAGTCACCGAAGAACAGTTTAAAAGTTATGAAGGTAACCTTTCGACAGATTTAATCGGAAATGACACTCCGTCTGACATGAACAGGCTGCAGTTTAACCAATTAAACGTAGCTTTTGCTGTTATTGACCTTGAAACCACTGGACGTGAAAGATCAGCCGAAATAATTCAGTGAGTAGTAAGGTACGCTCGTATGGGGCATATGGAGGCTTCTGATTGGTCGAGAGCAAATCAATGACGTCACAGGAACCGGAAGTGCCTGGAACCGGAAGTCACATGGTTTACCGCTGACCAGTGGAAAAAAAGGATCGTGGGCTCATGGGAACCGGAAGTCACGTGATTTAGAATGGGAAACCGCTGGCGAGTGTGAAAAATGGATCGTGGGCTCAAGGTGGGTTAAAACCGCTGAGAAAACGCGGGCGCAAAGTCCAAAGTCCAATTTTTGGAACGGGGGTGACCCATATATGGCCCAGATATGGATTTGATATGGGTTTGATATGACACAAGCCCAATTCAAGCATCGGGGGTGGTCCTTGACCCATATATGGCCCATATATGGATTTGATATGGTTTTGATATGGCACAAGTCCAATTCAAGCATCGGGGGTAGGTATAAAAGGGTAAACCCTAGGGTTAGGGAGTAATCACGATGAGTTTTTACATTACCCTTATTAGTGATCAAGCACAAGGCACGGGACAAAAATTTACGGCTCGACTTCCTCATTCACATTATCTGGTAGAAGATGATTGGGAAGTGGCCTTGGTTCATATCTCACACCCTGGTTTTAATCAACCATTGGTAGATCAAACCAAACAGAATTGGACGCAACAAGATAGTCAAAACCATTGGATGAAAACAGATGTGAGATACATACCAAAACGTGCGGATGGAACGGCTCCCATTCAAGTCACCAAACAAATCCATTTACCACCAGGGTATTACACCAATTTGAAAGAAGCATGGATCGCCATCGCGTACGAAATAGAAAAACAACACATGGAAGTCATGATGGATATAACTAAAATGGACGTGGACGATCAAGCGAAACGACAACAACTAGCTGCTCTGAACCTGGCTCAACCCTACGTGAAAATCACCAATGCCGGCATTGCCTCCGAATTAGATTCGTTGTATGTACTCATTCCAGCCAACATGCAATTTGAAATGGAATGGAAATTAGCTGGCTTGATGGGCCTTGTGAAAGATGGAACGCCCACGCAACGAATTGTGGAAGAAAAAAATTATCTGGTGAAACATATCGTGGATTACAACGATCGTCATAAATGGGAAGTAACGAAAGGTCCTGCCAACAAATATCCACCGTTTGGTCATGTCTCCGTCAGTTTTACTCACCCCGATTTCGAGTATGAGTTGTTCTTGGGACCGAATCTCAGTCGACAACCCTTTCCCAGTACGCCGACGGTCAAACCGCAACAACAACAACAATTGATGATTTACACGGATCTGGTTGCATCGAGCATTGTGGGAAATCAACAAAAAGGTTTTTTACGTACCTTGGATGCCGGCAATACCGACCATCAGTTTGATACCAAGCAACGGATGTATTTTCCTCTTGGCAAGACCATCTTTGACAGCATTGAGATAGACATTCAAACAGCCAATGGACAACCGGCTCCTTTCAAACAAGGCAGAACCATCATGACCCTTGAACTCTCCAGAAAAAGTCAACGATGTATGTAGAGAATCAATAAAGATTACAACATCTTTTATTGATCTTTCGTATGTGGTTTTTTATAGAGAAACAAAAGGGTCACGTGGGAGGGAATGGACCAATGAGAGAAAGGCCCCATCATGCTTTGGGAGGGGAAGAGGTGGGGGTACCCCCCTCCCCCCTCCTTAGATAGACCATGGTGCATTGCGCGAATCGGGGTATATAAGTCAAGCGAGGCCCCAGGACGCCATTCCTAGCTTTGAGTTCATGCTTGGTTGACTTATGTCAGTTCAAGAGAGCGAAAATGTCTGAATCGAGAACTGTGTTGGGCTCCCTGTGTAGTGAGGTGAACGTGGGAGGGCTCGAGTACTTGAGGAGGAGAGCGGGGGCGGAGATGAACCCCTTGGATCGCCATACGAGACGAGTGATGGAAAGGCGGGAAGAAGCGTGGCGCCCCCTCAATAAATATCGCGTGGCGGCGTTCATCCGCATGTTGGTCCTGTACGCAGTGGAAACCGAGAATGGTCACCCCCGTGGGCCACACCCAGAGATTGTGAAGGTCCTACACAAGGCCCTGATTACCAGGATCATTCCCTTTATTTGTCGGAGGATAACGGCCACCATGGACGAACGTTTTTGGATTATTACTTTGGAGCAGTTTAATGAGTTGGATTTTTATTTGATTAATCACCTGCCACGAGTGCATGCAGCGGACCGATGGCAGGAAATTGCGTTTTTTTTTAAAGAAGTGGTCCGCCAAAGGGAGGAGTACAAAAGGATGGAGAGGGAGAGGAGAGAGAGGATGCGGGAGCAAGTGCGACGTGTTTTGTTTCGTTGAACATTTTTTATTTTTTGTATTGTGAGTCAAGGCTGCTGTGCGTCAAGAGACATTTATTTATGATGAACGTGCAAACTCAGTGATGTCAGTTTTTATTTTTTAATTAAAAAGAGTTGATGTTTTTTACAAAGGGTGGTTGGTCTTCTTTGCCACGCGGGTGGGGTGTTCCTATTTACAATTGGAAAAGCTATCTACAGTTTGAAAAAATAAAAATGACTATGTACAATTGGAAAAACTAAAAATGGCTATGTACAATTGGAAAAAATAAAAACTAAAAAGAAAAGCTATGTACAGATTGAAAAAATAAAAACTAAGAAATTACAAATGAAAGTCTTCCAGTTCCATACGTAATTGATCAATGTTCTCGGGTAGACAGAACGTGCGATTGAACAAGGCTTGAATTTCGGCTCGGGTTTTCTCGTCCACATCCCGGGATCCCACAATAGCACTGCTTTGATGAAGGGTGGGCTTTTTAGGTCCCCAAGGAACAAATTGACTGCCAGTGACCAGGGTGGCGGCATTCTCATTGACTTGGTAGTAATGGTCCGAGCGGTACCATGATTGACTGGGGATGTCAAACAGGTAGACGGGTTTGCCTTGATCCATAGCCAATTGCACAGTCCAACCAGTGCCTCCTTTCACACGTTTATGATCCGGTTCCAAGATGCCAAAGGCATAGATGGTATGGGCTTTTTTGGCCAATTGATAATTACGTTGCAGCAATTGCAAGGTGTAAAAATGACTGGGCATTTTTTTGCCTAGTTTCTCCGCTGCCTGGTGAAGATGGGGGTTGGCCAGCATCAGGACTTCCACCGTAGAAGGGGTGATGAAAGTGGCTCGAGGATGGTTCGGGGGGACCAGGACTTCTAGTTGCATCCCAAAGTGTTTGGCCTGTTCTTCCACGAGGGCATCCGTACCTTTGGCTCCCCCGGTATAGACCACATGGCCATGACCCACTTGCAGTTCCAAGGCACCGAGATCTTGTTCTCCGATCATGATGTCTGGGGGCATGGCTTTTTGAGAATGAAGATCTAGTGACCAAGGGACCGTCTTAAATAGGGACAACGGACCAATGGGAAGACAAGAGGACTTTATTTGGATTGAATAAGCTGACCAATGGGAAGATAACAAGTCCTTATATGGGTAGGATAAGCTGACCAATGACAGCCAAGGGTCTAAGGTATAAAAAGGCAGGGTCGGTAGGGGTGACATCAACCTTTGAGTACGATGTCCACCGATCGGAAGAGAAAATCAACCCATCCCCCAGAGGGGAAGAAGAAGAAGAAGAGCATTCAACATATGACGCCCGTGGACTGTGATCCTGTGGTGTGCGACGTGGTGGAAGACACCCGAGCTGCTGTGGAAGATATGATGAAAGAATTGAATGACATGGTGGAGCAATCACCCCCATCACCTCAATTCACCTTGACGACCGTGTATGATCCTCCCAGTTCAGTGGACACTATGGTATGTCCTTACCATGAGGTGCGTTTGGAGGCCCGAGAATCTCAAAAGGGATGGAAGTATGTGAAATGTCCCATGCAACCGTGTTTGCTGTTTTGTGGACAAGATCAAGTTCTGGAGTATATGAAAGCCGTGTATAGTCAACCTCATGTAGAAGTGTTGGACATGTGGGGTGGTTTACAATGCTTTTGCCGTGAACCCGCTACGCTACAACAGAGTCATTCGACCCAGAACCCCGATCGCTTGTTTCTGACTTGTTCCAAGAAAACGTGTGGCTTCTTCCGATGGGCCGATCAACCCTTGGGTTCCAAGTACTGGACGTGGTTTCATGACAACCCTCCCAAAAAAGCCGACCAACAAGCTGAACCACCCACCCGTGATGCTCAAGGATATCCCAAGAGGGGCTATGACATCCCTGGCCCGCCCCCTCGAGTCCGGAGCAAAGAGGACGTGGAACGAGAACGACCCCTGACAGACTATGAGAAACAATTGTTACGAGAAATTCAAGAGCTCAAGAACCGTCAAGAAATGATGGTAGCCCCAGCTCCACCACCCCCCAAGTACAGTGACAGTGTGGAGAACTGGCAGAAAGGTCTAGAGACCGTCAGTTGCGGCCGTCTAGGTCTCTTTTAAATGAGAGAACGAATAAAATTTTTTATCAATGTCACCATGGAGTCTGTGTGTGATGCGTGGGAGTCTATCTTGTCCCTGGGGCAATGGCAATGTCATCAAACCCTTTGTCAAGTCTTATATGATCATCAACCCGGCACCCAAATCCCCATACCCCGTTGTCCCGAGGACACGCATCCTCTCCACCTCTTTGAAGAAACCCATGTCGACCGTAACTTGTATCGATGGGTGGTGTTTGTCTTATGGTTAAAAGCTCACCCAGAGGCATGGCGATGGTATCGAATCATTCAAAAGGCGCATCCCCACACGGTCCCTACCATATCGACCTTATGGGATGAATGCCAGAACGTATGGCCCCTCGAAAGAGAACCCAACGCTGGAGTTCGTCGTCCTCATGGTTGAAGAAAACCAAGGTTTCGTCGTCAACGAAGAAGAAGGCCAATGTCTCGCAACAATGGTTGAAGCGTTACCATGATCCTCGTACCCCGGGGAGTTTAGGTGGGGTGCAACGATTTGCTAAAGCCCAGGGTCTCCCTTTGAAAAAAGCCCAACAGGTGTTGGAACAGGATGTGGGTTACACCTTGCATAAACCTCGACGTCGTCGTTTTGCTACCTTACCCGTGATCGTAGGGGGGTTGGATGATCAATGGGCCGCGGATTTAGTGGAAGTGCAACGTTTGGCCAAACATAACCGGGGTATACGCTACTTGTTGACCGTCGTGGATGTCTTGTCGAAGTACGCGTGGGTCGAACCGTTGAAAACCAAAACCGGGGTGGCCCTCGTGAAAGCCTTTGAGAAGATTGTGAGACAAGGAGGACGTCACCCGAATCGATTGCAAACGGATCGAGGGAAAGAATTTTATAATCGGACCTTTCAACGATGGGTCGACGAGCAAGACATCAATCATTTTTCGACCGAAGGGGATGCCAAAGCCAGTGTCGTGGAACGATTTAACCGCACCTTGAAAGAACGGTTGTACCGTTATTTGACCGCGGCCAACACGTTGAAATTTGACGATGTCTTACCCGAGTTGGTGCAGGGGTATAATGCCACCCGTCATCGAAGTATTGGTATGCCCCCTGAAAACGTGACGTGGGACAACGAAGAAGCCGTGTGGAAACGATTGTATGCCAAACGATTGAAAGGTTACAAAAAACCCCAATTGAAGGTGGGGGATCATGTCCGTCTCAATACGATTCATCGTACCTTTGAAAAAGGGTATTTACCCGGTTGGACCGAAGAAGTGTTTGTGGTGCATCGTGTGATCCCTGGCCCTGTCCCCACCTATAAGATTCGCGAATGGGATGAGACCCCCGTCAAAGGTACGTTTTATGAAGAGGATTTACAGAAAGTCCATGTGTCCGAGGTGTTTCGGATCGAGAAGGTACTTAAGCGACAAAAAGGTCGTTGGTTGGTCAAGTGGAAAGGGTGGCCCGACAAGTACAATAGTTGGATTGCTCGTGGAGACGTGAAATCCCTTCAACCCCGCAAACGACGACGACGCCGCTAAAAAACAATGACGTTGGTGCCCAACTCTTCGTTTTACGTGACGTTGATGAGTCATGCGAGTACCAAAGAGTTTCCTGGTAACAAGAGTCATCATTTCAGAAACCGATTGCCTAAACCCATCCGATTTGTGGGACGAGGATGGATGGTGGGTATGGTGAGTTTATCCTTACCCACCATTCCGGTGGTAGCGGAAGAAGGAGGCGTGGGTGATTCCCATCCTCTGTTGTACGTACGATGGCACGAACGGGTGTATGCCCAAGACGATCAAGGCAACGATCGATGGTGGCATCAACGTCGGGAACTCACTGTCTACGGCCGAGATATGAGAAAGGAATTGGCCTCCTCGACGGGATCACACTTTTTTCATCAATTGGTGTACCGTTACGAGCAAAGCCGTGCCAAACAAACCGAACCCAAAAACAAATGGACCGAGGACAATGGCGTTAAATTATACCCGACGTTTGAATGGACCTCCGAAGGGGATTTGTTATTGAATACGACCAATGTGGATTACAAACGACAAGTAGCACACGTGTCATGGGGCAGATCCTTGGCCCTGAGAATGGGATGGATTGAACAAGTGTCCCCCGGCCAGTATCGATTGGGTCCGAATCTCTTGCAAGAATTTCAAGGCATTTCCACCATTCCCACCCCGACGGATGTCCGCGATGCTGCCAACAAGCCCATCTTTTGGAAAGTGGAGGGGGATTATCTGAAATTGAGTCTATCGTGCCCTTGGCGGTTTGTGAATGTGAACCAGACCTTTCGTCCCTCGTTGGAATTTCCCTCCACGCGTCCTTTGCACGTGTATTGTGATGTAGGGACCAGTAGTATGGTAGGGGGGCGCATCACCGATCTCTTACGAGAAATCAAGTACCAGCCACAAAACACCACCCACTTTGAACCTCGACATATTCAATATATCCCAGTACGCAACGAAGTGGTGGAAATCGTGGAAACCCAGATGGCCGAAACTAATGGGGATCTGGTGAAATTTGGTGAAGGTCATGCCCTCCTGACCCTTCACTTTAAAAGGGAAGTGGTGGTGTGAAGAAGAAAGACAACATGTCGTTCTACGTGACGTTACCCAGTCATGCCAACCGACGTGAATTTCCCAACAACCAAGCCAATTCCTTCAAGATTCGTTTACCTCAACCGTTACAGCTCACAGGGGGTGGATGGCAAGTGGGGTTGAGTGCCATTTCCTTACCGGATACCCGCGTCAATTTGTACGAGTTGGTGAAGAAAGATGGGTACATCCTAGCGACGTCGTGGGAGATCACTTATCCCGCCCCGGGTAAAACCGATGGCACCATGGCCGCGCGCATAGGCACGGCGCAAACCCTCATCCAAGACGTTCAAGATTTGGATTGGGTGGTGGATGGCGTGAGTTTCATGAAAGCCACGATTGCCCATTTGGAACAACGACGCCAGGAAACGGCCATTCAAGGAGGCCGGTTTACCAACGATCAAGGCAAACACACCTACGTCAAGTTCAAGTGGGAAGGCGACGATCTGCTCATCGACAACACGAATGTCTGCCATTGTGGTAACAAAACACCAGTCCTTACCATCTACACCAAGTTGGCGCTCAAGATGGGATGGTTACGTAAAATTAGCAGTGGATTGGTGTTGGGCCCGAACTTACAGCAAGAATTCCTGGGGGATCAAGTCCCCGACATCACCAACAACAGCGATTGGCAGGATGTCACCGACGGTCAGGGGAACGCGGTCTTTTGGACTGTGCGTGCGATTTTACCGGATTATTTACAATTGAGTATGAGTTGTGGGTGGCGTTTCACCAACTTGAATACGGCGTTTCGTTCCGTGGTGGGGGAACCCACCCGATCGTTGCACGTGTACTCGGACGTGGCAGGCAGTATGATGGTGGGCAATCGCGTGACTGATTTGTTACGTGAAATTCAATACAAGCGAGAAGCACGTGGCACCCTGTATTTTGAACCGTTGCACATTCATTACATGTCTCTTCGTAACGAGGTGGTGGAAATGATTCACGTTCAAGTGGCTGAAACCATTGGTGCCGGAGGAGACTTGGTCAAGTTTGGTGAAGGTCATACCATTGTCACGTTACACTTCAAAAAGACATAAAAAAGAGAGACGAGAAGGGAACCCAAATCAATTATGCCTCCGAAACGACGACGACGACGACGACGCCGACCACAGCGTCCACAAGCGGGGGAAGGGGTCAACGCGGTGATTGCCGGGATTCCTAAGGCCGCTTGGTCCATCACCAAAGGGGTAGAAAAGTTAGCCAAAAAGAATTACCTAAGATCAACGAAGAAACGTATGGAAGAAATGCGAAGTGGGAAACGCAAACGGTGGGCGGGGGAATCGTTTACGTGCAACGTCATGTGAGTATAAAAAGAAAACAAGGGTTGTGAAAAACAAACAAAGATGCCCAAGACAAGAGTGCGTCGAAGAAGAAGGCAACGAGGGGGTCTCTTGCCCCTGGCGGCCCTCATTCCAGCCTTGATTGCTGGAGGAAAAGCTGTGGCGTTGGGTGCCGCAAGTGGTGCCGCGAGTTACGGGGCTAAAAAAGGGTTGGAAGCCGCTTTTCGGAAAAAACGACGACGACGATGATGACGGTATAAAAAGGGGAGTCCCATAAAGCCCAAACAAAACGTTTATCCCTGGTGAAGAAGAAGGCACCATGCGTGGGGGAAGTTTGACACGATTTCGAACCGACGAGTGGTATGATCAACAAGGCAAAGGAGTGATGACGGATCTGATGCGTGGGGGGTTGCAAGGTCTTATAAGGACGCGAAATCCTTTAAAATTGCCTAGTAATATCAAGAGAGGCTTGGAAACGGGTTTGACACGAGGTATCAAACGCAAAGCCGAAGACGTCCTTAAAAAGGAAATCACCAAACAAGCCAAGAAAGCGTTGAGTCATAAGAACGTGAAAGACGCCGTGCGTGTAGCCACTGCCTTATTTCCCAAACAAACCAAACGTGCCCGTGATATTTTGGGAGTCTAATGGAACCCGTGCATTCACGACCTCGACGGATTCGTAGTAATCGAGGGTTGTCTCAATGGGGTGGACTGTATCCGTTTTGGAAACTCATGCCACGACGACAACGTGGTGGATGGTTAAGTCCCGAGGTGATGAGAGTCCCCGGGTTTGATTTGAGACAACGTTTAGCCCGACGACGACGACGCTATAAAAACCCCTCACGACGACGACGGGGTACCACTCGACGACGTTAAACATGCCTGACGTGAGTACACAAACCGCCCCGGCTCACGAGCGTTCCGAAGCGACCGTCAACCCAGCGTTACGGATTTTCAAGGTGCCACCGACCGACATTAGCATCAATGCCTATCGCATGGTTACCATCCAACCCACCACCACGGGTATCAATCCCATGGAATTCATCATTCCGGGGTTAGACGATTTTGTGGATTTGGGGCGCAGTTACTTTACCATGGAATTGAGTTTGAAAAAGGACGATGCCGGGAACTTGGTGGCCAATCAGAAATTGTGGCCCGTCAACAATTTGGCCCATTCCATCATCAAACAAATTGACTTGCAGTTGAATGGCACGTTGATCAGTCCACAATCCGACACGTATCATTACAAAGCTTACCTGGAAACCTTGCTGAATTATGACCGAGAAGATGGCAAGACCGTGTTAGGACCCCAAGGCTGGTACAATCAAGTGGATTTCCCACCCCGATGGACTGCCAACAATACCAACAGTGCAGCACCACATAATGACTACCGGGATCTCCCCGCCCATCACAAAGCAGCCTTGGCCGCCATGGTAGCTGAAGTGGAAAAGTATGCTGGAGGTGTCACCCACAGTCTAGTGTTTACCCCGCACTTGGAAGTGTTTCATACCGGCAAACTGTTGGTGCCTGGTATCGAAATCAAGATGAAATTTCATTTCAACAGCCCCAGCTTGTTTTTGAATGGAGTGGGTCTAGCTGGCCGATTGATGGAAGGGGATGTGAAACTACGGTTTCATCTCTGTCAACTGCGTTTGAATGACGCCATCTACCAGAGTATATCTGAAAAAAGACACAATGAAGGCCAAGTGGCGGCTTACCCGACCGTCCGCAGTGAAATCCGGACTTTCAGCATGCAAAACAACCTGGTCCGCTTTGATATCCCGAACCTGTTTCAAAACAGAATACCTGACCGATTGATTGTGGGGTTACTGGACAGCCGTGCCTTCAATGGAGATGTGACCCGAGATCCGTTCTGTTTCCAGAAATTTGGGCTGACGTCCATTAAACAGATTGTCAGAGGAGAAGAATACCCTTATGAAACCCTCCAGTTAGTGCACAACAATGGCACCCGAGATAATCTAGGCTACTTCCGTTTTCTGCAAGCCAGTGGTGCCTGGTGTAAAAAGAAAGGCAACATGGTAGAACTAGAAGATTGGGGCCAAGCTAAAAATTGTACCTTGTTCATGTTTGACAATGTGGCCAATGGATGTGCTGACAGTCAAAACCTCAACCCCAAGCAAACGGGTGATTTACAACTGGTGTTGGAATTTGGAGCTGCCCCCGGTGTCAATATAACCGTACTCGTGTATGGAGAATTTGAGAATTTGCTGGAGATTGACAGGAACGGAGCCGTGTTGTATAACATTTACCAACACTGAAGAAATGGAACATGTGGCCTTGAATAATGTGCAGTTGGATTATTTAGCCCGAGACGACCCCCAATTGAACCCGGTCTTTTACGGGACGGTGGCCTGTGATCGTTTACCCAAGAGTCCTGTCAAGACTACCCCGCAAGGGTACATTGTGAATACCGACCCACACGATCAACCGGGACAACATTGGTTAGCGGTGTGGACGGATGGAAAGGTGTGTGAAGTCCTGGACAGTTATGCTTTGCCATTGGATACGTACGTGCAAGCGACCCCGTTACGAGATTGGATCGTCCAACATTGGAAGTATGTAGTGACCAATGGCAAGTCCCTCCAAGCCATTACAAGCAAGAGTTGTGGTGATTACGCCTTGTTGTACTTGAAAGCCAAAGCCCGTGGACGGACCTTGCAAGCGTTTTTAAATGAGTTTTCGGATCATGATTATGTTAGTAATGACCATCAAGCCGGTCAACGCCTTCAACAATTGATTGTAGGCCAAGAAGCCAGATGGTATCAACTCTGTTGTCATCCGTATCATCAATGTAATGCTTAAATAAAATTTGTTGGAAAAAACTGGTGTCGGAGTCGTAGCTCAGTGGGTAGAGCCTTTGGATCCCCCTTCGGATACATGAGGAGGGTCGTACGTGGGTTCGAGTCCCACCGATTCCAATAAAAAGGTGCCTTTTTTTTTCTAAGGGTAGTTCGTCATCATCATGCAAACGGGGAAACCGTTTCGTTTTCATACTCCTTCCTCTATCTTGGTGGTGGGTCCTTCGGGATGTGGTAAAACCGCGTTTACGGAAAAACTCTTGGTAGACAACCCCGATTTGTTTGAAACCCCACCGACCCAACTACATTATTGTTATGGCGCCTGGCAAGATCGATTTCGAAGCATGCAAGATCAAGGGGTGGTGTTTCACGAAGGGATTCCCGATCATGAGGCCTTAGTGCAATGGTTTCCTGAAGGACAGGGGGTCCTGGTCTTGGATGATTTAATGGACGAAGGCAGTCACGATAAACG